>CM076582.1:244298602-244791541 GCA_034641835.2 Pinus albicaulis
CCCCATTGATCAGTTTTTATAAGGTAGCAACCTGCAGGATAATTATTTGCACCTCACATAACAAACCAATTATGGGAGACACAACAAATACTTACCCGATAACAAAGAATGGAAATGGTAGACACATACCACCAATGGCAAGGCAAAGTAGATTGCACAGAGAAAGATTACCATAACAGAAAACTATAGATTATATTCCATATTGAAAATAAGTACAAGCATGCCTATTTAACATGTATAGTGTATGAGGTCCTAAATGATCTCATGTTATCTCACTTGTGATATTTGTTTTATACTCGCTTCCTTTCATTAGGACATGGCTTGCCTGTCTTACTCCTGATAAGGAAAAAGTGCAATTGACATCATTCAATTTGGAATCTTCCATCCAAGAGGCCGCTAGTGGGGAGTACGCTTTCCAAAGATGTCCATGACTTCCACCTGGCACCAACCACTGCTATATGTGTTGGTGCATTCATGAGCATGAGAAGACCCTAGTTGGGGGCAATATTAGCACTCCACTTTCAGCAACTTGACAAACCACTATTGACTTATACTCTAGTGCTAGTATTAGTAATGTTTAAGAATTCTCATCTAACCCGGTTTTGTGGGATCCTTTTGTGGAGTTGATTTCAAATGCAGCATTGGTTACCCGGACTGCTATGAGTAAAATCTTTAAGGAATAGACCATGAAGATCTAAATTTCATATGCAGTGGGTGAAAAACTCCCAAGCCTCTTAGGTTTGAGCCTGAGCTTTGCCAGCTCAAAATCAAGATCAATTCAGATCCAATGCACAGGAAGTTATCAATAATTCCTTCAATATTTGGTTAACTTCAATTAAATTTTGCCTTCACATGTCCAATTGTTCAGGGTCCTCATACAACATATATTCACTAAGGTCCTCATACAACATATATTCACTAAAGGCAACTGCATATGGATCAGAAACCTAAGTCATCTATTAAATTCAGCTCAGCTCCGTGTCGCTATCATGCTTGTTTGGTTCAATAGTAAGAGCGTAATATGAAAAATATGCTAAATTTCATAAAAGCACATGTAGAATACCTTAAAAGCAGTGGTTCCCGCCAGTGCATCTAAATCCTCCAAGAGCTTCCCAATCCTGACCTCGTTCCACGGATCTCTGTACTGTTCCCGCAGTATGTAATCGCTGGAGAAGTTGTAGAGTATGCTGGTGCGGCTCTGGCTGGGCGTTTTGGATAGCAATTGGCTCTGTGGGGGCGCATCCGCAGACGAATCCAGCAGCCTTTCGAATATGCTGGACCTCGCGTTCCACAGAGCATTCGTGACGGGTGAGTGATACATGCCTGGCCACAGGCTGAGAGGCTTGCGGAGGGATGTCCCTGCGTCTATCGGTGGGGATTCCTCGAATGGCGAGGTAAATGTAGAAACTACAGGGATAGTTTTATCATGGGATTCGCTAGAAGCCATTGATGAATTCTCGGAGGATTGTGGAGAGGCGCAATATGAGTTATGTGGGATTGTGAAAGGAACTGGGTATTGCTGAGAATGAAGGACTGAGCCAACACGAAAAATGGCAGCCCGGTATGTTGCCTTCATGAGAGGCGCAATATGAGTTATGTGGGATTGTGAAAGGAACTGGGTATTGCTGAGAATGAAGGACTGAGCCAACACGAAAAATGGCAGCCCGGTATGTTGCCTTCATGACTTTGGCGTTTGTACTCCCTTTGGGATTCTCTGAGATGCCAGCATATTTGATGTGTCCGTTAACGGTGGTGTTAGAACAAAAAAATATGAATGAGAGCAACTATGGGGACACTCAACGCATCAGGTGTTCGGTCAACGGAGTTTAACTCTGGTCCGGACGCACGAAATCATTTTATGTTGTATCTCAGGACAAACGTGTTTTTGAGTGTCATAAAAGTTATTGAAATATATTTATTATTTTTAATGAATATGTGTTTTGAGTGTTGTTGAAATTTATTTAGCGAAGAGTTGGTCGATAAGCTAGGAGTGGTCATTGTAAAATTTCACAGGAAAAGGGCCGAATACAATAGTCAGATAGAGAAGCAATCTGTCCCATAGGCTATTTTAGCCTCCTAGACTTTAAAAATTCTTTCTTAATGAATATGTTAATGTCATTCGCAAATATTTTAGTTTTACTTAATTTATATATATTGTATTGTTAAATATGTTGATGTTCTTTTGTAAAAAAAAAAATATTTAGTTTCACTTGCCATGTTTTCAAAGGGTTTGGTGTATTCTTTTAAAACAGTTACCGGAACGATATAACTTAGAAATTTCCTTTTTACTCAATTTTGTTATAAATAATTAACTAGCATATTTCCAAGTAAGGGATGGAGATACTGATACCAAAAAGAATATGGTGGATATATTGTAAAAAGAGAGTAAAGTTTATTTTTTAGGATAATGGGTTAATGTCTTTAATGGAAAGGGTAAGGTTGGTCAAAGATAATAACAAAGATGTTTATGTAAAATTATTAGTATAATATTAATTATAAAAAAATATGGTTGAATACATTTTATCATGTTATCAAAATAGTGAAATTTATAAGTGATAGGGACTTTTAAACTCTAATACAAACTTACTAATTGTCTTGTTTCTTGAATATACCAATATATCACATTATCTAATAGTGAAAGGGCTATACTTGGGTGGGTCAAATTTTGCCTTATTATAAGAGTTACGTCAATGGTCACATGGAGATGAAGATAGATTAGTGCATGAAAACCAATCTTATTCAAACAAAGGGTGTTTTTGAAAAAAAATATATGGATGCGCACATGTTAGTAGTGTTTCGAGTGGTCATAGTAGGAATTAGTATCACCAACTTTCTTCGCTCTCGGTTACCTTGCTAATTTATAATACTAAATAGGTAGGAGAAATACATTGAATTCAAATTAGTGAAATGAAATGGTCAATTCTGGCATGTTACAAGTAACATATTGTCATGCCAAAAAATGCCAATTATAAAAGAGAATAAAATTTGTGTAGACTTCATATGCTCAAGTAACATATTATCACATCACCAATGTGGATTTTGTGATGCTTGTGTAAAATGTTGTCAAACCACCAATGTCGACCCTAAAAGGGCATAGTATTTGTGTAGATGCCATAACAGACCTCAAATAACCAGTCTCTTAGATTTCAAAGGGATTTCCAACTTTTTCTTGTAATAGAACCACAAGTATTAGTGCAAATAGAAATCTTAAATGAAGATTTTAAAAACTTATAAAGAAATATCAAAAGTCTTATATTTTGTTTTCAGTTGGGTATATTGTGGATTAATTACTTTTTATTTTTAATGATTTTAGGGTATATTGTAGCTTAATTACTTTTTATTTTGAATTATTTTAAGTTTTTTTTCAACTAAGAAATTGTGCATGGAGTAGTTGTCATGCATGCATAGTCTTGCTCAGGATTGGACCATGGGACTTGTGGGGACCAAACCTCCACACGTAGTTGTTGGACCACAACCTCAGGACCATAATGATTTTAACTTATATCAAGTCTTATAAAGGAAATTAAGACATTGGCCAAATAAAATGTTGTGTTGGTTTGTTTTTGTTGAACGTACTAACGTAGAGGTAATAAACTTGTAAAAAATGACTAAAGTATTCATGTGTCAAATGAAGTTGAGACATCATGGGCGAGATCAACAACTAACAATCATAACTCTCTCTAATCACATGATGCAAATGTTTATCTCATTCGCAATAGTCTCAAACATTTAAATCAGGACCATAATGATTTTAAATTATATCAAGTCTTATAAAGGAAATTAAGACATTGGCCAAATACAATGTTGTGTTGGTTTGTTTTTGTTGAACGTACTAACGTAGAGGTAATAAACTTGTAAAAAATGACCAATGTATGCATGTGTCAAATGAAGTTGAGACATCATGGACGAGATCAACAACTAACAATCATAACTCTCTCTAATCCCATGATGCAAATGTTTATCTCATTCGCAATAGTCCCAAACATTTATAATGGTTTAACATAAAATATATACTATAACATGCATTGCATTAGCAAGAATGGAAATTTGTATTATAATTTTTTTATCATTTAATGTTTGTTGGGATTTTGTTTATTAATTAATAGGTTGGGCACTTTTACCCATGTTATTATGTTTTTATTCAACTTACCTTTAAGGAGACTTAGTAGCTAAAAATAATTTGCTCAAAATCCTAATTAAAGAAAAACAATGTTGAGCTTTAAGTTTATCCTCATGGAAAAATAAATCTAAATGTTAGTAAATTAAGTGTTACACTAACAAAATCAAAATTCCAATTTGATTAAAAATTTAATTGTAACATCAAAAGAAACAAAGTTAGGATTAAGGACTACATTTCACTGAGATGGAAATGATTTGTACCTTTTATATAATAGCAAATCCATCATTTTAGTATGCAAATGGGAAGTGTAATTTCCATTTAATATTTGAATAAATGACATTTTCTTTTTGAACATTCAAACATCAACTTTTGAGAAAATCAATGCAAGAAAATAATTTTAAAAAATGTAATAACAATAATATAACATACATATCCTAAATCTTGTTCTTTTTATATGGTCAATAAATATGAGATACAAAACAAAAAGAAAAAAGTGAAAAATTAAAATGGTATTTTACAGAAAATTAGACAATATAATTTATAAGAGATTGTGATTTATTGTTTAAAAATAAGTAAATAAATTCAATACTTTGAAAAATTCTAAGTATTTTATAATTTTTAAAAATCTCTACAAAATTTTGATAAATTAACCAAAAAAATATTTAGAAAAAAATAATTTTGTTTATAAATTAAACGATAAAAAAATAATATATATATTATTATAAATTGTAATTTGAAAATATTTAATTTTTTAAACTTAATTTATAAATAATTACAAAATTTCATTACTTCCGACTAAAATTTATCAAATTTATTGATTGAATTGAAAATATCACCATAAACAATATTAAACTTTTACACCCATATTCCCGAAGAGTGGCATAAATTTCGAATGGTTCTTTCCATCTTTCGATGTTTCATTTTTGAAGCCCGTAGATATAGTTTTCATTTTTGAAATCTTTGGCAAACGTGGGCAAACTCCACCATAAACCAATTGAAAATGGAACCTATTTGAATTCAAAGCCATTACAATATAATTAAAATAACTTGTGATCTTGAGATATAATAATGTAAGCAAAAGAAAGCAATTATAATATAATTAAAACAAAGCTACAAAGTAGCGACTATTTGTCGCTTAGTTTAAATATAGTAATGTTGCAATGTGATGTTGGAAATATCTATGAATAGCTATTATGGCTATTACATGCCGCTTAATGTAATTATAAAAATGTTGCAATTTGAGTTTGAGGATGTTTATGAAGATTTGTTTTGTAATAAAGTATAGTTAAATTAAATTAGAAATAAATGTTGCAATTTGAGTTTGAGCATGTTTATGAAGATTTGCTTTGTAATAAAATATAGTCAAATTAAATTAGAAATAATTGTTGCAATTTAAGTTTAATATAAATATGTGAATGTTCTTCTTCACTCAACTAGGATCTCCCATGCTTAATAAAGACACTTTTAAGGCCAAAGTACTCACCATTGATAAGATAAGAGCTTCAATTCAATTGTCAACATGTCTAACCTGAATATTTTTCGATTGCCGATTTGAGAAATCTATCACGTTTAAAATGTTCAATCATAGATTAACTAATTATAAATATATTATAGTTAAAAAAAATAAGTTTTTATTTATGTTAATTATAATTTAATACTTAATAAATATATATATAGTAGATATTTATTTTGTTCAATCTGCCACTTCTGTACTTAAGTTATTAGTTGGAGTTTTGTGAAATAATTATTGGGTAAATAGTGAGAGCTCTTCATTAAAACTTATGGTTCTAACCAATATCTACCAAATTCTAAACCAATTGGCCTAAAAAAACCTTAAGAGAATATACGTTTGTAACGTTGACTATTGGTTGGGGGAGTCAATACAATTGAGTAAATCATACTTCCAGTTTATTTTTTGATTTTGCTGACCATGTATTAATTCTTTATTGATTATTAAAAAAAATATTGTATTATAATCCATAGATTTTTATTTTTATGCGGGATTCCATATGCTTTTGACTATATGTGTTAATTGTTTATTGATTATAAACTTGTGCAACTTTTAAAAAACAAAACACTGCATCATTTATTGACTATAAACTTCTGCAACTTTTAAAAAACAAAATACTGAATTATACAATGATTTTTGTCTTTTATACTTTACAAATATGTAAAACTGTTTAATTAGCATTTTATTGGTGATTCAATTTAATGTCAGATACAGAGGACGACCTTTCAATTTCTGAAATTGATGAGATTATTTAGGAAGTAGGTTAATTCTCTAAGTTTTGTTTGTGTGTGTATTTTTTATATAAATTAAAAGTTTTTATTATTTAAAATATCTTTTTAATATAAAAATATATTTTATGTTTTCAAATATTTTTTAAATATTCAAATTATATAAAAATTATAATATAAATTTAATAAATTTCTCATTGAGAATCAAAACCATTAAATTGATAAAATTAGCAATATTTTACTTACGGCTATTACAAACTTAATAAGCCTCGAAGGCATTAGGGACAGACCTGCACCGAGCTGCATAGTGTTAGAGAGCCAGAGAGGGCGAATAGGAGAATAGAAGGCCGTTAACTTTGAAGATCTGGCCGAGGACCAGAAGACTGTAAGAAATCTCATTTATATGAAGAACTTTTTTAGTCTTATGCGTGCATTCCTATTGGTCTTATGTGTACATTGATTTATTCATGAATGGTTGGATTCCTGCGTTGAGGAATTGATGTATATATAGTATGTGTGAGAATGGTTGGACCTCTATAGCTAATTGTGTAATTGAATTTCTGATATATGAGAGTGTATGACAAAACCCTGTGTTAAGAATAAATGTTTGTTGGTTGATTGGCTTCAAGAAGTAATTATATGATAATACACTTCAAGCGCCTCTGTGTAAAAATGTTAAATAGTAATCTTGCACATGACTGGGATAATGGTGTTGCTACATGCCTTTGATAGGCAAGGGGTAACTGGGTCGAGTAGTGTGAAATTGGGACTGTGTGGCCGATTTCATGATAGACAGAGGGTACCTACTGTGCCCGGGAAGAAGCTCTATAATAGAGTTCTGAGACTCCACACTCGATAGTTATACTATCGACATTGTGATTTGGTTATTTGTGTCGGAGTGGTTGAACCTTGCACGACCCTGAATCGAATGCAACAAAGTCATAATACAAAGCAATGGAGTGTTGATAGTGTGCAACCGGAACCATGTAGAAGCGGAAACACGAGGAGAGAAGTGAATAGTGAAAGTTGTTTGGAGGCGAAAGGCGGTTTTCGCGCAAGTTATAAGGCACTAAGTTGTTTTTGCAAAAATAACGCGATATCATAGACTGGCGGACACGTGTCCCTAAGTGGTATTTGATTACCACTTTCATCGCGTGAATTTGACGAGTTAAAACTCGGGAGAAATAAAAACGCGATATTTGATTGGGGACGTCGGATCATCCGAAGCAATGCAACGTGCTATCCACCGTTGGATGTGGAAGGCCGTTAGCACTGGGGCCCACGCATATATATATTGATTGTTACTGTCCTAACTAAGGTTTGCGAGTTATATGAGTCCGAAGGTTGGCTTGTATTCAAAGAGTATCGTATATGTTGGAAGATTAATATATTGGGCTATGGTGCATTGTTAAATTGAATGTGGTCGAACGTTAATTTTGTGATAGCGTTCCTATTAAGGTGTGAAGGTTAAGTAAGGGTTCATTCTGTGGGGCCCGTGAAACGAATTGAAATATAAACCGCCGCATTAACATTATAACATTATAAGTCATGGTTGGAAGCACTTGTGTGGTTGTTTAAAGGGGTAGCATTATGTAAGGTGCTTTGTTATAAAGGCCTGGGGTTTTATTAAAAGGCTGAAGACTTTAATACTTGGATATGCATATGAATGGAGGTCGAAGCGTATATTAATGAAAGGAGCGCAATACATTAAGGAGGATAGTATTATAGTCAAATTCAAAGGATTTGAACCATATATTATAATGGTCGGGGTTTTAATGTCCTTCTATTGAGCTGGGAGGTTAAGTGCGTTGGGATATTTGCCTTTTGATACGATATATAAAGGGAGGATTTCGATTATAGTTTGAGCGCTTTATTTAAAATACCAAAGGGCTTGTTGTATTGGGATATATAAGGGCTGCCTATTATATCAGTTTATTTGAAGACTGTCAATGTATTCATTAATCAAATTCTATGAATTTGATAAATGAATCTGAAGGAAGAATTAAGAAGGCTCCCTTATTGAATGAATAGACAGAACCAGAATGTTGAATTGCCCAGGTTATGGATCTGCTTGGGGCAATGAATTTTGAATGCATTTATACACAGCTATGAGATTGAATTAGAAAAAAAACAGGGACTGTGGGTTTTACCGACCTCACATATAGTCTCTAGCTATATAGATCTTGGTTATTAATCGAATTTATAAGAGCAGGGGGTGCTATGAATTGATATGGATCCTACTATATAAAGAGAAGAACCTCATGAGTATTTCATGTATTAATGAACAATGAAGAAGACGTGAATAGAACCCTGTTACACATAATTAGTTTGGCGAGATTGCGGTTGAATTCCATTCGGCCCTACTGTAGGCTCGAAGCACATAAATTGAATACAGAACTGAAATCATGCGTAGATTGTATGTATTGAGGGGCCTTGAGATCAGTAGGAAACTTGGGCGAAGAACTAGAAACGACGAATGAAGACGAATTGAAATTCGGTAGTCAGATACATTCTGGGTTGAATTGAAATTGTGAAACCCCTGTACAGTTGAGAGAGGGTTCGACCCTTCTCATTTTCTGAGTAGTTAAGTTGTGGAAGAGATTGGATTATTACACCCTGTGCGAAGAATCAATTTCATCCCCAAATCTTCACCGATCCACATGGTTCTAGTCTCAATGTGAAGACTTATGGTTCCGAGTACAAATCGAACCCTATTCCTTTATTGAAATAAATAGAGTTGATTCATTTTTATTGAGGGATGGCGGCAGAGGAACATTCGAATATATGCTCTCAGTGGTGAATTTCCTGCGCGGAGAATTCCTTAAAATCAATGCAGTTATCCTTGTGAACGGGCAATTGAGCGAGGCGTTGGAGCATGGTTTAAGGGCAAAGTGCCGTGGAGAAATTAAACTCGGCATTACCCAGAATAGAGCGATGAAGTATTGAATGAAGAAATAGCGTTGAAGAAAGAAACGGAACTTTGAAGAACGAAGGGTCAGAACCGTGATGGTGAACAGTAAAGGCGGTTCTCGAAGAGAAAACCGGCTGTATCGCGCTACGTGAAAGTGGTATTTGAATTTGTCAAAAAAAAAATGCGATGACAGTCATCGTTGGACACGTGTCCAGAAGCGGTATTCAGAAACCGTTCTCATCGCACAAATTCTGAGCATTAAATTTCGGAGTTTGGAAAAACGCGATAAGCGTTATCGTCGTCCGATCTGGAGTATTGGATGATCAGCGGTGGTCGCGAGCGCGCGACGTATGAAGGTTAACCAAGGTACGTAATGGAGTAGGGTTAATAACCAAAAGGATTATTTGACTGAGTGTATATAGCTTATAAAAGGGTTAATACGTTAATGTTTATTCATTGAATGTTGTTTTCGCATTCGAATTGCGATGAACCCAATAGGCGCTAAGGTATGAACCAGCATTATAAGTGTTATGCGGTTGAATGCATGTTAACGAGTGCATATGAAAAGTGCTCAACATGAATTGGTTAGCATGACCATTATGTATATGTGTAATGGAATTTCCTTGGTTTAGATACGCGCTGTGTGCATTATTATGATGCGAAGATTTGTTTGGGGTTTTAAATAAAGTGTGAAAGGTATTCAAGTATGCGTGTAATGGGGTTTACCATGGGGTTAAACCATTAAGTGAAAAAGTGCCTCTATATGCAGATGGAATATTGAGTTTTAATAAAAGAGGTATTATAGGCATTATGGGTTTTATAACTTCAGAATAAAAGATCCGCATTAGGAATCTGGGTCGTAAGGAGTGAGTTTATAGCCATAAAAGTATTATTTTAATATCTGAGAGATTTGAGATATTAAAGCTTCAGTATTATTATTGTGAATTGCCAGTTGGGATTAAATTGGGGGCATGGATTTAAAATTATTTGGCAAAAAAAACTGGGAAGGCAATTTATATGCAATTAAAGAGTGTGAATGTGGGTTAAATGTAGGAGCCTGCGCATCACATTATATTTTTAATATTTTTTATTTAAAATATTCATAGATGCAAATTATTTGAAATATAAATAATAATGCATTATATTTTTAATAATTTTGTAATATTTTTAAATTTAACACATTATTTGAAATATAAATCGAATTCTATATACTAGTTGTTGAAGGAGGATCGATTCTTTTGAAAATCCTTTCGATTGTCAGCGTAGACATCTTGCGCTTTTCTTGATTATATTAATTTCATACTGCCTACCACGTTTCTTTGTGCATGTCCTACACCGGTGTCGTTCTATTCGGACGTCGGCCCACTGCATCTCATTAAATATGTTGCTTCCCCCCTTCATCACCTTGCATTGCGACTCTGGAGATATTCAATTTTTCTTTACAATCTGTGAACAACAGGTTAAACTGTATGACAGAGGCCACCTATGTATGTATTTACTTCATTGACAGTGAGTTGTGCCTATTTTTTACTTATGTTCCAGGGAATTAGAGTGCTAAATTTGGGTAATTCAGTTTTTGAGTTTTTGGTCTTATTCTTACCAGGTTTCCAGGATAGGGCCAGCGAGATTCATAAATTAGATTTTGCTTATTGTTCATACCTATTTCAACTATCCACCTAAATTTAAGATGCTTTAGAGACTACTTATTGTATATACTGTTAACAGGTGTGTCGACACATGTGCTTAGATGGGCAATTTAGCTATGGACAATTTTTAACACATCGGTTGTTTTGCTAGAACTGCCATATTTTGTGCACCACTGCTCAATTTTTGGCAGGCTAAGATGTAGTGTATGGAGGAGCATAGTTGTGGTCTTACTCAATTTCATTCAGGTGTCAGAAGGCTCTAATACATTTTATGCAGTAAAAACTAGAAATCAATGACGGGATGCTTCTCTTCACATTTATATCTTGTGGCTATGATTTTAGTTTCTATGTTAATGCCTATTACTATTGTTTACTGTAGGGTTGGGTGTTTCTGTTCAGCCTGTTAGGTATAACTCCTTTGGCCGATCGACTTGGTTTTCTAACAGAGTAAGAGCTGGTGACCATATCGTTTTAGTATGAGCATTATATTATATTAATTGAGGTTCTGAATTCTTTATGATTTTTACCACATGCCAAGATTGGTGATGGCACCGCCTTATATACTTTCTAATGTTTGTGTCATACGGCAGCTTCAATTCGTATAATTTGATGTTAAAAATAGTGTTTTTTCACGCATGAACTCTGGAATTCATTAGATAGCCTAAATTGGTGTCGGAAATTCAAAGAAATAGGTGTTTTAAGGATCAAAATCGGATTAGCAAATTTTTTTATCGATTTTATTATCGGCATTGCACGCAGAAAACATTTCTTTGTTTAAAGACAGAAGGCAATTGCTCGTCCGGCCTTAATTTCAGCGTCAATTTCAAGTTTTAGCGTTAAATTTGGCCTGGCACAACTGTTAATTGCACTTGCTCTTTTAAGCTTTAATTTCCATAAAATGAAGTTGTTTGTTGTTGGTAGGACACGTCTTTAAGAGAATTTGCGGTGAAATACCACATCTTTATTGTGCCAGAGCTTTGTATGTTGGACAGGACACAGTAATATTATTTAGTGAGCATCGAGCGGGAATCTAGGCGTCCGTTGATGCATTGTTAGGTGCGTAGCCCGGCGAAGATAAATTTAAATTTATATTCAAATATTTATGATGGCTATCAAGATATTCCAAATGATTAAATATAATTAAAGAGTGCCAAAGAATCAATTAAAAACTTATTTGTACTTGATAACTATACATGCATTTAAGTTGAAGTCCATATTATTTATGAATGGAATGCACACATGTCAAATACAGAGGCGTTGTATGTACAGAGCCCTGCAAATTCCCGAGACAACGCACCGAAAAAGTGGGCGAAAACCATAGTACGACTGCAGAGCAGGGATTGACGGCAGATCAAAACCATTGAAATTGGCACTAAGATCTATGCGTTTTGCAATAACATGTTGAAACTATCCACCAATCAGATGCAAGAAAAATAAATAAAAAAATTATTAAAACTTAACTATAGCCAAACTATACAAAAATTGAAGAGATATGTCTAATCAAAGACAATTAATGTCACTGTCAAGCAAAACTTGATGCGTAGCGTTGGCAGGTACAATAACTTATGATACTAAGGTATAATAATGCAAGCAAACAAAACAAATACCGTAAAAAAATTTCTTTTTGAAAGTTGTAGATATAGTTTTTATTTTTGAATTTTTTTTGGTAAATATAGCAAATTCTGGAGAAACCAATTGAAAATGGAACTTATTTGAATTCAAAGCAATTACAATATAATTAAGATAATTTGTTATTTCTTTTCTTTTCTTTTTTTCAATTGAAGAAATCTTGCATGGAGCACGACTCAAGCATACATAGTCTTTCTCAAGATTGGACCAAATGACATGTGGGGACCAAACCTCTCCATATAACTCTTGGAGCACATTCTCAAGACTTAAAATAACTTGTCATACTTACGTATAATAATGCAAGCAAACAAAAAAAAAATTGTGCGAGGCTTTTATAGCAAAGTAGAGGGATGATCGCGATTGTTGCGTGCATGTGCATATAGATGTTTTTCCCATTAGAAGCTGAGATTGCAAGCTATTTGGGTAATTTTTTGTATGGAGAGGGGAACTGGGGAAAAGGTGGGGTGTCTACAATGCCTTGGCATGTTCTCTTGATCATCTTAAATGCACCATACCCCCACGATGGCAACCCTCTTCACATGTTTCGCTTATGTATTGTTCATGTTCATCAGTCTCTTATAAAGCATTCCCATGACCTTTTGGCTACTCATCTCAGTTGCATCCCAAGCAGAAAAGAACAACTCACTAGAATCCAAGTCAACATCCAGGTTTATCCACCCTACAATCATTTCGAGCAATGTCATGTGGAAGTTGTAGACATTGATATTCACGGTTATTAGCAGGCCAGAGAGCCACTCTAGGGCCAAAGAACCTCTAGTTCCTCTCATGGTTGTCTGGATCATACACTAAGCCACTCCATAAAAATCACGATGGCCATAATTGACAAATCCATTCGTTGGAGGCTCATGTTGAATTGGTTTAATGCCTATCGGGGAAAAATATGGATAGATGAAAAAAAAAAAAACTCTCAATACGTGGTTTTTTTATTGCATATAGACGACGAAAGGGCAAGGGAAACCCCCCCCTTATAAAGGAGTAGACTTCCTATTTCTTATTTCTAAGACTTTCAGTTCTTGCTAAATCATAATATCTGGTATATCTAGCTTGCAAGTTGCTAGATATACTCTTGATGTTATGAGGCAGCCACTAGGATTGATCCTTGAGCTCCCCTAAATTAATTTAAAAATTTACTAATTAACCATGGTTAAAAAAGTAAATGGAATTTTTTTTTTTTTGAATATCTAACCTCTTTCCCAAACCCCAATTCATAAGACACTTCAATTCAATTTACAAAATTATATATATATATATATATACCCAATTTTACATTTTCTTTAATATAAAAACGATTGATTATATTATACTTTTTATAAATTTATTTAAACACCTTAAATTAAAATTATATATATATATATATATATATAAAATTCAGTTTCAGTTCATAATATGTATATATAATGATCTCTTTTCTTATTATATATATATATTTTTTTTTTCAAATTTTTTAATAATGTCCCAAAAAAATCTTTCTGAAAATGTTAAAAAACGTTATGCGTTTAGTATGTGATATTTAGTATTGAAATTTGATAGTTTAATTTTATTTTTAAAAATATATATTATTTTCAATTTATATTTATAGAAAAGAAAAAAAATATTTTAATAATGTCTCAAAAAAAACTTTATGAAAATGTTAAAAAAATGTTTTGCGTTTAGTATGTGATATTTAGTATTGAAATTTAATAGTTTAGAATCTATGCTTCTGTGATCCATCATATAATTTGTAAAAAATCTTTCGGTAATAATCACATGCAATGGAACATTGTCGACGCCTCTCGAACCAACCAGTGTGGTTCATCATCAGGACTAGGTGATGAACCACACTAGTTGGTTCGAAAGGCGTCGACAATGTTCCATTGCATGTGATTATTACCGAAAGATTTAAAATAAATAAATAAATAAATAAATTTAATAGTTTAATTTTATTTTTAAAAATATATATTATTTTCAATTTATATTTATAGAAACTAATAATTTTTTCTTATATTTATATAAATTAATAATTTAAAATTTTTAAGTTTGAATATAAATAATTTAATAATAAACAAAATTAACTTAATAATAATAAATTCAAAATAAAATTAATTTAATAATAATAAATTTAAATTAAAAATATAATTTGATGGGTCAATTCTTATTTAAAAACTATATTTATGTGAGAAATTATTTTTATTCAGTAATTAAAATTTCAACCCCTTTTCTTTCCCTTATGGCCCTTTCCATAAGTGTTTTGCAATTAAATATATATGTGTGTTTATTATACTATTTATTTATTTATTTATCAGTTATATATCTCCAAATATCAGTTAACAAACATCTTTGTTAACCAATCCACTGAGAGGCTTGGATAGCTTACCCACCAAGAAAATTAAGAAACAAAATTCTCAAGGTTACTAGTTCAGTTAATAGATTTCCAGTAACAAGATTAAGAAAATACTCGATGAACTAATGGTTCTATTAATTGGGCCAGTGGCCACTGTGAAATTCAAAGATATAGAATTTGATAGTTTACTTAGTTTGGAATTTTTCACTTAAGCCCACTTTGTGGCTAAGCTCTCATCCATAACCCTCTTTGGCCTATGTGACCAAGGGCTAAAGATCAAATCCTCCACCCCTCGAATTTTCCAAAATGATTTATAGAACTTAAGATGGAATTGCGATTATAGAAAAATTATATGACTTGATAGGTTTCAAGGGAATTACAAACCATGGTGAAGACTTTTTTTTTGTAATGTTCGACCAAAATTTCTATTGATATTCCAAACAAAAGGAATTTACAACTAGTGTTCTATGAGGCATTATGGTGACCTTGTCAACCATATCAAAAAACTGCTTACATCACAAACACAAGGTCACTGACATTTCTCCCAAAAAGCAACTACAATATATTAACCTATAAACTTGGAAAGTGACCAGACATTCAAAAACATGATACTGACAGTTTATTATAGCCACTACGTAGCGAGAAACTATGAGTATAAAACAAAAAACTAAGATAATAGAAAACTCTCACACAGACGTAACACAAAAACATAAGATAAACTCTGAATAAGATTAACTCAGGAGAGTAGAATGCCATAGAGGAAATAATTCATCTAGAATGATCACTGGTTCTTTTGGAGAAGAATTTTCACTGCCCATGTTGATTGGGGCTGCATTGATAACCCCTTCTCCATTATGAGGTGCAATGGAATCAGTGTTGGCATCTAAAGCTATGTAATGCTCTATTTTGTTCAAGCGTAAAACAATTTCATCCAAGTCATACCAGATATCTCTCATAATATTTTTCATTTCTTCCTGAACAAAAAAAATCTTATAATCATCCACTTATTTATCTCGTAATACCATGTGCATTAAGGTATCCATTTGCCTGTGTTGATATAGGGAGTGCATAAAGTAAAGCCTACGCTTCCTCCATTTGCCTAGGTCTGGTACCCATTTGATCTTGCCAACACAAACTCATGAATCAGAATGATACATTTTGTCATCAAATTCTCTTACCTCCAAGGTCTAGATCTCCCTTCGAACCTTGAAATGCACTAAATCAAAGAAATTAGCCATAAACTCCCACCCAAAAATACGGTGTTTCCTAAAGGATGAAGACCCTGATGAGCCTCCCCGACGAATGATTAAGCGTTGAGGCGACACCATAGCAATTAGTAACCTACAAACAAACTTTGCCAAGAACCTTTGGGATTAACCCCTATAAGCCCTAGGATGGACATCTCGAGATGACCAAACCATGATTTTCCAAAAACTCTCAAAAAAACCAACTGCAAGTTGTGAGGATGATTGTATAGAGACAAGACAAACATCGTCCAAGACAACAGTAGATATTAAAATGTAAAAGAGAAAACCACCACTTGAGTTGCATAAGGATTGAAAAATTTGTCCCATTTAAATGACCATGAAACCCCTTAAATTTTTGGACACACTCTTCCCTAAAACCAAAAGGAGAAAGAACTGTTATACCAGGTGCCTGCCACCAAGACTGGACAGTTAAATGATATACCTGAAGGTTCCAGAGATTTCAAATCGGATGAGGGGAGAATGATGGCCCCATCGATGAATTATTCATGAAGCACACAAAAAACATTTATTTCCCAAGTCACAACACGCAAGACACAACCCAACAAGACACCATCATACAACAATTCTTGGGGAAACCTAGTTTGCCAAGGATTCAGTACAGTGGTACCAAATATAATTGCAATCATCCATGAATGGCAGCCGAAACACTCTAGAGGAAAATGGAATGACAAATATTTAAGAGTAGTTGAACCCTGGTACATGTAAAAACAAATCCCAAACTGCAACACAAAAGGACCATGACCTCTAAAATTTGGACTACCATACACAAAGATACTTATTATGTGAGAGCAACTATGGTGTAGAGAAAAACAAATATACAGTGAGTGAAACCAGGATCCAAAATATACCTCGTAGGATTAGTAGCTAGAAGACACCACCTTGAAACAAATTCTTCTATGTGCCATCGGTGTACACCATACAAGTTGGTATATAACGTTGTGAAGGAAACCATGCACCTCTCCATCTCAAAAGAAGCTCGAAACCAAACATCCACCTGACGCCAAGTGTTATACCTACCTCTATGTTTCGCTTGCCCAAGAAAACTCATGATTTGGCGATCATAAATTTTCCCCGATCGCCTATTAGAAGAAATTTTCCCTTCGTCCAATCATCCACCTATCTGCCGCTCCATGCTTGTGTCAAAATCACCTGACAAAATGTACATAGGTGTTAATAATCCCATCTATAGTAATTCCCGCCCTTACAAATTTATTGCCTTAATCCAACCACTATGTATTCACATCCATTTAACCTTTCTACCTATCCACGCATCGGGGAAAGTGAGCCAAGTGGAGGGCCTAACACTCTCCCCAAAGGCCACCTACAACTCTACCACCCAAATCCTGCGGATGTCACTCATGGTTTTTGCTCACCAAGCAATCATAAAACCGCCTTCCAAGGCTTCTTCAATCAAGACTTATTTTCACACACAAATAGGATTATTACTTTAGTGATTATATAAAAATGTGCTCTCTATTATGTATTCAACAAAAGGAATTACTAGAGTCTAGAATTAAACAAGACAACAACTTTCATCAACATTTTAAACTTATTTGCACAAAAGTTGTTGGCAATTATCAAATTTGAAAATGACTAGTTCATGTATTAAATATCAAACCATAAAGAGAATAAAGCAAATGACTAGTTCAAGTATGAAATATCAAACCATAATGGGAATAAATAAAAGGAAATCAATCTTTATAGCATGCATTAATTTCCATAAAGTACATCAAATCTTATAGGTTCAATAATTCTAAAATCACAACAAATTCCCAATTGTTCACCCATCATAGATTCAAAATCCGTAATTAGTATAACGTAAGGACTTAACAAAGTTAGGAATAAAAACTTATTTGTATATAAAGAAGTTGAATACCAAAACCAATTAGAATTAACAATTTCCACCCAACCAAAGAAATTTTTTGTTGTAGAGCTCCACCACCTAGCTAGGTTATGACATCACTAGGCTGAAGTATGAATAATGCCTCTAAGTTCAATATACAAGAAATTCAACCAACGTAACTTCCACTACCAAGTTATGAAAACATGCAACAAAAAGAACCACGTTACCTGTCTCTCATAACATATGATAACTTCCTCCTCTACTTATTAGTCTCTCAAAAGTCTCTTCATCTCGTGCTTTTCAAAGAAGATATAGAAAGGTCAAGTTGATGTCACAAATTTTTTTACAAATTTTCCAGGTTTTCAAGATATTTCAACAAATATATCCATTGATTTCCAAGGCTGGAACAATCTATATGTTTATGGAACTTTTTTCTATGCTCTCCTCCCCTACCAAAACTTCCCTTCTCTTCCCCTTTTCCTAGCATATATCCCCCTATTTGAATTTCACATCCATATTTTCTTAGCAAAAGTTCTCCCACTACTTCTTCTTGTTCCAAGAATGTAGGGGAGAGAGTCTTGCTAGAGTATAGAAGTGATGGCTTAACTTTAGGACTTGTTTTTCTCCACACTCAATCTTAATCAAGTGAAGATGATAAGGGAGGATAGATAAACAAATAATAAAGAAATCCCTTATACCCCCTTACCTTTCCCCACTTGTGGTGTCATAGCTCGTTTAGGTGCTCATATTCCGCTGGCCTTAATCATCATTATTTTATTAACTACAAAATTGAAGATATTTACAATGTTTACAATGCCATGGTATATCTAACCCATGGTGATCAATATAGAAAAAAACAAAAATATTCATGCATAGTTTTAAACAAGTTTAAGTACAAATTTTTTCTAAGGAGATGAATTGGGATGTTGCATTCCATCCTCCTTGGAATAACATTGTCCTCAATGTTCTCCTAGTTCAGAGATGTTTGCGATGAAAACAAGGATGTATATGCATCTCTCTTGGCATCTTCCATCTCCCAAGTAACCTCATCAAGCCGTAAATGTTTCCATTGCACTTTTACAAGTGTGATGGCTCCTAGAGAAATGTTACTTTCCTATCTAATATGCACATGGGTTCTAGATGGAATTATCCCTCTACTTCCACCTAAATAATAGTCGAATCAATAACATGATTATTATCATGTACATATCTCCTTAAAAATGATACATTAAAAACATTATGTGCTTTAATGTTTGCAAGAAGAGTAAGTTGATAAAGTAGTGGTCATGTCCTTTCCAAAACTTCAAAGGGTCAACAAAATTTGGGTGCAAGTTTGGCATAGATTCTAAGCTTAAGAGAACATTTTAGGGTTTCACTTTAAGATACACCTGTTCACCAACATTGAATTCTTTATCTATTGCTTTTCTATTTGAATAACTTTTGTGTCTATCTTGGGTTGCCTTCAATTTTTATTTTATCTTGATGACTTGATCCATTTATTTTAACATTTTTGGTCCAAATGTGATTATATCCATTATATTGTCCCAACTTACATGTGTATTTCACCTTCAACCATATATGCTTCGAAAGGACTCATTTGTATTGATGTTTGATAACCATTATTATAAGTAAATTCTACCAAATGTAGGTAGTCATCCCATTTTCTTGGTTTTCTCATTACATACATATGAATCATGTATTCCAATACTTTATTTGTCCTTTCTGTTTTCCCATCCATTTTTGGATGATAGGTAGTGTGGAAATTTAATTGTGTGCCCAAATCTTCAAAAAAAACTTTCCAAAAATTTGGTGTGAACCTTGGATTTCTATCAAATATGATTGTGGTAGGTATTCCATGCAACCTAAGGATTCTCTTCATAAAAAATATATATAATGTTTATTGCTTTGAAGGTGGCCCCAATAGGATTAAAGCGAGCAACCTTCCTCAAATTGTAAACTACAACCATGACGGCATCATGTTTTCTTGCTAATCTTGCTAATCACATGATAGAGTCCATGGTGATTACCTCCCATTTCCATTTATGAATTGGTAGAAGTTGCAACAAACATGCTAGATGTTTATGGTTCTTTAACCTGTTAAAATTCAATGCACCTTGCAATATAATATGCAATTTCCTTTTTCATTTCAGGCCAAAAATATTGTTTCCTAACTGTAGTTGTAATGTTCCTATCTTGATCCCCTGGTAAAAAATGAAATTAATTGTAATTAACTATGATAATGGCATTGCATTGCATGTATTGGAATTTAAATGTTGTTGTTGCAACAAACCAAGCTGGGCAATTAAAACGGTGCACATGTAAATATTTCTTCAATAACTAAAAATGTTGAGCAACCAACTAGGAATGTGAGCATTGATACAAACTATGTGTTGGCCACCCAAAAAACTCCCCTTACATTCTTCAAATGAAATGGTTCCCTCCTTTTATTTTTATTGTTATTTTAAGATTTGTTGCTTTGCCTTAGTGATCTGAAATGAGGACTTACTTCTTTTGCAAGCATATATTTTATTCATGTGTAATGATTGTGCTAGTTTTGTTTTAAACTCTTTGACATAATCTTATTTTCATTGGATCCATGATTTTGACGATGACCTTGAAGGAACTTAAAGGCATATCCTAAATATTAATAAAAATTGGTTGATGTATGTATTTTGTTTCTTGGACAATACAACATCATCCTCACACAGTTATAAACATAACATTCCTTTCGTGTTTATATAAAATTATGATAACATTATGGATCTATTTGGTCAAGTCCACATATAAACTTGGTGTTTTGAATATTTACTCTTATAAAGTTCCTTTGCCCTAGTTATGGATTGAACTTATACCTATGACATGGTGTTTCTATATGTTAAATGGTTTTGGAATATGAATGATTTAAATATCTTTTGGATTTTATTATAATATGTAACCATGCTTTTCATATTCCATACTATATAAAAAGGTTCGGCCTTAAATGATTTAACACTCCCTGTCAGGTCCCTATATTACTAGTTTAGTCCCTTATTGTTACTATTGTAGCCCCCTTATTGTTATTGTTGTACCCCTGTAACCCCAATATTGTTATATTGTGTCCTTACATTATTATTGTTAGGTCAACTAGGATTATATTGTGGCCCCATGGACTCCTACATATAGAAAGAGGTTTTGGTCATTTGTATCATCCAAGAATTGTTCATTTATGTAATGTATTGGAGGTTTCCCCCTCGAAGTGGCTGATTTCTAAGGCATTGATCTCTCTTCTCTTCTATTTTTGGATCTAGTTTCATAACATTTGGTATCAGAGCTTTGGATTCTAGGTCTTCACTGCTCCAAAAAGGTCATTGTGGAATTTTCGATATAACATTTTTTCTACGAAGGTTCGGAAGCTAAAATTTTTATAGAGCAAAGCCGAAATCTTGAGGAACATCGTGGAAAAATTTTAGAGCTTGATTCACAACATTTTTGGAGATATGATCTGTGGAAGTTAGGGTTGTTTCAGGCTCCTGAATTTCATCTCAAAGAGGTGACCATGGGAAAAATGTCATAACTCTCTCTGTGAGCATCAGATTGGAATTCTGTAAAAAGTGGTCACAAGTACACAGACTGTAGTTTCATGCATATTAATTTCAGAGTCAAAGGAGGAAATAGTGACACGTGGCACGCCGTATAAGTTTTCTCTACTAAAACAGTCCATAATTAGGTCATTGTGGGAGATTGGGCATAACTTTGCCTTGAAGAATCCAAATCAGGTCAGACTTGTGGCATTTGAAAGAAGCTTTAGAGGGCTACTACAGGGCCTAATTTCAGATATTTAAGATCTAAAATCACAGATATAATTCAATTTCAATATCGAGCTCCTCAAAAGTAAGAAAAAGGTGTGTATTTTTTTTCGAATTACATAAGTCTTGTGTGAAAATCAGTTTGAATTGATTCCAAGGGAATATTGTAGAATAGATATCAACAATATATTATAAAAATTCCTCCTAAAAAGAATTCAACACCCATTAAGCCTTCTGAAGGCTCTACTATGACTCATGAAAATGAAGAATAGCAACATAACATATCAAAATTACAAGAGAAAGTGCACCAAATTTCGCTCTCGCAAAGAGCAACAAAAAATGAAATGGAATTTTATGACTCATGAAGGCGAAGAATGGCAACATGACATATCAAAATTACAAGAGAAAGTGCACCAAATTTTTCTCTCGCAAAGAGCAACAAAAAATGAAATGGAATTTTGAAGAAAGGCATGGAAGCTAAGAAAGATGGCATGGAAGCTGGCATGGAAGATAAGATGGATGACATGGAAGCTAAGATCGATGAAAAAATGAAAGACAACATGGAAAACATGAAGAATTATTTAAAAACAAACATGGAAGGTTTGAAAAAATTGATACAAGAAATGTTTCCTAATGGCAAAAATATAGTAGAGTAAACTCATGATGAGAACAAAATAAATGTTAATCGCGATTTCATAAACTCTAGTGTTGGATGGAAGAACCACCATATTCCAAAGATGGATATTAGGAAGTTTGATGGCAAGGATCCCTTAACATGGATACTACAGATGGAGCAATATTTTAATCTCAATAATGTGCAAAACACACAAAAGGTACGCATTGCAACTTCACATTTAGAACAAAATACATTTGTATGGTATCAATGGCTTTGCTCCCGTCAAAAAAATTGTCACTTAGTCAATTTTTATGGAGGAAATGATAGCACATTATGAGGATACAAAAGGCAACACCTTCTTTAGCCAATCGATAAATCTCAAACAAAAGGGTTCAATGGTGGAGCACATTGAGGACTTCCAAAAATCGAATATAAGGGTAACTGATATTCCATAGGAACATAGGGTTGATGTCTTCATAGGGACTTTCAAGGATAACATCCAACATGAAGTTCACGTTTGGGAACCTGATTCATTGGAAAAGGCATTCTGGTTGGCAATAAAAAATGAATGTAAAATTATGGCGACAAGGAAGCCTACCACTCACATATATAAAGATGGAAGTGTTGCTACTCCTAGAATTCCACAACCTACAAGGTTGACACCACAAAAATTGGAAGAAAAAAGAGAAAAAAGGGCTTTGCTACAGTTGTGATAGCAAATACTCTAAAGGTCATAAGTTTGATGAGAAGAAATTATTTTACATATATTGTGAAGAGGAAGAAGAAAATGAACAAGAATCTTCAAAAGAAGAGGATATACACCAGGAACCAACCCTAAAAGGGGAAGAAATGAGTCCGACCATATCATGTAATGCATTGGCAGGAATTACCACTCCTCAAACTCTCAAGATAGAAGGACATATCAAGAAGAAGAAGGTAATAGTGTTGATTGATTCAGGTAGTACCCATAATTTTATTCATTGTAAGGTAGCCAAGGAATTGAATTGTTTCCTATACCTAGCACCAGAATGTCAAGTGATGGTTGCAAATGGAGGAACTATAAATTGCTCTGGAAAATGCCATAATATCAAGATAACCATGGGGGAATATGTATTGAATACTCCAATGTTTTCCATTCCAATGGGAGGTGCTGATGTTGTACTAGGAGTACAATGGTTACAATATTTGGGGACAGTAGCTTTTAATTTTCAAGAAATTTTCTTGAAATTTTTTTCAGAAGGAAAGGAAGTCGAATTACGAGGTATCGCAGGGAATCCGGGAAAGATAATAAGCTCTAATGTCTTGACAAAGCTTCTGAAGAAAGAAAAATGAGGCGTAATTGCACAATTATGCTCAATAGAAGTTCCAACATTAAAATTATCTATTTCTGCAGATCTCCAAAAAGTCTTAGACAATCATTCCAAGGTGTTTGAAACTCCCAATGGACTCCCACCTATTCGTGATCATGAACATGCTATTCATTTGATTCTAGAAAGTGTTCCTCCAAACATCAGGCCTTATAGATATCCTTATGTCCAGAAGAGCAAAATTGAACGTATTATTGCAAAAATGTTAGAGGATGGTATAATTCAACCTAGTCAAAGTTCTTTCTCTGCTCCAGTAGTATTGGTGCACAAGAAGGATGGATGATGGTGCATGTGTCCAGATTATAGGGAGCTCAATAAACAAACTATTAAAGATAAATTTCCCATTCTTGTGATTGATGAATTATTGGATGAATTACATGAAGCAATTTATTTTACCAAGTTGGATCTTCATTCAGGATATCATCATATTACAATGAAGACTGAATATATTCTAAAAACATCATTTCGAACTCATGAGGGTCATTATGGATTTTTGGTCATGCCTTTTGGCCTTACCAATGCACCTTCTACATTTCAAGGGTTGATGAATTCCATTTTCAAACCCTTCCTTAGAAAATCTGTGCTAGTATTTTTTGATGATATACTAATCTACAGCAGGTCTTGGAAGGATCATGTTGAACATGTTGACAGGGTGCTCAAACTATTGCAGGAGAAACAATTATATTCAAAAACATCCAAATGTTTCTTTGGAGTACAAGAGGTGGGATATCTGGGTCATATTGTATCTCACGAGGGTGTTAAAGTAGACCCTAACAAAATTAAAGCCATTAAGGAATGGAAAGTCCCCACAACCATAAAGCAGTTGCGAGGATTTCTTGGGTTAACAAGGTATTATCGCAAGTTTGTTAAGAATTATGGGAGAATAGCAGCACCTCTAACAACATTATTGAAGAAAGATGCATTTTCATGGACTCCTAAAGCAACTAAGGCCTTTGAACATCTTAAAGAGGCAATGTGCCTAGCACCGGTCTTAGCTATGCCAGACTTCACAAAAACCTTTATTGTGGAATGTGATGCCTCAGGAAATGGAATTGGTGTTGTTTTAATGCAGGAAGGAAGACCCATTGCTTTTTAAATTCGTCCAATCAAAGGAAAGTATTTACATAAATCTATTTATAAGAATGAAATATTAGCAATACTACATGCACTAAAGAAATGGCGACCTTACCTAATGGGAAGACACTTCAAGGTAAAAAATGATCATGATAGTCTTAAACACTTTTTGGAACAAAGAATATCTTTAGAAGAGCAACAAAAATGGCTCACAAAGATGTTGGGTTATGGCTTTGAAATAATCTACAGAAAAGGGAAGCTAAATGTTGTTGCAGATGCACTCTCAAGAAAGAATGAAGAGGTGGAAGCATTGCTTTGTGCCATTTCTATTATCCAACAAGATTGGATAACCGAAGCAAGGGATGAATGGAATAAGGATGAAGAAGTGTGTGTTGAAAATGCAGCAAGATGATGGAGCTTAGTGAAATGAAGTCGCCTTCACTAAGTGGGCACGCAGGCAAATTTTGGCGCAAAGTCTATTTTTAGACATATGGAGCATGGTCCAGGGGTTGCAGTATGTTATTCTTGGAGTATTGGTCATGTTGGTAAAAATAGATGGACCTCTATTTTTTGACCTATAGGTCGAAGTCTATATTTAGATTGCCTATCCTAAAAATAGGGAAGTCAAATATTATTTACCCTTAATAATATTTGGACTATAAACTTCAGTTTACTCTCTTGGAGCACTTCAGTTCGAGCCTTGGAAGTGGATCATGCATCTGACAGAGGAATTACGCTATTCCTAAGGGTTGGTGAGCTCATGCATGGTTGAATTCAGTTAGGACTTCAGTGGCAGAAGTTTGGTGGAGTTAATGAGACAGCTAGTGGAGTTGTGTTCGGTTTAACTTAGTTGAACTAGTTGAGATTAGTTTAACTAGCTAATCAACTAGTAATGAGTGGAGTGAATTAAATATTATTTAATTCATTAATTAGTAACTTATTATTCAACTCAAGAACACATCAGTTCACTACAGTGCATGGACAGTTCAGTGGAGACCAGTGAAAGAGGTAGATGAAAGGGTGAGTACAGCTATCAGTTGGGACATTAGTTGTGCATGAGATTTGCACCACACTTGGAGGCAATTTCCCATGATGATTGCGCTGTCAAGCCAAGGAGATTCGAACCTTGGATCTCTATTTAGACAGGCCATGATTGCGCAATAGAGGCAGGCAATTAGTGGATGTGTTTTGAACACATGACTTGTTCAAAATCAAGCTAGTTTGTGTGTAACTTCATGAGATAGTACTGAGTACTTGTGAGGAGTATTTTACTGAGTTTGTTACATGTTTTCTCCATTATAATATACACAATAGCTGCGGGGTTTTCAGCTATAAGCTTTCCCCATACATACTGTGTTAATGTGTATGATGATTTGATGTGCTATCGCTTGTTTTATTTCCACATGTGTGATGATCTGAGTGGAAGAGATTATGTGTTGCATATGAATTCAAATTGATATGTGATCAGGATAGTCTCGGTGGATAATTATTCATTATCTAAGGAGGCCATACAAAGTAGGACACCATCCAAATGTTGTTAATATCTTCTAGCATAATCATACATTGGGCTGGTGGAATTATTCTTATGGTACAAAAGAGATCGCTTATCTCTTGTGTTAATTCCCAATTGAAACAAAATATTATTTTGGAATTGTACACTTCTCCTTTAGAGGACACTCTGGTATTTTTAAACCTACCATAGGGTGAAAGATTTCTTTTGGGATGGCCCAATCTCCTATTCAAAATTTTGAAAATGTGAATGTTTGGTTTTCCAGTAGAATAAAGTTGAGACAAGTAAGACCCCGGGACTTCTACAACTTTTATCCCTTCAAAGTCAACGTTGGGAGGAGATTTCAATGGATTTTATTACAGGTTTACCTAAGTCCGAAAGAAAGAGTGTCATCATGGTGGTAGATGATAAAACTACCAAGTATGCACACTTTTGTGCATTATCTCATCCATTTAAAGAAAGTACAGTTGTTACTACATTTATGGACACAATTCAAAAGTTAAGAAGGAAACTAAAAGATTATTGTGATAACAAAGTATCCATTTAATTAATTTTAAGAATTATTTTATTGGTACTCACCAGTCATAGCTCATCTTATCATCCTCAATCTGATGGTCAAACTAAGATAGTAAATAAATTTTTGGAATTATATATTCATTGTTTTGTATCTGATAAACAAAGACAATGGGTCAAGTGGTTACCTCGTTGAATGGTGGTATAACACTTCCTTCCTGCTAACGCAGAAATATCTACATTTATGGCACTTTATGGATATCATCCACTATCCATCATGCATCATATTTAAGAGAAAATTCTAAGGTTCAAGCAGTGGAAGATCACATCAAGCATCAACAAGAAGTTCTCCAACTCTTAAAGGATAACCTAAATTTGGCACAAAATCGAATGAAACAATAGGCAAATTAACATCATAGCGAGAGAAGTTTTGATGTAGGAGACTGGGTATTTTTACGGCTACAACCATACAAACAAATGTACCTCAAGCAAGTTAAGAAGGATAATAAATTATCGCCAAAGTACTATGGTCCTTACAAGGTGTTGCAAAAGATTAGTACTATGGCATACAAATTGGAGCTTCCTGCTTCTTCGCGAGTGCATCCAGTTTTCCATGTTTCATGCTTAAAGAAGGTTATAGGTGAAAATATTCCAGTTCAAACAATATTGCTAGAACTTGATGAGGAAGCAAAAATCATATTGGAACCTGAAGCGGTCATGGAAACAACTCGACAGCTACGAAATCGATCAATTTCAGAGTATCTCATCAAGTGGAAGAACTTACCCACTGAAGATTCTACATGGGAGGATGAGAATTTTATAAAGAAGCACCCAGAGCTACTCAAGCGTTGAGGACAACACTTTTTTTCAAGAGAGGGGAATGTTAGGTCCCTATATCACTAGTTTAGTCCCTTATTGTTATTAGTGTAGCCCCCTTATTGTTATTGTTGCACCCCTGTAACCCCAATATTGTTATTATTGTGTCCTTACATGATTATTGTTAGGTCAGCTAGGATTATATTGTGGCCCCATGGACTCCTATATATAGAAGGAGGTTTTGGTCATTTGTATCATCCAAGAAGAGTGCATTTATGTAATGTATTGGAGGTTTCCCCCTCGAAGTGGCTGATTTCTAAGGCGTTGATCTCTCTTCTCTTCTATTTTTGGAGCTGGTTTCATAACACCTCCTAACTCTATTAATCATGATATTATGTTTTGGGTGGTTGTTATTATAACCTAAGGTGGTATAACCTAACACTATGTACAATAGTTCTTTGCATAATTAAATTTGTAATTGGGAAAAATCATTGTACACATGTGTGATGGATAGGTCATATTTTGTATGGAGAAAACTTGACAACAACTAGTCATATATATTGAATCTTACAAAGAATATCTCGCTATGTTCCAGGAAGCCAGATGGTGGAATTATATTTAGGCCTTCTAGGGTCATAATGAGGACGTAGTGAAGGGTTTTGACTACACTTATAATGGTCATAAAGCCAAACTTAGAGATATTGATATGTTGGTTGATGAAAGCTTCATTGTCGAAGAATTTCCCAGTACAGGATATCCCCTGGCAAGAATTTCTAGTCTCAAAGGATTACACCTAAAGTGTGAAAAGCATGCATGTTCATCTCCTCAGAATGAAATGGCGAATTTAATTTAATTCATTAGGTGTTTTATTACTTGTGAGGGTAGATATGGACTCGTCTTTCTGTATCATATACATATTTTGATGGTATTTCTTGGTTTTAAGTTAAATCTTCCATTTTATCTACACAAAATCCTTTCTAAAATAGCCAAGTTTTATCAAAGGGATCGCAAGAATCTTGAACGCAACTTGTTCCATTACATTTTAATATGCACTTATTAAAAACTATTTGGTGCCAATACACCATCCTTTCATTAGCAAATTTACCATATCTAAAGGTTCTCCCTAGATTCATTCCCCTCAAAGAGAATAGGGAAAGGTTGGTATCACCTTCTATTTATTCATGTATACAATCTGTATGAGGAAAGGAAAATGAGGGGGTGTAAAGGGTGGCTTTTGTAGCAAAGGATTTTGTCCTATAGTCTTACCAGACCTTCTCTAAGTTTGGGGACTCCTAGGATTGTTCCTTTGTTGGAATGGTTTTAAAAACCCTCGTGATAGTAAGAGAGAAGAAATTCCTCCTAGGGTTTCACCTAATCCTCGAGAACCTACTCCAAAATCCTCTATGTCTCACGAACGTGATAATTTAGGCCCTGATAACCTCTCTCATTCAGAGGAATCATATTAATGTGAGGAAACCATGGTTAAAACCCTTAGTTCTGCACCTATTCACATAACTTGTAACATGGAAAATAAAGTAGGGTTTCAACATGTAGAGATACAACCTGAGTTCAAGGACGATATTGAGCTAAATTTGTCAGACTACACTGGCCATTTTCGACTTGCACACAATAAATAAAAGAGTCAATCTAACCTAGACTTTCAATCTCAAATTAAAAGTAAATAGTTGGATTGTAAAACATCCTAGGCTCAACAAAATAGAGGTAAAAAGGTCCCTATCAAAGATGTTTATGTCAATGTCGACACTGCCGAGGAACGTGTGTTAAAAAGGAAAAAAACCCAGTATGTTCCTAACTCTGCAATTATGGATGACAATGCTCATGCTCAACATAGTGATAATAATTGTGATGACCACTAACAATACAAGGTTAATTATGATAGATGTGTACAAAGCATTACTCACAAAAAAGATACTTAGTTCTGGTACCTTGCCTTGAACAAAGAATCCACCATCTCAAACGAGAAAACAACCAACTCGGGATGTTGAACCAACTTAGAGTTAATCAAAGTGATAAGAAGACTATTGGATTAGATGATAAACTATTGTTGTTAAACACCTAGATAATTATTTAGTCTACCAATGTTAAAGTGGTCATTACATCAAATTCTCAAAGTTAAAATTCTGCTAAATAAGTTACAGTTGGTTGTGTATTTTCAAGTCAGAGTATTTTCAAGGCATGCTTAGAGTAGTTTTAAAGGAAGCTACATAATCTTATATTTTGTATCCACCTTATTTTAATAATATTGTTGATTATTAATTTCCATTTCCTTGATTTGCAACAAGTGTCCCTTGTCTTCTGAAAGGTGGTGTAGGTTATAACGGTGCAAGTTGTTGTGGATATTGCTTGGTTGTTTCAAATCACCTTTGCATGTCATATTAGTTATTTATGTCAATTTATTTTAAACATTTATAATTCGACCATGGGTGGTCATGATGGTTAGATAATTGTCCTTATTTTTGGGAAACTATTTTTATTTCTGAAATTTAGTTTTGTATATCGAGGACTCATTGATATATATAGAGCCTCAAGTTTTGAGAGAGGTGGGAGGAAATATGGTCAATTATTTTGGTGATTGTGGGAATATATATACATTATTGTAAGTGTTGGTTTTGTTTGAACAATTTTAATACGTCAAGACTTTGATCATATATTATATTTAAAATCCATTGTTACTAATGAATATCTTCTGAATTTTTCGAGAAATTTTAAGAGTTTGATATTGTTATTTTCTCATTGTGATTGGGAAATAGATAATATTTCATTTACCTCTTCCTTATAGTTTTAATTATGTTTTATAAATATTTGATCGTATTAAACTTTTAAGACTGTTGTTTAAAAACAAAATTATGATATGTCCATTACCCAACTCTGAGTTCTTAAAACGTCTTTTGGAAACTCTGATATCTGAGTATGCGGTTTGTATGTAAATGTGATTATATTATGACTGTGATCATTTATGTGTTTTATATAATATTTACGCCGAAAGGCTTTCTCTTTGCTGGCTTGGGGTGAGCAAACACTGCTCACCCCAGCCAATGAGAAGCCTTTCTTATCGCCCTTCCAGCCAGTAAAATTTAGACATGTGGCACCTCCTCCGACCAATGAAAATCTTCTATTTGGCCCTGTTACCAGCTGTTAGTTTGAAAATTACGTTTCAAAATCTTAAATTTTTGAAAATGTGTGGCGACAGATTTTGGGTGATTTAAAGTCAATTTTGTCTATCAGCCGTCCACCAAGAGGTAAGTTGTCCAAGGGTTCATAATCGAGCCACTTTCTTGAAAGGTTATGTATTAGGGTAGGAGAGGCGTTGATAGGGTTTGGAGACGAGGGTTTTTAGGTCTATGTTGGTTTTTCTTTAAGGGATTCGAACCATGTCTGAGGGGAAGAGATCAGGGAAGGTTAAGTGGTTCGATTTTGCCAAGGGTTATGGTTTCATAACCTTAATGGTGGTAGCAAGGACCCTTTTATGCATCAGAATTTGATTCACTCCAATAGGTTTCGATCGCTGGCCGAGGGAGAGGCCATTGCGTATACAGTCGAGCATGAGAATGGCAGAAGAACCAAGGCCCTATATGTTACGGGTCCTAATGGAGCATTCTTGCAGGGCAACAGTGGAGGCAGCGGTGGAGGCTGAGGTGGTGGTAGAGGCGGAAGTGGTGGTGGCTATGGCGGTGGTGGTTGCAGCGGCGGTGGTTACGGTGCCGGTGGATATGGCGGTGGGTGTAATGGAGGTGGCGGTGGTGGCCGAGGTGGTGGTCACAGAGGAGGTAGAGGAGGTGGTGGCGGTGATGATGGAAGTTGTTACAAGTGCAGAGAGTCTAGCCACTTTACTAGGACTGCACCAACAGCGGCGGCGACGGTGCCGGCGGGGGCAGCTGTTATCAATGTGCTGACTTTTGTCATTTTGCCTGAGATTTCCCTAACCTTATCGGAAGCCCGCCATATCTCTGTTCTTGTTATCCTTTAGCGTTTTTGTGACAAGAGAGGGGCATTCTCAGGTTCTTGCAACAACGTTTTTGTCTTCATCTTCTCTAAAGAGCTTCCTTGTTGGACAACCTGAAATGGTCCCTTCTTCATGGAAGTCTCGCAGATTCTATTGTTCTTTCTCTGATACTACACCTGAGATGATAGAGAACAAAAAAACTCGCGCGACATTGTCTACCGCCATGGACAGTGGCAACATTTACACTGTCTCACTGTTTCCTGTCTGGTATATGTAGCAGGTTTCATGGGAAAACCCCTGAGCAACTTTGACAAATTTCCCTTGATATGAAGGTCTTCCTTTTCCCATCGTTTCTTATTCTTGAGTATTTCTTTGTTATCTCAGGAAAAGTTTCAGAGAGTGGAATTGACTCAGGGTTTCCCAATGTTTCCAAGCGAACGACCACCGGGGGTTTAACTTCAGGTATGTCAACGCTACCAATATTAAGGTATTTCTATTTTGTTTTGTAGGAAGTATCGGAATTTCATAAACCAAAAAGTGTGTGCTTCCATATTTCAAAACTCTTCCTTCTCCATTTTAACTTGGTTTTACACCATGGCAACAATGGCAAGAAATTTCAGTTCCAGTGTGCTAGATGGGTTTTCTAATACACCTCCAGAACCCAGAAGAACCTTCTAGATTGTAGTAGCTTCCACTAAGGAAATGGGAATTGGAAAGGATGGAAATATTCCATGGAAACTGCCTTCTGATATGAAATTTTTCAAGGAAATCACATCTTCCACGTCATCTCCTTTAAAGAAAAATGTTGTGATAATGGGACAAAAGACTTGGGAAAGTATTCTAGACCAGTTTTGACCACTTACAGGTCGCTTGAATGTTGTGCTAAGTCATTCGGGTAGCTTTGACATTGCAACTGGAGAGAATGTTGTTATGTGTGGGAGTTTGAGTTCAGCTCTTGAGATGCTTGCAACACCTCCATACTCTATGTCAATAGAGACAATATTCCTAATTGGAGGTGGTCAAATTTATACGTATCATTATTTATCTTTCAAGTCTGGTTGGATATTTTTCCAATATCATATTTGGTTTAATTTGGGATTATACTAATTCTCTTTTCTTTTCTTTCTCCAGAGAAGCACTCTCTACACCTAATTTGTGATGAAATTCACATCATTGAGATAGAGAATGCATTTGAATGTGATACACTCATCACACCCATAGATGCATCTGTGTTTCGGCCTTGGTATTCATCATTGCCCGTTGTGGAAAGTGATATTTTCTATTCTTTCACCACCTATGTTCGTATCAGGAATTCCTCTAATGTGGACTCTCAAGAGCCTTCTCACAGATTTGGAAATGGATCGAACAACATGGATATTTATGATAGACTTGAATCTCGACATTATCATTTTCTCCCCAAATTAATTTTTGAAAATCAAAATTTGCTTGTCAGGTTATCTTGTACTTTCAGTTTTCAACTATATCCATTTATTTTTTTCTAAACAAACATAAATGTTGATAATCAACAGTTAAAAATATTTGTTCTGTTTTTTATTCATATTGTTGATGCCTAGATTTCAACCTATTATTGCTCACGAGAGTTGTTATGTCCAGATGCGGTTCAATATGTGAAAAACTTTACCACTTCTCACAACAAAGGTGATTGGTTGTCTCTGTCTAGTATGCCTTATTGGATTATTTCTTCATCTCGTTGGAAATATTTCTTTTTTTTATTTATTTATTTTGTTCTCAGTCATAGGACATGCTTTTATTTCCTGTCTATGACAGAATATTGTTCAGTACCTTGAAGATATTAACATGAATAGTTGCATGCCTTTTTTTGTTTGGGAGGTTGTATCATTGATGCACGTGCTGCATGTAATTTTTATTGCAACGAGTTTTCTGGCGTAGTGTGGTTAAAGAGCTCTTATGGTTCATAAGTGGTTCAATAAATGCAAAGGTAATTTGCTTGCAATTAATAAATTCAAGCTGTCTAAAATTAAATTCTAGACAGATGAGATGAAATTGTTTCTAGGATTTCTAATCAGTTGAAAATACATGGTCACATAACCAATGCCTGTGGCATTGGTTATCTGTTACAAAGAGTTTATTTTTTACCATCTTCAGCAAAAAGAAAACTAGAAGTTCAATGCTCTTCTTGGCAATGGAATATTGTTTTCTAATCTAGCAAACTAAGTTGAAGATCGATAATTTGCTAGTCTGCTATCATCACATTATCTAGCAGCTAGCTCAGGTTTCTGCAATCTAGCTTTACTATTAGATTTCATTGATGACATTCTCTCCTAGGGGTTGTAGCTTATAAACTAAAGGAATTTTGGGGTTTCCAAATTAACTTCATGCACACACCTATGATCTTATATATAGTGGATTTTATTTGGTCACTCTGCTTCAACCTTTGGCCTTTCATTCTTTTATCTTCTTGCATTTGTATAAGATATAATAACTTATTATCAAGTAAGTGAATTGTGTTCGATTAAAATTGTGGTGTGCATCTACGACACAGGGTCTAGCTTCACAAATACAAGGCAATGCGTGTTTATCATTGTCTAATAATATTTGAAAGCATGATAGGCGTAGCCCTGTTTACAATACCAATTGTAGTATTTTGATCGAGGTTCTGTGAATCCTCCAGAAACAGTCAATATGGCCCAAGCTCTCCTTGTTAGTACAGTAGTGGGCTGGTAGTCTTATTGTAAATTCAAGTTCTTTAAGAGATCACTGCCATCCTTTTACAAGTGTGTCCCACCACTCTGTATCTGGTATACCTAGTGATGAGAAACTGGATTATCCTTGTAAGCAGATTGATTCTCCTTTTAACAGTGTGATAACCACTAGGCATACTGATCGTATAGATATCTTCTTGTTACAAATGTTTACCATGAGTTTTATGATGAACTTATATGGTATATCTCACTCAATATTGCAATATAACTAAACTTAGTTGGCCCAGACAAAAATGCTGGATCTATTTCATCATAACAACTATAATTCTGCATTATTCAGTTACATGATTCTTACCTAGCACGTGCTTTTCTAAGCTTTAGGTCATGCTCCCTTTGGCAGTCACAGAAATACTTGTATTTAATAATTTTTTTGCAACATGAGTTTTGAGGTCGTACTCAATGGTGCTAACCGTTATCATTGCAAATAAATACTATAGTAGTTTTGTGACCTGTCTATATCTTTACTCAACAGCCTACTTTCTTTTTCCTTTGCTTCTATGCTTCTCTTTGATTTCGTTTAGGGAATCACAATTACAGGTTTTAATTTGTTGTAGTTCTTACATTATAGGTTCTGCAAGAAAAGGGCATACATATTTGGGATGGTAATGCATAAAGAGAGTACCTTGATAGGTATATTCAGTCCCCTAATTCTTTTCTTCTGAGCTTGGGTTGGTTAACACTTGATGTTGTAACAAAATATCCTAGACATCTTAGTTTTGTTTCACCAACGCTTCTGCATAGAATGCACATTTTAGATAATGGGAATGTTGCAAGAGAGAGAAAATGACTGTTTTTTCTGAAATGGGCGGCAAAAGAAATATCTGGTCATAGTTGCATTAAAAAAAGCACTGGAGATGCGTCTTTTCCGAATAGCTTACACTTAGTTTTGAAATGGGAAAAAAAATATGTACTTACTACATAGTATCAATATGATATTATTTCTGATCGCTTTTGTGTTTTCTGATAAGAAGTTTACATCTTTTAATTTTACAATGTCTCATTAAACATGGAACTGGATTTTTTTTCCGCTTGTTGTGTTAATTTTTAACATGTTTTATGTCTTAGCATTGGGATGAAAGAAAGAGAGGAAGCTGATTTGGGACCTGTATATGGATTTCAGTGGAGGCATTTTTGAGCTAGGTTGGTATAGAATTTCTTAATACTGATTTGCAAGCTTCTTTATCACCAAAATCCTCATGAAACTAGGTTAAAAGCATGGCTTACCACCTCCGCCACCGCCCCAATTTAATCCCAAATTTTTTTAAGACCTGTCAGTGCTTGGTTACGTAACCCGTGATTGAATGACTCAGGAGTTTTGTTTTAAAATGGGCCCCGACAAAAGTGATAAATACTCATAATCAACTGACCGATGATTGGCCTCAATCCTACATCTCATCTCCCATAAAGATCAAGCTAACTATCCTTTGTGCACTTGAATCGTGCAATATCCATGTTTACACCAACTTTATTCCAAAGCGTCGAATCCCTTTGGTTAAAGATGATGCAAATGCAATGACCTATATAATCTGGATTTAAATTCATATTTCTTGAATGCCCTGTTTTGGCTCCAATTTAATGAACATTGAACCGTGATGAGTTGAGTTCAGGTGAGAAGGGAAGTAATACAATTTATTTCTCAATATATTATTTTCATTTATTTCTCAATATATTTTAGTATTCAATCTGCATCTCACATAATCATGCACTGTTAACTTTCCTATTACCACTCAAACATAAATATTACTCAAAAGATGTCCCTAGGACACAAGTTTTGCCATCGTAAATCTTGGCAATGGTTTTTGAGACTCTTTTGTTTCTCAGTTGTTTGTATTTTGAATGGAACAATATGCAATTTGAATGCAATTCTTGCATCTTTTATTTTATGACATCAGACATACAAGATATCATGGAAATTGACGTTGTCTGTGATTACTGTCTGCATTGAAAATTTCACATTTTTCTTCAGTGGAAGTTCTTATTTTGGGCTATTATTTTATAGGAGAAAGCTGATAGAATTTTTTTCTTTTCATTTATTTCTCAATAGATTCCAGTATTCAATCTGCATCTCACATAATCATGCACTGTTAACTTTCTTGTTACCACTCAAACATAAATCTTACTCAAAAGATGTCCCTAGGACACAGGTTTTGCCACCGCAAATTTTGGCAATGGTTTTTGATACTCTTTTGTTTCTCATTTGTTTGTATTTTGAATGGAACAAGATGCAATTTGAATGCAATTCTTGCATATTTTATTTTATGACATCAGACATACAAAATCTCATGGAAATTGACATTGTCTGTGATTACTGCTGCGTTGAGAATTTCACATTTTCCTTCAGTGGAAGTTCTTATTTTGGGCTGTTATTTTATAGGATAAAGTTGATAGCATTGGAGTGTAAAAACTCTGGTAAACTTGATAATTATGTATTATTATTGATAAAAAGATGAGATATGGATATCATTACAATGGGGAATCACCAAGGCTTTGAATATAGCCTCATGGTGTCCCTTGGTGAAGAGGCATGATCTTTGATCATGCCCTTTCACTTAATAAAACCTAATATAACTATATCTAACTAATAATTAATAAAATATACATAACATTTCCCCTCTCTTAAAGATGCTTTGTCCTCAAAGCATATGTAACGATGGACAATGTTGACGAACGCCTGGGTTTCTTGAGCGGTGGGCTCTTGCTTCCCACATTTTAAAAAGACCGTGGAGCATATTCTCGAGTTCAATCTTTTGTTGATCTGGATAGTGAAAAGATTTGATATCGACAGGGTCAGATCCGGTCTTGACTTCTGGTGACTCTTCGTGGCTCCCTTTTGAAGATAACATTTCTAACTGATGACATTGTATTGTAGATGTTGGCGCTCCTATTTGAATTATCTTCATCTTCAGAGAGGAGGATACGACTTGATCTTTTGGGGCTTGGAATCCATACAACCTGTGTTTCTGCCCTTTCCACTTAAAACTTATAAACTGCTTCTGATGGTTGGCAGAATAAGTACCTAAAGTTTGTAGCCATTGAATTCCTAAGACCACATCTACTCCTCGTAATGGAACGGTGTAGAATGAGATTCTAAATGAAAGTTTTTTATCTTTAGTTTGACCTTATGGCATTTCCCTACTTTCTCAATCTTCTTACCATCAGCCACCATTACCTTCATATTAGGCATGGGGAAGGTAAATATGTTAAGTCTTTTTGCCATGGTTGAATCTAGAAAATTGTGGGTACTGCCAGTGTCGACGAGAACCATTACGTTGTTGTTCTTGATATTTCCTCTTAACCTTAGGGTTTGAGGTTGTGATATGCCTGTCATAGCTGATAATGAAACTTGCGGAATAGTTTCGCCATCCACTTCTGGAGAGAACTCTAAGTTGTCTTCTAATCCTTCTATATATGAATCATTACTGTTAGCGTTGTTAGTTGCTTCACAACTGTATAGATTTTTTGCTTTTCCATTAGCACATCTGTGATTAGGGTCCCAGTTTTCACCGCAACGTTTGCACTTGCCCTCTCGCATTCTTTGTTTTTCCAGACTAGATTTTTCTTCTTCACGAGGATGGTGTGGGACATATTTTGTGTCATCTATATTTTCAGATTGAGGAAATCTGTGTCTCGAATATACTTTTTCTGGTTTTGATAACCTTTCAAATTTCTTTTCAGTAGCTTTTGCTTTTTGCCTTGCTACTTCTACGGACGTAATTTCATGTAGTTCGAGCTCTTCTTGTATATGGATTTTAAGTCCTGAGATGTAAGACTGGATTAAACGAGATTCCGACAATCCGAGTACTCGTGTTGCCAAGGTCTCCCATTCTCGAGTGTACTCATCCACATCTCCTTTTTGGCGTAATTTGATAAACGTTGAAAAATCTGCACACATTTTATTTAATTTTTTTAAACCAAGGTTGTTGCTCAAGCACTTGCTAAAAAAAAAAAAAATAAATAAAAAAAATTCTACAATCTGGAATTCTTATAATTCCTTAATTTTGGGTGATCACACAGATACCGAAGAGCGATGGCTCCGATACCAATGGAGTGTAAAAACTTTGGTAAACTTGATAATTATATATTATTATTGATAAAAAGATGAGATATGAGATATCATTACAATGGGGAATCACCGAGGCTTTAAATATAGCCTCATGGTGTCCCTTGGTGAAGAGGCGTGATCTTTGATCATGCCCTTTCACTTAATAAAACCTAATATAACTATATCTAACTAATAATTAATAAAATATACATAACAAGAATTTTTTTTTGTTTACAATATGTAGTGGTAACTTGTGATTGAAAAGTAGGAAACTGATTGAAGCCCCATATATCAAGACTGTGGACTAGGCAAAGTGGCACATGTTTTGGGTCGATGAGTGTGTCGTAGCAAAAAATCATCTTGACAGCAATTACAATTTGGTTAAATATGGTTTACTTTGTAAGATAAATCTTTGCTCACAATTTTTGTCAGGGAACATATTGGATAAAAAATTTATTCCAAAAGAAAATAAAAAGTTTCAAGGAATATGGATAATTTTAGTAGAATGTTGGATATAATTTCAAACATTACTGTCTAAACCAAAAGTTCCCATGCCACATGATGTTGTTGCCTATTTTCATTTCCTTTCAATCATGTCCTGAAATCTAGCAGTTTATTGACTTACTGGGTTTATTAGTAAGATACCTTACATCTACAAGCCTCTCTTGTTTTATATACTGGGGAAGTTGTCATGCCTGAAGATCATAATTGTTCACTGTCTGTGTGATAGCAGGGTATGAAATCCGTTTTATCTTATCTATTGAGCGGTTTTAGGTTATTCTAATTTGTTAATTTGTGTGCCACTTTGATTGTTTCTAATTTATTTTGAGCAAAGGTCCTATTTTGATTTGTTGTCAAAAACTTATTAAGAGTGCCTTTTGCAGAAAATCCTTGTTTATGAGCAATTCAAGTGAATATCAGCGAAAAAACCATTGTAACATCCCTACTTTGATGATCTAGATAAATCTCAATTCTAAGACTCCTTTAAGGATTTAAGCAATTATATATTATTTACTGTGCATGTATGTATTGGTGGTTTTGGAAATGTCCCGATTTCTAAGAATTTGTTTTTGCAAAGGAAAATATTTTAGCCATTATATGTTTTTTTGATGTTTGCACAATGGAATAAGCAATGTTTGGTTGTTGTTGTGGGACTTAAATATTGTATTCCCACACTTAGGAGAGTAATTAATATTCAAATGTGATATTATTCAGAACCTCTTGTACAAAAGGAAGATAAATTCAAGATAGTATATATTAATTATCATGTGCTTTGGTGTTTTTGGAAATATTTTAGCCAAATGTATGTTTTGTTAATGTGTTTGCAAGGAAAACAAGCAATGTTCGGTTGTTGTGGACTTTAAATATTGAATACTGTATCCCCACACATTGGAGTAGTTTTCTTTAGAATTAATGTTCAAATGTGATATTATTCAAAGCCTCTTGTGATATTGGTCTTCCATTTGCGTCTTTGTCCTTTGGAATGAAAAGATACAAAACTAACATGAAAATGTAATGTACTTACTAAATGGCTCCTCTTGTCATACTTATCTTGAAACATGGTTTTGGTATTTGGCAAAGTAATTGTGAAACATATAACATTTATTGAAATCATTTTTTAGTTGCCATACTCATTTTGAATCATGGTTTTGTTACTTGACAAAGTAATTGTAAAGCATATAGCATTTATTGAATTTGTTTTTCCCAAAGGGTTAATATTGGTATTAATTTCCATAGTGGCACTATTTACATTTTCCAGTTGGAAATGGAAACAATTTTTTTGGTTGCTATTTATGAATGCAGTTTGGGGTAAACTTTTAATTTTGCAAATGCCTTGGACTTTCACTTACCTTAATACCTTACCTTGATACTAGTACAATGTTAAGGTGTTGTCATAGTATTGATGCCTTGGATTATCACTTAGCTTACCTTAACACCATATGATTAGGTGGTTTGAGCTAAATTCATCATCCTCGCGTGAGAAATCGAAATGAGGGTAGTTGCGGGTATGGCCAAAACCAATTTAAAAGTTACCCTGTTTTCAATATTTATACTGTATCTTCCCTATGTAGATTCACTTCTAGTAGTGAATACGAGGTGAAGGATGAAGTGGGTAGTGTCAAGGCATTTTGTTTTGGGTCTTTCAATGGCTTGAGGAGGTCAGTGGATGGGATTCTTCAAGAGTATTAGAATGAGTGGAGGAAGCCTTTGGAATGGAGGGATTTTACATACCGAGTTCCATATCCCCTCAGGAGTCCTAAAGCAGCCTTATGCGCAGAGATTAGTGTTAGTTTATCAAAATCAGGCAATTGGTTTTCTTTATATTAACAATAATCCCCGATTTGAATTTGTAGCACAAATATTGGGTATCTTGGTTTATGATGCCTCAAACTTGAGCGACGTTAATCAGCACGAGCTTCGGTTTGTGGCAACCAATATCAATTCAATTTCTAGAGGTTTGAGAGGGATTGACAACCATTTATGTATCCTTCTACTCAAATAGGTCAATGAGCCTCACTAATGCGAGCTCAAGTAATGTTTTCTCAACAAACTATCAAGGCCATTTTTCTCTTATTGATAGCACAACATAATTCACGCCTCCTCCTTTTGGCATTCCCTTGCACCTCTCGGTGCAATTGCTAGTTTATTTCTTGTTGAACGATTTGAAGCTTTTAGGAGATTTAAATATTCGTGTTTCAAAAGGGAAATTATTATAGCCATTTTATTTTCCTCGGCCATGATAGTATTAGTAATCATGTGCATTTGCATTGATTTTTAACGTGAAATAGGAAAAACAAATTCATACTTTCCTGTATTTGTTTAGAAAATAAGAGGAATGCACCATTTGCAGTTTTATGTCTTTTATGAGATATCACACTAAGAGTTATTAACATTTAAATTATAATTGTATTTATAATTTAAATTAGTTATTTAATTTTCATTTGTAATGCACAATATTATATAAATAGAATAGAAAGAATTCATTCATATTATTTTTCTAGTTACATAAGTTTCTAGTTACTTCCTTTGTACTATATTTCCTATATAATTTGTATAAAATATTATTCATTGTACTTTCATATAGTTACCAATCAAACAAGAATTATTTCCTCAAAACAAAATATCTAGCCCAAAGATGCCAAAAAAACATGAAAAAACAACCCAAAAACTAAAAGTGTGTATTCTAAAACTCTTTTTTTTTTTTTTTTAGACGGTCAATTTTCAATATATTTTTGCAAAAAAGATTGAAAAAAGATAAAATATCATGTCTCAAAGCCTTATAATTCCAACAATTTTCATCCATCTTGTTAAAGATAAAATATTTGGACTCTAAAAAACTCTAAAATTGTAATTGTTTTCAACCCTAACATTAAAGATAAAATATCAAAACTCAGAAAAACTTTAATATTTTGACAAGTTTTCAACTGTGGAATTAAAAACCTTAAGTTTTTAACATATTTGAACCATAAAATTATGTACAAATTATAGGACTAAAACAAATTTTAAAAATGAACAAGTAAATGAAATATTCATTTTTCCAAGAGTAATTTTAATGTTAAAGGCTAAAAGTATAGCTCTTTTCAAATCTTAGTCTAAGACAACTTATCTTACTGCAACAAAAACCTAAAAATCAACCATCAATAAATAAATAACAATAAATAATATCATGGCAATATCACTATATAAAATATCAACAAATGATAACAATAAATAATATCATGGCAATATCACTATATAATTTAAAATTCAACATTAATTTCTAATATTTTTTTACTTTTAATCAAAATATCGATGAATGATAACAATAAATAATACTAATCAAAATATCTACAAATAATAACAATAAATAATATCATGGCAATATCACTCTATAATTTAAAATTTCAACATTAATTTCTAATATTTTTTTACTTTTAATCAAAATATCAACTTTGGTGTTGTTGTGAGGGAGTAAAACAAAAACGTCAGCGAAGTCTTGGATAGACGATGACCGGGTGCTCTGTTAAGCACACCTTGATGTGAACTCATTAGTTCAATTCCCCGCCCTGTTAGGGGTGATATATTGAACATGTAGTCCTGTCAAGCTTAAAAAATAATAATAGTAAAACAAAAACAAAAACAAAAAATAAAAAGTAAAACAAAAAAATATCTAATATTTATATAAATATATTAGAAAATAAAATAAAATTAAAAGCATAAATAATGGCAAAAAAAATAAAAAATCAAACATGAAAAAATATATACAAAATATCTTCCAATCACAAATTAATTTTCAGGTTGACTTGTTTTGAACCACTTACTAGGGTTCATTATCAAGAGTGAGATAAAAAAACACAAAACACAAACACACACGCATGTATACGTCACACAAGGAAAAAATTAATAAAGTAAAATAAAAAATAGAAAAAATAAAACTAAAAAACTTAAAAATAAAATTGAAAAACAAAAAAACATATTTAAAAAATAAATAATAATTAAAGAAAATTTAACACTAAAAAAACATTAAAATAATAAATAAATCTTATTTAAAAAGAAAATAAAAAATAAACCTTATTTAAAAATAAAATAAAAAATAAATCTCATTTAAAATAAAATAAAACATAAACTAAGAGAGAATATATATATATATATATATATATATATTAAAAAAAAACACAAATTAATAAGATTAAAAACAAAACATTAAAATTAAAAAATAATAATAATAAAAAATAACATTAAAAAAAAAAAAAAAATTAAAAAAAAAAAAATTATACAAATTTAAAATAATTAAAACAATTAGAAAATAGTAGTAATAATAATAATAATAATAGTGAAAGAGATGTTTGATCATCGACTATATTGAGCTTGGATCAGTGATCAACAACTCCGTAGAGTGTTGGTTTTTTTGCTCTGCAGGTGTTGTGGCTGCGACCTAGCTAAAGCCGGCGCATATGTGCTCCTCACCTTTGCTGTTGCCCGTTCCTGTGCACGTGGCCCCTCTGGAGGCCATCCCCAAGGCAACATCTCTGCTTGATCATGCCCAAGCTTTCTCGACTTTGATCAGTTCCCTAAATCCTCCTTGCCCTAGACCAACAATCTCAAAGTTTGTCAAGAAACTTGAAGGAATTCATGAGGTCTCTCTTCCTACTGGCTATCCCGTGTATGGCTGCTCTCTCTCTTAATGAGAAAGGTCTTATTGGGCATTTCACTAGCCTGTGGCCCTCTCCGAAGACTGTCCAAAAATGGGTCAAGCGCAACTGGGCGGATAAGATCAGTGGAAAATTTTCAATAAGATTCTGTGGAAAAGGCTACTTCACATTCCATTTTGAATCAAAAGAAGATAAGGATTTGATATTTAGGAATGGGCCATATTTCATGGACACCAGAGGGCTCTACCTCAATAAATGGACTCCAGACTTTGATCCTGAACTCGACGTGCCCAATGTTGTTCTAGTTTGGGTCCGTCTTCCCCATCTCCCCTTGCATTGTTGGGGCGATGATTCTGTTCAAGCTATCAGAAACGTAGTAGGAAAATTCATTGACCGAAGTGATCCAAAGGACAACATGCAAGCTTGCGCCAAGATCTGCGTTGAAGTGGATCTGGGAAAAGGCCTTCCTGAGGCAATCAAGCTTAAGGTCAACAACTGGACCCACATACAACAGCTAGACTACGAAAAAATCCCATTCAAGTGCAAGGTATGTCATGAATACGGGCATTTTGATAATAGATGTTCCAAATTCATTGACATTGAAAATATGGATCCAGAAACCCAATGGGAAACTATAAAAAAAAAAAATACCGCTCTGAACCCTAAAAACATTGGTAATCCTTCAGAGCAATCTATCCATCTCCCCAAAGAATCCCTGTCAAACCCCTTCCCTTCTTCTCAGTAACCCCCTGACCCCCCTCAATCCCCCCACCATTCCCTCCCTTGCCTCCACCAATCCCTTCTCCTCCCTTTCCCTCTTAGAAGAGGACCCTCAATCCTCCATCCCCTCCCATCTTCTTGCTTCATATCCTTAGTTCTCCCCTTCCAAATCTTGCCCTCCCTCCTCTTCCAGGAACCTTTCAGCCCGGATCACAAGAAAAAAAGCTAAAGAACATGGGGTCGCCTTGGAAATTCTTAAAAAAATTGGCCCCTGGAGGAAGTCCTCTAAACACCATAGAGATGAAGCAACCCAAAAATTTATAGCCCTTGGAACTTAGCACCCTATAGAATCCTTTATTCTAAGGAAAAATAACAAAGAAGTAAGTCAGAATGAGCAAGGAGGGAAATAAGGTCCCAAACCTGTATTCTTAAAATGATGAAAGCCCTCTCTTGGAACTGGAGGGGTTTAGGGCACCCCTCAAAAAACTCATCTCTAAGAGACCTTATGAATCAAGAGGTTTTTCTCCTTCAAGAAACTAAGCAAGGAGATCAAGATATGGCAAACATTATAAACATAATGAAAAACTATACGGGCACCCACAAGGAATCCAAGGGTGCCTCATGAGGAATAACCACCATTTGGAATCAGAATGCTTGGGAGCAAAATAGAGCTGTCAAAACTCCAAAATGGATCAAAGTAAATCTTCAGAGTATGAAAGAGAACATTGAGATCATCGTATACAATATATATGGGCCTAGTCATTACAGGGACAAAGAATCTTGTTGGAGTATAATGGAAACAGATATAGACAATGAGGACATCAAAAATATCACCATTGGTGGGGATATTAACTTGATCTTGCATGCTAATGAAAAAGGAGGTGGATGCTTTAATTCAGATCCATCTAAAGACCAGCTTGAAACCATCATCCAAGACCATGATTTGGTTGATGTCATCCCCAAAAACTGTAAATTCACCTGGAGTAATCGCAAAATTGGTGTGGGAAACATTATGGAACGACTTGATCATTTTATAGTGGTTGTTCCTATTATTTATTCCTTCTCTATGGCCTCTTCTTGTATACTTCCCTTCTCAGCCTCTGATCACTACCCTGTCACCCTCTCCCTCGGACTAGTCCTCCCTCGGCCCCCTCCCTTTTAAATACAACCCCCTCTGGAATGATATCCCTGAAGCAAGACAGATTGTGCATCATACTTGGCAGTAGCATGTAGAGGGCTCCCCCTCACACATTTGGGAATCAAAGTTGAAGAATGTTTGAATGGCTCTCAAATTTTGGGCCAAGCTCCACTACAAGGAACCTGACAAAGCCAGAACAAAAATCAAAGCAAAGCTGGAAGCTATTCGTAATGAAATTGATACACATGGAGTGAACCAAGAAAATTTAGCTCAGGAAAAAGTTCTTTACTTGAATTTGTATAAATTCAATAGGAAAGAAGAGGAAAATCGGAGGATAAAATATAAAAACTTGTGGCTTCAAGCAGGTGACAAAAACACATCTTGCTTTCACAAACAAGCTATGGTTAGAAAGACAAGGAATAACATTTCATCCATTATTGATAATGAAGGAGCAATTCAGACATACCAGGAATGTATTAAGGCTGTTGTTCTCAATCACTATAAAAACCTGCTTACTGAACTTGCTGCACCTGAGGATTATTCAGACCTCTTAAACCACATGCCAAAGCTAATCACGGAGGAGATAAAAAAAACCCTTAAAAGAGATATTGAGGAGGTTGAAATTCACAATGCTATCTATAATTTGCACCTAGATAAGTCTCCGGGACCGAATGGCTTCTCCATCACCTTTTTTCGGACCTATTGGACCTTAATTAAAAAGGATTTAACCAAAATGATTCAGTATGTTCAAAGGAAGAAGAAGATTGGGGGCTTTACCAACTCCACCTATCTCGCCCTTATACCCAAAGAAAACCGCCCCTCCTCCTTTTCTAGGTTCATACCCATCTCCCTCTACCACTCCTCATACAAAATCATCACTAAAATCCTCGTCTCTCGCCTTAAATCCCATCTCCCCAACCTCATCTCTGAAAATCAAGGGGGATTTATCTCCCAAAGACAAATTTCTGACTCCATTCTCTTTGTTCAAGAAGCCATTCACTCGAGTATGATGCAAGCAGAGAAAGGATTAATCCTGAAGCTCGACCTTGCCAACGCCTTCGATAGGGTGAGGCATTCCTTTCTCATATTTTTCCTTAAAAAAATGGGCTTTTATAACGATTTCATCTCTCTCATCAATGCTTGTATTTCAAACCCCTGGATCTATCCCCTAATCAATGGAAGGCCGACTAAATTATTTCAATCTTCCCGAGGTCTCAGACAAGGTTGTCCCCTCTCTCCCTTCCTCTTTATTCTTATGGTTGAATCTTTCAGCAGGGCCTTAGATCACAAGCGCAGAGTTGGTGTTACCACGGGAATCAAATTTAGTAATGGAGTCAAGAATATGAACCACTCTTAATTTGTTGATGACACCCTTTTGATGGGTGGTGCCACCTGCATTATCGCTCAGAGATTCAAATCTCTTCTTGAAAAATTTATGCTTTACTCAGGAGGGCCGATAAATTATCACAAAAGTTGTATTTTTGGATGGAATGCTACAAACCACACTATCCATAGCATTGCGCAAGCATTTGGAGTCTCCTACAAATTGAATTGGGCCTATTTCAATTACCTTGGGATGTTAGTTAGTGTTGGACCTTTGAATTATGAGGTATGAAACATCACAATCGACAAAATGAAGAAAAAAGTGCAGCAGTGGGGATCCTCCTGGGTTAACATGGCTGGGCATTTAATCCTCCTAAAATCTGTCCTCTCTTCTCTGCCTCTATATCACTTCACCTTGCTCAATGCACCTTCTAGTATACATCAAAAAATTGAAGCAGTTTTAAGGCAATTTCTTTGGCAAGGAGGGGAAAACGAGAAGAAGAAATACAACTTAGTCAAATGGAGGCAAGTTACGCAAAATCATGAAAATGGTGGGCTTGGTATTCACATCCCAAAGCTCTTGAACAATGCTTTTGGTGGCACCTGATCGGTGGACAACACTTATGGTGGAAATAAGTTTTGAAATCCAAATATCTCAACTCTCCCAGGAAAAACCTCCTTGAAAAATACATCCCAAGTAGACCTTGTTCTAGAATCTGGGTTTTATGAAAGAAATCCATTCCTTTTATCAGTAGAAATACCTCCAAAGTTCCTCAAGGGGGAAGAAATACAAACATTTGGAATGATCAAATTATGGGGCAAGCTTCTCTCAATGATAGCCCAAGTACCCATCGAATTCAGATTGACCTCCAGAATCTTGATATTAACACCTTAGCTCATATTTCTAGGTGGGATGAGCATTCAAACGCCTAGATTGGTGATTTTCCTCCCATCCCCCCTCATCTTGAGGCCGATTTGACAAACCTCAAAGTAATGCTTCATGGAGCAACTACTTTGATGAAAGGCAGTGAAGACAATCTTCGATGGGATCCCTCTGGGTCCTCTTATTCTACCAAATTAGCTTATTTTCAACTTCTAAAAGAAAAATTCCCATCTCCTCAATGGCTTATCTGGAAGCTCCTTTGGAATTCTGAAGCCATAACAAAGATAAAAAAATTTATCTGGACTCTCCTCAAAGGTAAGATTTTAACCTTAGAAAATTAAAAAAAAAAGAGGTATTTGTGGCCCATCGAGATGTTCAAATTGTCAATGCACTGAAGAGACCACTTTCCATCTTTTTGTTAAATGCCCTTTTGCTATGCAGTGCTGGAATGATCTCACTACATTCTCTCATATTGATCTAGAATCCATCAACTCTATTCCAGACTTGATAAAAAATTGGAAGAAAGGATACCCTTGGGGGAAAAAGAGTAAGAATATAGCTAAAAGGGTCTAGGACACCCTTCCTTATGTGCTTCTCTAGAATATATGGTTAGCTAGAAATAAGATGATATTCAACAATAAAAATCGATGCCTAAGGAAATTTTGCAACAAGACATGGAGTCTCACCACTGAGACCATTCTCTCAAAAAACATTCGTAATACCAATTTCAACGATCTTCAAGATGAAGAAAGAATATTTCTGGGGAGAGTCTTGGACAGTCCCAAATTTTCAAATCCGCAGTTATTCAAACCCCTCAAAAATAAAACTGGAAGATAAGACTTAAAGAAAAAAACAAATGGCTTGATAGTTGCAAAAGACCAACCCTCTTCTTTGATGGAGCTTCAAAGTCGATTCCGGGTATTGCTGGGGCTGGAGGCCTCATAAGGGATGAAAATGGCAGTGTATTGATCTCCTTCGAATGGGGTCTCGGCTCTCTGTCTAATAATAAAGTCGAAGCCTACGCTCTACACAAAGGTCTCCAACTGATAAAGAGCTACAATGTGGCAAATGTTTGTTGGAAATGTTGTCATTGATGGCAAAGGAGATAGCAAAGGAGACATCATAGAAGTAGAGAGAGAAAAACAGGCAGCAAGATGTAGAGAGCGTCGAGCAGCAGCAAAAGAAGCAAGGTAGTAAAAGAAGCCTACAGAGAATACAGAGAATACAACCCAGGTTGCAGAGGAGACATAGAATACAGAGTACAGTGAAACAGTGAAACAGTCATGCACAAGACAGAGGATGCAGAGACAAAGAATACATAGTACAGTGAAACAGTGAAACAGTCATGCACAAGACAAAGGATGCAGAGATGGAGAATACAAAGAATAAAATGGAAAGGTTTTATGCGATGGTGAGAGGTGGAAGCTACAAAGAAACGTATCCGAGGCAGAGCCGTTAACAAATCAACTATGAAATGAACACAAGAGATGCGGAACCATGCAGAAAGGGTGGAACCGAAAAGAAAAATAACAGTGGGGTTATATATATATATATGGGTTAATACACAATCTATATATTTAAACGAAGAATGGAGGTTAAATAAACAATTGAAGCGAAATTATAAAAACCGAAACCCTGAGTCAAGAACGGAACCATGAGGAATAGTGAAGGCGGTTTCGGTGGAAGAAACAACCAGTATCGCGCTGCCCTTGAGTGGTAAGCAGAATTCAACTTTTCGAATGCGATATAAGCCTCTGTTTGACGCGTGGCCTAAGGTGGTTTTCCAAAACCATTTCCATCGTGTAATTTTTGAGAATTATGCTCTGTGCATCTAATTTGCGCGTTAGCCGTCGGATGTGTGCCCAAAGTTCAGTTGGAGCGCGAGAATGGATTGACCATCCGATCAGAAGAGAAGTTGTGGGGAAGAGAGCCGAGGTAAGTTGGTCAGTGAGCCCGAGAAATTCATTTTAACATGTGCTGAAATCAAACTTTAAAATACTTTGGTCGCATGAGTTCATATGTTTCAGTGTTGGGATATAAATCCAAAGCCAAAGGTTGTTATAATGGCTTTAACGCTTGTCTACGTATGTTATGTAGAACATGTTGTGGGACCTAAATTCATTGCTGCGGGGCCAAGTATTATGCGAAGTTCAGTGTATTGTGTGTATAATAAAATTTAATAAACAGGCGGAAGGTAAGTAACAATGCATTGTGGGCCCGAAGGTCGGTTTTAATTCAAGTCATGGTATAATGTTTGAAAGATCTTGTTTATGCATCAAGGTTGATATAAACTGTAGTATTAATACATTGTGGACGAAGGTGGGCCCGAGAACGATTATATATGTTATCTCGTGGGTAATTCCAAAGGGTTTTGTTATAATTTATGACGGAGGAGGTAATATATGTGAATACAGTATTGTGAATATGAAATATCACAAAGGGTGCGCGTATAAAACATTGTATATGTGGATATAAGTTGCGGTGGGCCCAGTTGAATTGTTGCGTTAATGGTTAGTTATTAGCCATTAGAGAAAATGTTGAATGGTTGATATGCGGGTGAATAGAGATATGGACCACTTGTTTTAAAACGGGTTTTGTTTATTTAATTCATAAAGGGTGAACAGTAGAGCGTGGGGCCTGTGAACCACCATATGATATATGTGTCATGTTAATTTATAAACCATGGGTGAATGCCGTAAGCGCGGGTGTATGTAATTAAAAGAGCCGGACCCCTTTTGTAGCATTAAGACTAAGGTTCGAATAAAGAATGTGGCTTATTATGTTTTGCCTTAGACGGTTGGTTAAAGAGTTTTATTTGTCGAACCCAAATTCATTCGATATTTATATATATATATATATGTATATATATATATACATATATATATATACATATATATACATATATATATATATATATATATACATATATATATATATATGTATATATATACATATATATATATATATATATATACGGATATATATATATATATATATATATATATATATATATATATATATATATATATATATATATATATATATATATATATATATATATATATATATATATATATATGTGTGTGTGTGTGTGTATATAGCGCTTTATATACAAGGGACCAAGGTTATAATATAAAGCATATGTATTATATTCTTGTGCGCGAGATTAAAAGAACAAAAGGTTTTATTGTTCGGGTTTAAAACAAACGAAGTATTATAAGGTGGGACCCTCACGAATCGCATCGGAGAAAAACATAACAGCAGAACATGTTAATAAAAGTTCTGATTGCGATTGCGATAAAGAAGCGGACCCGATATGTTATAAATGGTGACTCATATGTGTTTGAGTTCCAGCTTAAAGTGCAGCACAGTGAACCATCGCATCGAAGGTGAAAGAGTGACGAACAAATTGAAAGTTCCGATTGCGATTGAGTGATCGGATGATAGCTATCAGATTTGCTGAAGGATGGACGACAGATATGAATCATTTGATTACATGGTGGGGCCTTTGCTAATCGCATCGAAGATTTCCAATCGCATCGGCGCAGTGAAGTGCAAGTGAACAGTGAACCATCACATCGGAGTAACGCAGAACATCAGAACATACCATTGAAAGTTACGATTGCGATCAATCGCATCGGAACCATCGCAAGAGGTGTAATCGCATCGGAGCATAAGAAAAGATCGATTAGTGGGACCGAAAAGGCATTTTATATATTAAAGGGTCTATTATGATTATATCGCCGAGAGGCATTTACGTTATATAGAAAGGGCAGTTTATATGTTAAAAATGCATTTATTATTACACCGAGAGTTGACTTGCGTTATATAAAAAGCGCAGTTAAATATATGCAGGAGTTACACAACAACAGTGAACAGAAAAACATACAGAGAGGAAAAAGACAAAGACAGCTGCAGAAAAGACAACACGTAGTGATCCAAAAGGCTGAATGGGTTGAGTTGGAATTCACATTGTAACTAAATGTAAATGTTTTAATTGGTTTATATTGTTTGTGATGCACTGGAAAGTCTCCATAGGAAACAAAACTCCACTGTAAAACTGAAAGTTGTACAAATTGTTGTAGTTTTCTGAATGAGCTGGATAAAGAAGTAAGGAGGCAGAAGGCGAAGAGTCAAGGCTATTCACTTTGAATTCCCTATGGAATACAAACAGTTATGAGGCAAACTGTATAAAGGATATCACAGTGATATGCATAGAGAGGTTAGAGAATGCAGAGTATGAAGAATTGAGGCAAAGAAGATTAGAAGAAGGAGGAGCAGAAAGAGATGCTATAAGACATATTTGAAGACTGGAGGACAGCACAAAAGAAGGTACAGAACAAAGCTGATATCCAAGGTAAATCAGAAATTGTTTTCTTTTGATAGAATGAGGAAGTTGGAGCTTCCCTATCAAGTTGTAGCTTAATAGATGTCAGTTGTAGCCGACTGAGGTCGGAGCCTCCTGTAGGTTGGTGCCTACAGAAAATTGAAGGAAGTTGGAGCTTCCTTGCAAGTAGTAGCTTGCAGAATTGAGGTTGGAGCCTCCTGTAGGTTGGTGCCTACAAAAAATCAGTGGTGAGAGGGAGTTGGAGCTTGCCTTTGCATCACAAAAATAATAAGATGTGGTTTTATCCCTTTATGGGTTTCCACTTATATCTGATGTCTCTGTGTGTGATGCTCATATGTTGATATGGTCCATTCAATTTTCTTAATACTTGCTACTCTCATAATAAGTTTGTTGTCACATTACCTTAATACTTGCTGCTCACTTATAAAGATTGTTCACATACAAATCTGATCATAAGTTAAGTTGTAAATAAGCTTAATGAAAAGTTGTAAAAGATCATGAATGCATTAAACTGATTCACCCCCCCCCCTCTCTTATTTTAACTAAGGATTCAACAATTGGTATCAGAGCAGGTTCCTTTTGTATCAGTTTAACAACTGAAAGGAGATCCTAGGACCCCACGTTGGCTAGTCAAGAAGGAAACTCAACCAATAAAGCCCCTTTTTTCACCGGTGCTAATAATGCCTTTTGGAAAATCACAATGAGAGCATACATAATGTCTCTAGGAATAGAAGTTTGGGCTGCTGTGGAATTTGGATATGCCCCAAAGGAAACTGACTCAGAGAAAGAAGCTAAACAAGATTTTGTAGCCAATGCAAAGGCCATGAATGCAATATTAAATGGACTATGTGAGGCAAAATTTATCAAAGTAATGCACAACAAGATTGCCAAAGAGATGTGGGATACTCTAGAGAACATCTGTGAGGGAGACAAGAAGGTGAAGTCTGCCAAACTTCAAGTCTATAGAGCCCAATTTGAAAATTTAAAAATGAATGATGATGAAGATATTGCCAGCTTCTTTTCAAGGGTTGTAGAAATAGTGAATAACATGAAATCTCTAAAAGAAGCTGTAATTGTTCAAAATATTCTGAGATCTCTTCCACCCAGCTTTAACCCAAAGGTTTTTTCCATAGAAGAAACAACTGATTGGGAAACCTTGACCATGAACTAGTTACTTGGAAATCTAACAGCCTATGAGATGAGACTGCCACAGAAGAAGCCAAGTTTGAGGGAGGAAGCCTTTAAGATAGAGAAGAAGAAAGAAGAAAAGGAAGATATATGCTCTTTCTCTGATGAAGAAGAGGCCAAATTTGTCAAGAAACTGGATAGAGGCTCAGGTAAATATAAAGATAAACTTCCATTTAAATGCTTTAACTGTGGAAGAGTTGGACACTATTCTGCTAAGTGTCCTCATAAGAAAACAAGAAATCAGGCTCAAGAATCAGAGAAAACTATATCAAAGAACTGGCAGAAAGGAAAGAAATTCAATAGAAAATATTTCTATGCTCAACAAGACAGTAGTGCATCTGAAGACTCAGATGAACCCTCAAGTGAAGAAGGAACCTCTGAATTTATATTGATGGCCATAGAAGAACTTGAAGGACTCCTTATAGAAGATGAAGAAGAAGGTGAAGTTGATCTTGAGGGGGAGCTAAGAAGTGCCCTGGAGGAGATTGACAGACTCAAACTGAAGTGCAGAAAACAAAAAGACATTCTCCTCAAGTATGTAAGAGAAGAACAAAATTAAGAAGTTCTCATTCAGTTGAAAGTAGAGCTTGAAGAAGCCAAGAAGGTAGAAGAAATTTTACTTAAGCAGATTAAGGATAAAATTCAGGAACAAGAGAAATTGGAAGAAGAAGTAGTATGCTTGAGGAAGAAATTAGAAAATGCCCAAAGGAAAGTGTCAATAAATTCTTCTCAAATGATAAGCTCTGGTAAGTTGAATGAAATTCTGGATGCTCAAAGATCCCCTCTGATAAAAATTGGGATAGGCTATGACGGAGAATCAAGTAAAGGCAAAGAAAAGGAAAACAAAAATATTATTTTTGTAAAAGAAGATAAGGATGATGAAGCAGCTCAGATGATTCCTACAGAAAAAGAAACCTGCAATGAAGGAGATAGAAACCAGAAGGAACCTCCAAGGAAAAAGAATGAAATAAATACTCAACCAACAGAAAAAGGCTCATATGCTCCTGAATATGTCAAATTTGGAAGCCATCAAAAGAGATTCTTCCCTCCTATGAAAAATGCCACCTGTTATGCCTGCCACAAGCTGGGACATATTGCTGCATATTGTCATACAAGGAGAATTAATTCAAACCAGCAAAGGATGCAAACAGTGAAGAGATTATCTCAAGCAAACAAATGGAGAAGACAACCTTTCATCAAGTATGCAAATTGTTTCTATGGATATTGTTTTTACTGTAAGGATTTTGGCCATAAAATCATTGAATGTAGAAAATATGGACAAAGACTGATGTTCAAAACCTCAAGGAGGTTTATGAATAATGGAGAGTTTACTCATACTCACAATTCTACAAAAAATATGATCAAATTTTGTGTATGCAATAAAATTGGACATATGCCTTCCAAATGTCCTCTTAGAGAATGTGGTTCATCATCTCAAAAAAGGTACCAAACAAAAGGATGCTTGCAGTGGAAAAAGCAGGTGAATAAATGTGACCTAGCTCTGACTGCTCAAGACTTGAAAAGCCAATGGTATTTGGACAATGGCTTCTCAAAACATATGACTGGAGATAGAAGCAAGTTTATAACCTTTGATGAAAAGAAATATGGAAATGTTACTTTTGGTAATGACAAAGTAGGGAAAATCAAAGGAAAAGGCTCAATCGGTCTAGATAATGGCAGAGGAAAGGCCCAAGATGTACTATTTGTGGATGGGATGAAAGAAAATCTGCTGAGTGTCAGTCAAATGTGTGATAAAGGCTGTGAGGTTATTTTTAGAGCACAAGACTGTGAAGTCAGATCAAGCACCACAGGGAAGACACTGATCAAAGGGGTTCGAATAGAGAGTAATGTCTACATAGTGAAAGAAGAGAATGAAGCTTGCCACCTTAGCAAACTTGAGGAGTCATGGTTATGGCATAGGAGATTGGGACATCTTAACTTCGATCATATCATCAGTTTGAGCAAGAAGAAAGCAGTCAGAGATATGCCAGCAATAAAGAAGCCTTCAAATACCATATGTAAATCTTGCAAATTGGGCAAACAGACCCGGACATCCTTTAAGACCAAAGATGAGCTATCAACAAGTAGGCCACTTCAGCTTGTACACATGGACCAGTGTGGACCTTCAAGAACTAAAACACCAAGTGGAGAATCCTACTTCATGCTGATAATAGATGATTTCTCTAGAATGACATGGGTTGCCTTTCTCAAATATAAATCAGAAGCACTTGAGAAATTCAAGGTATTCAAGGAATTAGCAGAAAATCAAACAAGATGCAAGCTAAAGTGCATCAGATCAGACAGAGGAGGTGAATTCACAGACTGTGATTTTGCAGATCTATGCAATGAACATGGGATAAAACAACAATTTACTATTGTAGGGACACCTCAACAGAATGGAGTGGTAGAGAGACAAAACAGGTCAGTACAACAAATTTCCAGAGCCATGATGCAAGAAAGTAATATTCCCCAAACCTTCTGGGCAGAAGCAATACACACAGCTGTGCATATTCTTAACAAAGCTCATTTAAGACCAAACAGTGACAAGACTCCTTATGAACTATGGCATGGTAAACCAACATCAATCAAGCACTTTAGAGTCTTTGGAAGCAAGTGTTACATAAAGAATAATGATGAAAATCTAGGGAAGTTTGATGCAAGAGCAGATGAAGGAATATTTTTAGGATATGCATCCAAGATTAAAGGTTACAGGTGCTACAACAAAACACTTCAAAAAATTGTGGAAAGCATTGATGTAAGATTTGATTAAGAACTACCAAACAAGACAAGAAGTACATGTTGCAGCAATCCTCCAGAAAATCATGAAGAAGAGAACCAAGATGATGATGAAACAAGCAAGACAACAGAAGATACTGAACTGAGCTCAAAAGGCCCCTCAAGATACACTCAAAAGAACCATCTAGAAGATCAAATCATTGGGGACAAGAGTGTAGGAGTCTAGACAAAAAGACAGCTAACTGAATAGACAGAAGAAGTATACCTAGCTATGTTATCACAAATAGAGCCAAAGAAGTTTGAAGAAGCCAACAAGGACAAGTATTGGGTGAATGCTATGAATGAAGAATTGGACCAAATTGAGAAGAACAATTCCTGGGAATTAGTTCCAAGACCCATTGAGAAAAATTTCATAGGCTCAAAATGGATATTCAAGAATAAAATGAATGAACAAGGACAGGTAATCAGAAATAAATCCAAACTTGTCTGCAAGGGATATTCACAAATTGAGGGTCTTGATTATGATGAAACATTTGCCCCTGTAGCCAGAATGGAAGCCATCAGAATGTTTTTGGCTTTTGCATGCTACCATGACTTCAAGGTATATCAAATGGATGTGAAATATGCCTTCCTGAATGGAGAACTAGAAGAAGAAGTCTACATGGAACAACCTGAAGGATTCTCATTAACAGATAAAGAAGACTATGTGTGCAGACTAAAGAAGGCTCTATATGCGCTGAAACAAGCTCCTCGTGCTTGGTATTCAAGGTTGGATAAGTACTTGCAAAAACAAGGCTTTAGGAGAGGAGGAGTAGACAACAATCTATACATAAAGGCCAATGAAAATGAACTCTTGATTGTTGTAGTATATGTTGATGAGATCATGTTTGGAAGCAACAAAGATGATTTAGCAAAAGGATTTGCTGAAGAAATGAAATCAGAGTTTGAGATGTCTATGATTGGAGAGCTCACCTTCTACTTAGGACTTCAAATTCAGCAAAAGAACACAGGTACATTCATCTCACAAGAAAAATACTTAAAAGAGATGTTGAAAAAGTTCAAAATGGAAGACTGCAAACCTGTGTCAACTCCCATGATCACTAGATGCAAGCTATATGCTGATGATGGATCTGCTGATATAGATCAAAGACTTTACAGATCCATGATAGGAATTCTACTATACCTAATAGCATCTAGACCAGACATTACGTTGGCAGTAGGACTTGTGGCTAGATATCAAGCAACACCAAAACAAAATCACCTTCTAGTAGTCAAAAGAATATTTAGATATCTACAAGGAATTGCACAGTATGGGCTATGGTATCCAAAAGGCAAGAGCTTCACTTTGACAACATATACATATGCAGATTGGGCCAGCTGTGTGGATGAAAGGAAAAGCACAAGTGGAGGTGCATTCTACTTGGGAAAAAGTCTGGTGGCATGGCTAAGCAAGAAACAAACATCTATCTCTCTATCTACAATAGAAGTAGAATACATAGCAGTAGCAGCATGTTGCACACAAGTCATGTGGATGAAAAAAACCCTCCAAGACATGAAGGTAAGCATTGATGAACCTATCTCTATCAAATGTGATAATACAAGTGCAATAAGTATATCAAAAATCCTGTACTTCATTCAAAAACTAAACACATCTCAATCAAGTACCATTTCCTAAGATACCAAGTAGCACAGAAGGTAGTGAAGTTGGAATATGTGCCAAAAAAATAAAAAACAACAGATATATTCACAAAACCTCTTGCTAGAGAGCCATTCGAATATCTGAGAGACAAACTAGGGGTAGTGTCTTTAGATGCTACTCTCTGACAAAAAAAGAAAGCTTCATTCCAGGGGGAGAACAGAAAAGAAAACATCATTCCAGGGGGAGATCAGTCAACAAAGAGAGTGACAAAAGAGCCAGAGCAACTAAGCAGGGCATGAAACAGGTCCTCAAGATTAGAGTAACATGGACGAGATTTAAAAACACACTGGGAAATGGGAAACCCTTTGCCATTGATGTCAAAGGGGGAGGAAAAGCAAGCAACATAAGAGAGGGTCCTAAAAGGAAAGCAGAGGAAATGTATTGCCATCAATGCCAAAGGGGGAGACTGTTGGAAATGTTGTCATTGATGGCAAAGGAGACAGCATAGAAGCAGAGAGAGAAAAAGAGGCAGCAAGATGTAGAGAGGGTCGAGCAACAACAAAAGAAGCAAGGCAGTAAAAGAAGCCTACAGAGAATACAGAGAATACAGCCCAGGTTGTAGAGGAGATAGAGAATACAGAGTACAGTGAAACAGTGAAACAATCATGCACAAGACAAAGGATGCAGAGATAGAGAATACAAAGTGCAGTGAAACAGTGAAATAGTCATGCACAAGACAGAGGATGCAGAGACGGAGAATACAGAGAATAAAATGGAAAGGTTTTATGCGATGGTGAGAGGCGGAAGCTACAAAGAAACGTATCCGAGGCAGAGTCGTTAACAAATCAACTTTGAAATGAACACAGGAGATGCGGAACCATGCAGAAAGGGCGGAATCGAAAAGAAAAATAACAGTGGGGTTATATATATATATATATATGGGTTAATGCACAATCTGTATATTTAAACGAAGAATGGAGGTTAAATAAACAATTGAAGCGAAATTGTAAAAATCGGAACCCTGAGTGAAGAACGGAACCATGAGGAATAGTGAAGGCGATTTCAGTGGAAGAAACAACCAGTATCGCGCTACCCTTGAGTGGTAAGCAGAATTCACCTTTTCGAACGTGATATAAGCCTCTGTTTGACGCGTGGCCTAAGGTGGTTTCCAAAACCATTTCCATCGCGTAATTTTTGAGAATTATGCTTTATGCATCTAATTTGCGCGATATTGCGCGTCAGCCGTCGAATGTGCACCCAAAGTTCAGTTGGAGCACGAGAATGGATCGACCGTCCGATCAGAAGAGAAGTTCCGAGGAAGAGAACCGAGGTAAGTTGGTCAGTGGGCCCGAGAAAGTCATTTTAACATGTGCTGAAATAAAACTTTAAAATACTTTGGTCGCATGAGTTCATATGTTTCAGTGTAGGGATATAAATCCAAAGCCAAAGGTTGTTATAATGGCTTTAACATTTGTCTACATATGTTATGTAAAACATGTTGTGGGACCTACATTCATTGCTGCGGGGCCAAGTATTATGCGAATTTCAGTGTATTGTGTGTATAATAAAAGTTAATAAACAGGTGGAAGGTAAGTAACAATGCATTGTGGGCTCGAAGGTCGGTTTTAATTCAAGTCATGGTATAACGTTTGAAAGATCTTGTTTATGCATCAAGGTTGATATAAACTGTAGTATTAATACAATGTGGAGGAAGGTGGGCCCGAGAACAATTATATATGTTATCTCGTGGGTAATTCCAAAGGGTTTTGTTATAATGTATGATGGAGGAGGTAATATATGTGAATACAGTATTGTGAATATGAAATATCACAAAGGGTGCGCGTATAAAACATTGTATATGTGGATATAAGTTGTGGTGGGCCCAACTGAATTGTTGCGTTAATGGTTAGTTATTAGCCATTAGAGAAAATGTTGAATGGTTGATATGCGGGTGAATAGAGATATGGACCACTTGTTTTGAAACGGGTTTTGTTTATTTAATTCATAAAGGGTGAACAGTAGAGCGTGGGGCTCGTGAACCACCATATGATATATGTGTCGTGTTAATATATAAACCATGGGTGAATGCTGTAAGTGCAGGTGTATGTAATTAAAAGAGCCGGACCCCTTTTGTAGCATTAAGACTAAGGTTCGAATAAAGAATGTGGCTTATTATGTTTTGCCTTAGAGGGTTGGTTAAAGAGTTTTGACTGTCGGGCAAATTCATTCGATATTTATAAAGAAAAGGCTCCAAGATATATATATATATATATATATATATATATAGCGCTTTATATACAAGGGACCAAGGTTACAATATAAAGCATATGTATTATATTCTTGTGCGCGAGATTAAAAGAACAAAAGGTTCTATTGTTCAGGTTTAAAACAAACGAAGTATTATAAGGTGGGACCCTCACGAATTGCATCGGAGAAAAACATAACAGCGGAACATGTTAATAAAAGTTCCGATTGCGATTGCGATAAAGAAGTGGACCCAATATGTTATAAATGGTGACTCATATGTGTTTGAGTTCTGGCTTAAAGTGCAGCACAGTGAACCATTGCATCGGAGGTGAAAGAGTGACAAACAAATTGAAAGTTCTGATTGCGATTGAGCGATCAGATGATAGTCGTCGGATTTGCTGAAGTATGGACGGCGGATATGAGTCATTTGATTACATGGTGGGGCCTTTGCTAATCGTATCGGCGCAGTGAAGTGCAAGTGAAAAGTGAACCATCGCATCAGAGTAAAGAAGAACATCAGAACATACCATTGAAAGTTCCAATTGCGATCAATCGCATCAGAACCATCGCAAGAGGTGTAATCGCATCGGAGCATAAGAAAAGATCGATTAGTGGGACCAAAAAGGAATTTTATATATTAAAGGGTCTATTATGATTATATCGCCGAGAGGCATTTGAATTATATAGAAAGGGCAATTTATATGTTAAAAATGCCTTTATTATTACGCCGAGAGTTGAATTGCGTTATATAAAAAGCGTAGTTAAATATATGCAGGAGTTACACAACTGCATTAAACAAAAAAGCATACAAAGAGGAAAAAGATAGAGACAGCTGCAGAAAAGACAACACACAGTGATCCAAAAGGCTGAATGGGTTGAGTTGGAATTCACATTGTAACTAAATGTAAATGTTTTAATTGATTTATATTGTTTGTGATGCACTGGAAAGTCTCCATAGGAAACAAAACTCCACTGTAAAACTGAAAGTTGTACAAATTGTTGTAGTTTTCTGAATGAGCTGGATAAAGAAGTAAGGAGGCAGAAGGCGAAGAGTCTGGGCTATTCACTTTGAATTCCTTGTGGAATACAAACAGTTATGAGGCAAACTGTGTAAAGGATATCACAGTGATATGCATAGAGAGGTTAGAGAATGCAGAGTATGAAGAATTGAGGCAAAGAAGATTAGAAGAAGGAGGAGCAGAAAGAGATGCTATAAGACAGATTTGAAGACTGGAGGACAACACAAAAGAAGGTACAGAACAGAGCTGATATCCAAGGTAAATCAGCAAATGTTTTCTTTTGATAGAATGAGGAAGTTGGAGCTTCCCTATCAAGTTGTAGCTTGATAGATGTCAGTTTTAGCTGACTGAGGTTGGAGCCTCCTGTATGTTGGTGCCTACAGAAAATTGAAGGAAGTTGGAGCTTCCTTGCAAGTAGTAGCTTGCAGAATTGAGGTTGGAGGCTCCTGTAGGTTGGTGCCTACAGAAAATTAGTGGTGAGAGGGAGTTGGAGCTTGCCTTTGCATCACAACAATAATAAGATGTGGTTTTCTCCCTTTATGGGTTTCCACTTATATCTGCTGTCTTTGTGTGTGATGCTCATATGTTGATATGGTCCATTCAATTTTCTTAATACTTGCTGCTCTCATAATAAGTTTGCTGTCACATTACCTTAATACTTGCTGCTCACTTATAAAGATTGTTCACATACAAAGCTGATCATAAGTTAAGTTGTAAATAAGCTTAATGAAAAGTTATAAAAGATCATGAATGCATTAAACTGATTCACCCCCCCCATCTTAGTTTAACTAAGGATTCAACAATGTTATGGTGTTTGGGGATTCAGATGTCATAAGCATGATGTTAAAGGAATTTAAAATAAAAAACATATCTCTTCACAGGATCATCAAAAGATGTTGCATATTGATTAAAGATATGAAGGATATCTCCTTTCACCACATCCTCAGAGCCAAAAATAAGCTTGCAGATAATTTGGCTAACAAAGCCTGCAGTAGACTAGCTGGCCAAATGCACAGTCATGATGGCATAAGTCTCTCACCCCTACCATGATCTTATTTCTTCCATCATATCTAATTTGTTGGATTCTCTGCAAGAATATCTCTGAAAAAATCAGACTCTCCCATCCTTGCAAAATCTTCCCTCTCGTGACCTTATCTCCTCGTTCTTTTAGCCTAGATTCCCGCCTCCTCTAAGCTCGTGTTATTTATCTCTCCTACCTCCTGGCTTCGCCTCTTTATATTTTTGATCGATCCTCCCAGCTCTATCTTATCTCTATTCAGAAGTGCGAATTCCTCTCCACCTTAGCCATGCACTCCCCTGTTATGATCTCCTCCCTCCCCGTCGTTTCCCTCAGTCCTGTGACATTTCTCCCCATCTATCATTCGTTGCCTTCTCCCTGCCCGCTTCATTCGATCACTATCCTGCAAGTTCACATCCTCGCGTTACCTCCCTGCACCTTTTATTCCCTGTCTACTGTTCCGACAACCCTAATTTCGTTCTCAAATACCATGGCGCGCAATGAGAATTGCTTCCATTGTGCTGATCTGCAGGCTGAAACAGAGCAGATCCGTGCATAACAGAGGATCCTGGAAGAAAAAGAACAAGTATATATGGCCCTCCTTCAGCACAGGGCTCAGTCCTTTCAGAATCAACTCAATGAGCTCACCAATTATTGTTTGCACGTGGAGGAATCTCTTCAGATTCTGAAATACATTTCAGACAAACGTTCAGCTCCAAGTTCCACCTCAAACAATGTGAGAAACGTTGGTCCTGAAGACAACACTGATGCATCAAACGAACAACCAATCAGCATCGACTAATCCTCATTCCTCCTCTCACATATCGGCATATGTCTTTTAAATTTGCTTTCCTGCTTTCTCAGTTTGTTAGAATATATCCTGAATCTGTAATGCAGTATAATTTGAACAATCGACACAAAGGAGGCTCTACATTTTGTGTTTGCATCCCTCCTTGTTTGTCCTCAACAAGATCGGATTGTAACAAGGAATTTTTTCCTTTCTTTTTTTCGAATATAATATAGAAACCGACTTTGTAAATAATAATAATAATAATAATAATAATTAAAAAAAACATTTAAAATAATTATAAATTATAAATTATAAATATATATATATATATATATTATAAAAATTTTAAAATAATTAAAAAAAAAGAGATTAAAAATAATTAAATAAATTAAAAAATAATTATCGCACTCGATCGTTGGGCCGGTGGAGGGCCCTGACTAGGCCCCTCCACCGACCCAACGAATCGACCACAACCAGTTGGGGGCTTTGGGGTCATCACTAGTCTAGCGGAAGGGTCTCGGCCAAGCCCCTCTGTCGGCCCTCAGGCCCCCACCTAGCCGGGGTTGGGTCGAGGGCGACAATTTTTTACTTATTTTAATTTTAATTTTTAAATTATTTTAAAAAAATTATATTAATTTTTTTTGTTTGTTTTTTAATGTTGTTTGTTTATTTTTTAATTATATATATATATATATATATATTTAAAAAAAATTTCATACTTGATACATAGGAAAGTTTAAAGTGCCGAAAATATGTTAAAAAAAAAGATATATTCTGAATAACCACTTTTCAAAATCAGGTGATTTTTTTTGCTACCTCAAAAAAACGGGTAATTGATGATTTTCTCATTTTCCTGGTAACTATGTTCTTTAAATTGTACATTAATAACTAACAATTAACTCTATTGTATTTTATTAGTTAGTTTGACCTATACTTCAGATATATTAACATAAAACATTGAATCTAGGTCCATGTACATATAACCTTAGGATTACATTAGGATTTTGATACTTTCTTTTCTTCGCAAAAGGAAGAGATTCATAGGATAACGAAGCCTCTAAACCTATAGGAAGAAGATATTTATATGGCTTAGGTTATTTTAAGAACTTCAGTCCAAGTTGCATCCCCTTGTTGACATATAGTCCAAAAGGCCCATCAACAAATGGTGTTAGAAGGAGGGTTAGTCAGAAATTCAATGGTTAGGGGTAGTCATAAAAAGCATCAAGCCATTCGCTCCCGTACTGTCACCAGAAGTCACTCAATGCCTCTTACTGTTGAAACTACCTTTATTTCACAACCTAAATTTATCCCATCACCACCTTCTCAAAATAAACAAGTTTCCAACGAACCTACAACTCCTATCCATTCTCAAATTCTTTATGAAATTGCAGAATGCCTACAAATATCTCAGGAAGTGTTATCAAGAACTCAAGTTATATTGGAGAGAGCTAGATCTGCTAAGAGACAATTGTCTCAATGCCTTGTTACACCTAGCAAATTCCATTTAGAATATCATATTGTGTTGGATCCCTATGTATGAAATTATCAGACTACCAATACCTTTAATGACAAGTTACATGATATTCTAGTTGTCCACATTGACCTCAATCAATCATTGTCTGAAACAACTGTTGGTGAATATAAACAAGCTACTCTCCTAGGAGGATCTGATCCACCTCCTTCCCAACCTAGCTCATCTTAATCTTCTTATGCTGAATATTCCTCATGAGAAGAGATTCATTAATCGACTGAGTCACCTAATTCTCAAGATTCACCCTATATGGATATTAATCAGGGAAACAACCCTCCTACTCCATGGCTATACCAGGATGTTGTTGTTGTCCCAAGTGTGCAACATCCTTTACCTAGGAATCCTAACACATTTCTTCCTAAATTTGACCCCAACTATAAACAACCAGCAGATGACCACATAAAGAATTTCATTTTAAGAATTAGGAAAAATATTATGCATCATGAAGATGTCCTCTACGGGTTATTCCTGTATACTTTTGAAGGAAAAGCTACAACCTGGTATTTTGCACAACCCCTAAAAATATCACGTCTTGGGGTCACTTTAAAACTTCCTTTCTGGAAAAATTCGAGGATGAAAATACCCTAGAAGTATTAGTCATGGAAATGTCTAATATGAATATGCAAAGTAAAGAAATAATTAAGGATTTCAATGCAAGGTTTCTTGCATTAAAAAAACAAAATCGCTTACAATTCCATGCCCACTAAAAACCTTTTAATTGCTTACTATGTCAAGGCTTTGTCTACTGATATTTCCATGTGGGTTAAAAGAGCCCAAAATACCACCCTTTAGGCAAAATTTGATGAAGCTCTGGTTTTCAAAAAGGATATACATAGCCTTAAGACTAATCTTGATAACTAGAGTGATTGGGCTTCATCCTCTCATTAGAAACCTGAAATAATGTCTAAACCACTTGCAAACAAGAAGGATAGAGCAAACCTTTATCTTGAAAGTCTTCAAAAGTTCATTAATAAGTTGTCTAACAAAATTATTGACCTCACGAAAAATTTAGCAGAAGGACCATCCAACAGGGAAAACTTTAGACGACCTTTTAGGAAGCAATTCCAAAAAAACTCTACTCCCCCTAATGAAGGTCTTAATTTTGAAGGATTAGGAAATATCTTACAAGAATTAATCATAGGAAAAAAGTCTACTTCTGATGACAATGAGTTAGAGGAGGCTGAAGATAATAACAAGAAAAAAAATGAAAATCATCCACCTCCTACTATTGGTCATTTTTTTAGAATTAACACATAATATATTCAAAGATGATTATAAGTCTATTTTGCAAATCCGCACCCCTATAATACAAGTAGAAAAATCCTAGCTGATAACCAAGATGCCTCTCTTTCTGATAAGGGAAAACGTTCTAAAAAACAACTAGGAAATGTACGAAAATTTTATGCTTTAAATCAAGGACATGATCCGATTGAAGACCTTAAGAAATTAAAGGTCAATATTTCCCTCTTTGAGTTACTCAAATTTCCTATAATTTAGCAGCAAATTTAGCAACATATTTTTGAATATTCCGATAAAAATAAGTTTGCCCCTAGTGGAAATATGGCTAGTTTTGATAAAATTTCCTTTTATTATGTTCAGATCATGAATCACCCTTCAAATAATTCTCCTCGACAGAAGAATAAATCACCTCCTTTCTTGCTCACTTTTGAAATACTTAATCAAAATATGCATAATTGCAGGATTGACTCTCAAGCTTCCTCCATTGGGAGGCCTAAGCCCCATAGAAACTGTCTACATGAGACTGTCCCTTGGCTCGTAGGTCCTAACGCAAGGTTAGAATTCTAGCTCTTCCAGAGTGGTATCCATGTGGTGCAAGGGGAAGGAAAAAGGAGATTTTACACTGACACACGATCCTCTAATTTTCTCTAGCAAACTGCTGCATAATGATTTGGCAATCCACTGTCCAACATTCGGTTTAGCAATTTCTAAGAAAAATGCGTAAATGCGCGCACTGTCAAATGATTTAGCATCGTCCCTTCCAAAACCTCAATGCTCTATGTTGTCAAATTATTTGGTAGTGTGGACCCTTTGAAAACCTTAATGCAATTCGTTTTCAAATGATTTGGCAACGTCCTATTCAAAACAAAGTACTCCATTTTAGTTTAATAATGTCCAATTCTTTGAAAAAAACACGCATTTGTCAGCCGAAACACAGTGCACATTCCTTTGCAAGGATTTTAAATCGATAGAATGAGAATAAAAAAGGTAAATATATTATCTCAATGACTGAAGCCAACAAGGTTCATTTTTTTGTTTATATATATCGGTTCACAAGTTACAGGTTTAAAAAGAATGACCAATATCAAAATTATAAAGTGCGTAGTAATAAACTATGAATTAATAACAGTTCATAGTAGGAATCAACTTGTAGGGTTTGATTCAATCTCAATCCATTTAACAATCACACAAATTACAGTCCAAGTTTCTGCTAAGTTACTCCATTCAAACAGAAATACATTCCATTTCACACAGATTTGAAGGTATAGGCGTGTTTGCAAAACTTCAGAACTGTAGTTACACCCCCACAAAGAAGAAGAGTGAGATTTCCTCCTTCCTCTCTTTATTCCCAAAAAATAAAAACTTACTATGATAACCAAGAGTTACGAAAATGTGAATCATTTCCCCTTAAAAAAAATAACATAAACAAAAAACTACATATACAAAAAAAAATAACTTTCAAGATGAGTAACTTCTCCAACTAATTTCTAAAAAATCAAAACTCATTCCTAAATTAAATATTTAAAATTTCTTAACAAAAATTTCAGCTGCAACATTCATCCAAGTAGAATCCTCAATTGGATGACCTTTCCACTTCACTGAATACTCCAGATATTCATTTCCTCTTATTTGTTGTGCAACCTTTATGTCCAAAATCATTTAAGCCTCCAATGTTTTTCCATAAGAATTTTTTTTACCCACTGTTGCTCATTGACTTCATCACTGTCTGTGTTTGTTGTAGATGAGTCTCTGTCACTCGCTCGATAAGGATACAAATCATTCACATTGAAGATTGGTGAAATACCTATTGATTCGGGAAGATCCTAAAAGGCCAACTTTTTTAAGTCCTCAAAACTTGACAAAACTTGTCTCAAATCAAAGATATTATTCTTTTGAATCCAAAAGTGTCAACAACACCTCAATCTGACACCACATGCAAAAGTTATGGCTCACTAAATTTTTCGTGAAACAACTAAAATTTTTGCAAGCAGGACACACAGGCTGCCACATGGCAACTGACATCAGCAGTATGTACATTTATGTCATCCGTACGGATGATGATGTCAACATGATTATGTGGTAGTACGGTTAGTAGGCAGCTAATGAGAGGATGACATGTGGTAGATGATGTCAGCATGAAATCAACAATATAGTCAACAACCCAGTCAGTAGAGTTGATGAATAAGAATGCACCACGTGGTACCTAGTTGGAAGGCGGTCAATTTTCTTAAGGGATTGACGTTTTGTCCCTTTGTGACGGATGGAAGCGACCAAATTATCGCCTATTTAATTTTCCCAATGATAACCAAAAAATATAGCAATATTTTAGCGACCATTTGAATTTGAATTAAAAAATATATTAAAAAAAGGTCGTTCGGCGGGTAGTAAAATCTCGCTGACCTAGACCTAGCATATATATATATATGGGTTATCGACGGGTGTTGAACCCGCCTGACGGATCCACCATCTAGTTTTTCGACAATACCAAAATTGACGACTGTATTATGTTAAAGAATGCCAAAAAACAAACAGAACGCCAATAATGCATGCCCATGGGTTTGAACTTGGGTCTCCTAGGACCTAATCCAGGCAACTTCCAACACGCCACGAGACTGGATGTTGATTGGTCCACCCCCCAACAGTTACTTAAATTCTTCAATTCGACAATGACGTGGAGGAGGTAGAACAACAAGTGACCATCAGAATCCACAGCTGGCGAAACCTTGACCATTCCATAACAACGCCTAGATGGGCACATTTTTTCGAGAAATATTCCAGGGGAATCTATGAGGAATATTCTAAATAGAATATTACAGGAAATATTTAGATTCCTTAGAGGCTCCATAGTCACAGTGATAAAAACAGGTCAAGTTTACAGTCAAATTTCACAATTCTTTTCTAGGAATTCAACCGTGTTATTCATTTCTTCAGCAGAGATTTGCATTTTCAGGCCATCCCTAGAAGTGGAGGTATAAGGTATAAATTTTGAATGCATTTTTTATTTCACTTAGAATTAATGAAAGAGGCCTCCCCACATTGAGCAGGGCCCAGAGATGCAGCCCACATCGGGTGAACTCTATTATCAAGTTTTGGTGTGTCTCTCTCTTTGTTGTTGCCTTTTATTTCCATCTTCTGTTATGTGTATGTACTTGTGGTTACATTCTATTTTAAATGCAATTATGAATGCATCAATGAAGTAAAAATATCTGGATCATGTTTGGTATCAGAGCGGGTCTTCTGCTGATGTGAATTGCAAGTGTGTGATAACTAGGGAAAAACTCCAAAAGGGTTAAGATAAACTTAAATTCTTTGATCCAGAAGTAAGGCGTGAAACATGAAGACGAAAAATGTCATATGAAGATGCTCGATTGGAGGAAAAGAAAATTTTTCATAAGGTATTTTACAGCATGGTCGACAAAGTTGACAAAATGTTTGCAGAGTATGAGAAGACAAAGGCAAAGCAAGAGAGGAAAGAACCAGATGATAATGTCTCGGTAAATAAAGGAGGAGGAGAAGAGCCTCCTAAACCTCCATCTCCATCTACTAGTGAATTCTCCACTTCTTCCTCATCTTCTCATTGTTCTAAAAGTAGAAAAGCTCATAAAAAGCCTTTTTTAAGTTGGATGTAAAGTTTGATTTTCATGTGCTTCACTAAGAGTCCACTGCAGAGAAGTAAAATAACTAAGTCAAACAAATTGAGCTGTATTATCTGATTCAACAAAAACACTGTTACCGATGAAATAGGTAACCTGACCTCAAAACGGGAACTCTAGCCCAAAAAGACTCAAAAAACATGAAAAAACACGCCAAAAACAAAAAAAGTGTATTCCGGAATGCACTTGGTTTTTTTTGAAGGTCAAATTTCAACATTTTATAAAATTATGCTAAAAACAAAATTGTTTCTTGAAAAAAGGATTGAAAAAACACCCTCAAAACAAAACCAGTTGATGCTGGAATAACAAAAAAAAAATTGTGTCATATTTTTGACATTTTAAAAAATAGAAATAACAATTTTTTATTTTTAAAATTCAAACATTAAAAAAAACCTGAAATTTAAGAAAAAAAATTTTTAAAAATAAAAACATTTTAAAGCTTAAAATTTAAAAATATATAGGAATTAAAAAATAAAAATAAAAACAAAATAAAAATTTTAATTCAAACATTAAAAAAAAACCTAAACTTTAGAAAAAAATAAAAAAAATAAATAAAATAAATAATGATTAAAATTTCAAAATATATAGAAATAAAAAAATAAAAATAAAAACAAAATTAAAATATTAAATTAAAAAAAAAACAAGTTAAAAAAAAGAAAGAAATTATAAAAAATAAAATATAGAAATTAAATTTAAAAAAGAAAAAGAAAATGTTTATTAAATTAAAAAAAAAAAAATTAAAAAAAAAAAATTAAATTTAAAAAAATGTATTAAATTTTAATATATTTAAGAAATATATTAAATTTTATTTCTTATTTTTTTTTATTTTTTATTTTATTTTATTTATTTATTTTTATTATTATTATTATTTTTTTAACGTTAAATAAAATTATTTATAGTTTAAGGTAACTAATGTTTTGGGTTTTGATCCACTAACATATATTTAAAAATAAAAATAAATAATAATAATAATAATAATAATAATAATAATAATAATTTAAACTATAAATAATATTTAATTATTTTAACATTTATAGATAATAATATTATATAGTTATTTATTCTTCAAAATTATATTAGATTAATAATTATTATTTTTATTAAAAATAAATATAAATATATAAAATTCAGATTTTAGACACTAATCATGGGATTTATTCTTTCCTAATAAATAAACTATTGATTTGAATCGAACTAGTCGTTATTTTACAAACGGCTAGTTGGAGCTTTAAGATCTATTTAAAGGGGTTTATTGATCAGATTTTCCATCTTGTCCTGATGATGAACCACGCTGGCTGGTTCGAAACGCGTCGACCAAATCTATTCTGATGTAATTTTCACCGAAAGATTTTTATCACAAAATTTAAAACTAAAAAAAAAAAAAAACGCATTATTTAAATTAAAAGTAAAAAAAGGAAAAATTAATTAAAAATAAAAAATGAAAAATAAAATACAATAAAAAATTTAAATTTTAAAAAATATATATTAAAAAAACAAATAAATTTTAAAAAATAAATTAAATTTAAATTATAAAAAATAATATATATATATATATATATATATATGAACTTAAATTAAAAATATATATATTAGATTTTATTAAATTTAAAAAAATTGTAAATATTAAAATAACAAATTAAATTTAAAAAAGAAAAATATTAAATTTTGATAAATAAATGAATAAACAAATAAATTTTGAAATAAAAAATAAATTTTAAATATAAAGAAAAAAAAAACATTGTTAAAATAAAAAGTTAAAAAACTTTAAAAATCAATTAAAAATTAAAAAATTGAAAAAAATAAATTAAAATATATATATTAAATAAAAAATAAAATAAAAAACAAATTAATTTGAAAATATTAAGTTTAATTTAAAAAAAAAATCTAATTTTAAATACATAATTTTAATTGAAATAAAAAAAAAATACAAATTTTTTATGTAATTAAAAAAATAATAATAAAAAAATAAAAAATTTAAAAAAAATATTAAATTCAAATAAATTAAGAAAAAATACAAAATTTATTAAATTTTAAAAAATTAAATGAAAAAGCTAAACATAAAATTTAATAATAAAAAATAAAAAATAAAAAAAATCAATTAAATAAATAAAAAAAATACAAAATTTAATAAAAATTATTAACAAAATTTAGAAAAAAAAATTAAAAACAAAAAAATGAATAAAATTAAAAAAAATAATAAAATAAAAAAAACAAAAAAACAAAAAATTAAAACAAATTAAATTTCAAATATTAAAATTAAATTAAAAAAAAATAATTTTAAATTTTTTGAATTTAAAAAAAAAAATCAAATTAAAAAAAATATTAAAAATTAAAAATAATTAAAAAAAAAGAATTTTTTGATCGTGGTGGTGCTGCCAATCGGCCCCCCACCCAGGTGGCGGCGGAGGCTGGCCGCTGGGCGGGCGGGGGACTGCATGTAGCCTCCTCGCCCGCCAAGCGGCCGACCTCCGCCACCACCTGGGCGGGAGTCTGATTGGCGGCGCCACCACGATCAAAAATTTCTCTTTCCTCCTCGTCCGCCAAGCGGCCGACCTCCGCCACCACCTGAGCGGGAGTTTGATTGGCAGTGCCACCACGATAAAAAAATTCTCTCTTTTTTTTTTTTTTTTTTAAATTTTAATATATATATATATATATATATATTTTAAATTCAAAAAATTTATTATTATTATTATTATTTTTTTAATATCTTAGATTAATTATTTTTTTAAATTTTAAATTTATTTATTAAATTTATTAAATTTTAATTTAATATATATATATATATATATATATATATATATATATATATATATTTTAAATCTTTTAGTTTATTTAGTTTTTCATTTTTCTTTTTTTTGCTCGTTTAGACTAATCCTAATCTTCCCATTTTTTTCTCCTTCCATTCCACCCATGGGTTTCGAACCAGTGACCTTACAGAACGGAGTGCCTTAACAGTGCACCCCATCACCGACTGTTCTACACCACATGGGCTATTTAGTTTTTCATTTTTAAAATGTATAAATTGTTTCATTTAAAAAAAAATGAGTAAATTTATGGATATTTGTTTTTTAATTATTTGCACGTGGTTTTTTTCATTTTTGTTTTTGTTTTTGTTTTTTTTGTTTTATTTAATTTTCTTTTTCAATTTTCAATTTTGTTTGTTTGTTTGTTTTTTATTTTTTTTTTAATTTGTTTTTTTTGTTAATTTTAAATTTGTATTTTTTTTTCTTATTATTATTATTTTTTTAATTTAAATTTTTAAATTTAATTTTTTCTTTTTTGTATTTTATTTTTTTTATCTAAATTTTAATTTTGTAATTTAAATTATTTTTAAATTTTCTATTTAATTATTTTTTAATTATATGGTTTTTTTTAATAACTTAGAAAAAAATGTTTTTGACGTTTTTCTTTTTTAATTTTTGTTTTTTTTTTCTTTAAATTATGTGTTTTTTTTCAAATTTTGTCATTTCTTTTGATATAATTTTCAAATATTTTTGTTTTTTTTTGTTATTTATTTATTTATTTATTTTTAAATTTTTTATTTTTACGAGTTATTTTTTTATTTTTTATTTTTACATTTTTATTGGTTTTTTTTATTGTTTATATATATATATTTTTATCTAAGTTTTGTGTTTTATTACCAGCATGAAAATCACCACTCTAAAAAAAAAGGTTGATGTTGCATCAATACGTTTCAAAATTAGCATGAAAATCACCGCTCTAAAAAAAAAAGTTGATGCTGCATCAATACGTTTCAAAATTAGCATGAAAATCACTAACATTTTAAAACAAATATTCATACTTCATAAATAAAAATATTAGAGTGTCAAAAATGTGCACACAAAAAAAAGGGGTGATTCTGCATCACCACTTTTGAAAATCGGGTGCTTTTTATGCTACAAAAAAAAAGTAGGTAACAGTGCGGTTACCTATTTCATCGGTAACAGTGTTCAAATAAAAGAAGATGAGGCCAAGGTCTAGTTAGCATCTCTTCGACTGGGAGGCACCACCCTCATATGGTGGGGGAGAAAAGTTTATAAAGGCAATAAGCATGTGGGTAAAATCCTATCATCCTGGTATGAATTTGTTTCTTCTTTAAAAGGACAATTTTATCCATTAGCATATCACAAAGAGCCATGATAAAATGGAAAAAATTGAAACAAGGCAAAGAACAAGATATGCAAAGTTTCACAGAAGAGTTTAGAAAACAAGCTTTAACATTGGGAATTCCTCTAAATTCATTTGATACTCTAATGAAGTATATCGGTTTTTTACATGATTATATCTGACATTCTTTGTTTTTATTTGAGCCCACTAGTCTTAACTCAGCTAGTGTGAAAGTTCTCTCTCATAAAACAATTGGGAATACATAGTCAGTTATTCTTGAATAAAAAACCATATTGAAATATGAAATCTTTCCATGGGATGCTATCTCTGTTTACATGATTCTTGCATGCATCAAAATCTTCTTGAAAATCAACATCAAATTCATACAAATCCTTCAAATAGTCAAAGCCTAATACTTTCACTTGACTCTCTTGCATTATCAAACTTCTCCTTCTTAAAGCATCGACAACCTTGTTCTCTTATCCACTTATATGCTTCGTAACAAAGGTGAAACTACGCAAAAATTCAACCCACTTGGCATGCTTATGGTTCAACTTTGTTGTTGCATTATATAATGTAATGAAGAATTTTCATAGAATAAAACAAAATCCTTAGGCATCAAATAATGCCTCCAATGCTTTAAAGCTTGAACTGCAACATAGAACTCTTTGTCATAAGAATATTATTTATATTTTGAGTCACTTAACTTCTCGCTGAAATATGCAATAGGTTTATCTTCTTAGCTCAGTACAACTCCAACGGCTATCCCACTAGCATCACATCACTTGGAAAGGTTGATTGAAGTCGGGAAACTTCAACACTATTCTCTTAGTGATATTCTTCTCCAATAGCTAGAAACTTTCCTATGTTGTTGTTATCCAACAAAATGGTTGTCTATCCTTCTTGATTATATCTAAGATAGGTGCGAAAATACCATTGAAGTTCCTGATAAAATTCCAATAGAAGCTGGCTAAGCTACGAAATATTCTAACTTTGAAAATGCTCTTGGGTGAAGGCCAATTCACAATTGCTTCTATTTTCTTTGGATCCATTTTCAATCCATCTTTTGAAATGACAAAACCTAAGTATACTAACTGAGGTTTCATAAAATTACATTTATTCACGTTAATTAGAAACTTTTCTTGCTGCAATCTCTCTAGAAAATATCTCACATGGCTAAGGTTCTCTTCTTTAGTTTGAATGAAAATTAAGATATAATCTAAGTAAAAAATAACAAACTTACCAATGAAGTCCTTCAAGACTTTGTTCATCAACTACATGAATGTACAGGGTGCGTTTGTCAGTCCGAATGGTGTGACTAGCCATTCGTACAACCTGTCATTGGTCTTAAAATTTGTCTTCCACTCATCCCCTTCTTTGATCCAGATTTAATGGTAACCACTTTTCATATCAATATTTGAAAAATAAGTTGCTCCACTCAAAAAACCCATCAAATCATCCATATGTGGAAATGGAAATATGTATTTTATCGTGATATTGTTGATTGCTTTGGAATATGTACGCATCCTCCACTCTCCACCATTCTTTGGACTTAGTATTGTAGGCACAACACATGGACTCAAACTCTATCTTATCAGCCCTTTATCTAACAACTCTTGAACCTATTTCCTTATTTCTTCATTTTCCTTGGGTTTCATTCAATGTGTAGCCTTATTTGGAAGGTTTGCTCCTGGTATCAAATCTATGTGATGGTTGATGCTTCTTTTGGGTGGCAACTCGCTTCGCAAATCATCTACAATATCATTAAATTCATGCAACATTTCTTGAATTTCAATAGTTAAATCTGAAATTTCAATGAGCAAAAGTATTTCTGTTGGTTTGCAGATTACAACATAACTGACCTCCTCTTTCTCCATTTGTTGGAGAACTTATTTTCCACTTAACAATAGTGCCTTGGGTTGTTTATTTCAGTTTCACTCTCTTCCTTCAATGGTACAAGAGTATGTTTGATTCTATACTTCTAAATCTTGTACTTATTTCTCTCTCCATAATGTATCACTAACCTGTCAAACTACCATAGCCAACCCAAAATGATGTGGTAGGCACCCATTGCAATTATATCAAAGATTACCTTATCCTTATATCTAGCTATCTAGAACTCAAATTTAGTTTTCTCATTCACTAACAACTGGTGTCCCTTTTGCAGCCATGATACCTTTTACATCGTTAGATGTTTAATCCTCTTCAATCCCTATTTTTCCAGCATTTATATGGAAACGAGATTGTCAGTGCTTCCACTGTCAATAACCACATTGAAACAATTCCATTTTTCTTTTCACATAGTCTTAAATAAGGACCTTCTTTGGGTTGGTTCAAAAATTTATTTGGATGGTTTCAACAAATATTTATTCATGATCAACGCCTCTCTGGTTTCCAGCATATTTTATGCCTCAGGTGCTTGCACTTTTGGTGCTTCTGGCTGAAGTATGTGTTTTAATCACGTTTTCTCGTATTTTAATTCTTTGGAAACTTAAAAGATATGTGACCCATTTTATTGCATTTGTAACACCGATAAACAATATCTTTGCTTCTTCCTCTACCTCTTTGGTACGATCTTCCTCCTTTGGTGCCACGTGGGTGCCACCTTCTTTCTCCGGCTTCCATTGTTGTTTGAGCTACTTACATCATTCTTTTGAGCAAGAAGCTTTCCTTTTCCAATTGAAAGTCCTTTTACTTTGGGAAAACTAGACCCTCTTCCTCAGTTATGCTTTCTCGCTATATTTTCTTTTGCCTTCAAGGAATACTGGTATACTTCTTCCATGGTCCTTGGAGAAAGCATGTTTATTTCATCATGAATATCCATTGTTAAGCCATTAATATACCTTGTTGTCTTTTTCGGGGTATCTTTCACATAACCTGCTCTCAAGTCAACTTTGTAAAATTCTTCGATATATTCTTTTACTATCAATGACCTTTGCTTGAGGTTATGCATCTTCCTGTAGAGAGTTAACAAGTAATATTTTCGTAATAATTTACTCTTCATCTTTGCCACCCTCATGTCCTATATTTTAATAAAGGATTATTCTTATTTCTCATTTAAGCCCACACATTGTCCCACCATAGTGCAACATGACCTTTCAACCTTGTTACCAAAAACTTCACTTATTTTTCATCATTCATCTCTTCATATCAAAACTTGATGATCCAATCAAACAAATTTTCAGCTATTAGGCTGCAATAATAGGTAGATAGTTCATGATTTGGTCTTGAACTTGAGCCTAACAATGATCTTAATAACTTGAATTCTAGAGCTTCCCCGACAGATGTTGCTCCTTCTTCAGGTTCACTAATATCTCCAATCTTTGGATCTCATTGCCTTCCTACCTCCATGGCCTCTAACTAAGCTTGCGGTCTCCTTATATCTTCTCTAATTTCTACGTTACACACAGGTTGTCTCCTCGACCTCGTGCCCTTATTGCTTGCATAGCCATTTTCTCTTACATTATAGACAATATCAACTATGCAAAAGGTTTTCTCTGATACCAAAAAATGGTGCAACGGGAAGGAAAAATGAGATTTTACAATGACACACAGTCCTCCAATTTTCTCTGGAAAGTTGCTACAGAATTATTTGGCAGTGCATTGTCCAAAATTCGGTTTAACGATTTTTGGGAAAAATGAGTAAAGGTTTGTGCTGTCAAAATATTTGGCAACATCCCTTACAAAACCTCAATTATCTGCATTTTCAAATTATTTGGAAGTGTCTCTTCCAAAACCTCAATACCTTGCGCTATCAAATTATTTTTCGGTGTCCTATTCAAAACATGGTACTTTGTTTTAGTTTAATAACATCCAAATCTCTGAAAAAATCATGTATTTGTTGCGCCAAAACACAAAGCACATTCCTTCACGAGGATTTCAAGTCGATGCGATAAGAATGAAAAAGGGTAAATAGATTATCAGAACGAATGAAGCCACCAGGGTTTAAATTTTTGTTTATATAAATTGGTTCACAATTTACAGGTTTAAAAAAAAATGCCCAGTATCAAAATTATCAAGTGCATAGGAATAACATATGAATTAATAACAATTCAAAACAAGAATAAACTTGCAGGGTTCGATTCTATCTCAAGCCATTTAACAATCACATCAATTATAGTCCAAGTTGTTGTGCATTTATGCCATGCACACATAAATACCTTCTTCTTCACACAAATTCGAAGGTACGTGCGTGTTTGCAAAACTTTAGAACTGTAGTTACACCCCACAGAGAAGAAGAGTGAGATTTCCTCCTTTCTTTATTCCCGAAAAGAGAAAAACTGGCTATCACAACCGAGAGTCACAAAAATATGAATCATTTCCCCTTCTCCACAAAAATAAGGAAAATTGAAAACTGCATTTACAACAAAAAATAAGTTTCAATATGAGTAACTTCTCCAACTAATTTCTAAAAAATCAGAGCTCACTCCTAAATTAAATATTTAAAATATCTTAGCAAAAATCCCCCCACCCCCAACATTACCATGTGACCATCGCATCACATTAGCAAGCTTTGGTCTAGAATTCTTCAAATTTTGTGTTCGACCTATGCACCTGCATCATCCTGTCCCTTTCCATTTGCAAGAAAATCAATGCTTATATGAAACCATCTGAAGTAAAAATTGTGCAACGTGATAGAACCAATGTCAAGGTTGTAGGAGAATTAATTGATGTTTTAATTGGGTTATATTTTGATCACAAATTTCATGAGATAATTTATATAGTGATTGCAAATATATGAGAGGCTTATGACTTGTTCTTAAGCTAAGATTGGTTGCAACACTTCAGAGGATACTTGGACACTTATTTGACTCATTTATGGTTAATAAAATTAAACTTAATAGAGAATTATACATAAAACATGTTGTTACCGATCTTAATGGTCCCAATGAACTAACCATGTTTAATGATTCCTTAGCTATTAATTCATTTTCTGGCATTTTGTTGGCGAAAATTCCTCTTTCACAAATTTACAACAGCAATCTAAACTCATGTCACCTAATAAATTGGTAAGAACTCATAATAAGCTACTTGATGTCAATATTGTTAAAATTCATTCAAAAAATGAACTCTTCATTGTATTTTGACGGATCTAAGTCAAAATAGGGTGTTGGTGCTAGTTTTTTACTTCTTGACTCGAGAGGTAATAAAATTTTCATTAATTGTATATTGGAATTTGAATGCACTAATAACATTGCAGAATATGAGGCTCTCATGTAAGGACTTAAAAATGCTATTCATCTTGGAATTCAATGCTTTAGGTCTAGGGTGACTCAAAATTGATTGTTAAGCATGTGTGTGATTAATGCACTGTGTTTCAACTCACCTAAGGAGTTATCGAGTTGAGGTATGGGATCTAATTTCTAAATTTTCAACTTTTAACAATACTTTTATTTCTAGATTTCTCAACCAAGAAGTTTATTTATTAGCCAATACAGAATCTACAATAATTCCTACTGAAGGTTTTGAGGAAGAATATTTTTCTGTTAAATCTGTTTTTAGACTGTTTACCCTAGATAACATTACTAATTGGCATGTATTTAATGATGATCAACAAATAATTTATTTTCTTCATTCAAAATATATATTCTAGTATGTTGTGATTGATGGAATTACTCATGAGGAGAATATTCACAATTTCTTGCAAGTGCATAAACAACGGTCGGTGGATGAACTATTTGATCTGGTAAATTCTGCCCTAATTTTTTTTGTAAGGTTAGAAAAATTTTATGACTTAAATGGTAAATTTAAAGGAGTTGCTAACTACAAAAATAATAGCTCTTCTATGAAATATGAAGTCATAAATTTGGGGACTGAAACTAATCCACAAAACATAAAATTGGCAACAAACTGTACTCCTAAAGAATACAAGAATGTATTCACTTGTATATATGTGAGGATTTGAACACCTTTTACCTGAATGTATTGCAACACGTGATCCCCATAAAACCATAAAGTAAGCCCTTTCAACATAAGTTAAGGAAGATGCATCCTAGTCTCAAATATGCTATGAAAAGTGAACTTAACAAGCTTTTAGCAGCCAAAATCATTTTCCGTGTCCGCCACACTCAATGGGTTGCAAACCTAGTGCCAGTTAGGTAAAAAACAAATACATCCATCTCTTTGTTGACTTTAGAAATCTAAACAAAGCTTTTGATAAGGATAATTATCCAATTCCTCCATGGATCAGATCTTGCAATGGGTTTTTGGCTCTGAAATGTTGTCCCTTCTAGACAGTTTTTCAGGCTACAACCAAGTTATGGTAGCTCTTGCTGATCAACTAAAACCTACCTTTAGAACTCTATGGGGAAATTTTTCCTATAAGAATATGCCTTTTGGTTTGATCAATGTTGGGGAAAACTTCCAACGGGCAATGGAAATTTTATTTTCTGGCTTAATCAATGATTTTTTTGTATTCTACTTAGATGGTGTCACTGTTTATTCCAAAGGAGATATGACCACTTATCACAACTTAGAAATGTATTTGAAAGATGCAAAAAAATTGGTATTCCACTCAACTCAAAGAAGTCTATTTTTGTTATAACTAAGGGAAAATTGCTTGGGTCTGTTGTTTCCAAAAATGGTAAAACGATTAATCATGAAAGAACCCAAGCCATCAATAGTCTATCAACCCCCACTTCTAAAAAATCCTACATTGTTCTTTATAGGAAAGATCAATTTTTCCATTTGGCTTATCTCTAGTTTCTTTGAAATTGTCAAACCACTTCAAGACTTGGTGAAAAAGAACTCTAACTTTAAATGGGGATACCAAGAAAAAAAATCCTTTTGCACAATTAAACAATTTATCTCCGAAGCTCCTACTTTAAGGAGCCTAGACTTCACCAAAGATTTTACACTTTAAACTTTTATCTTATGATATTGCATATGTTTTTGTACTTACCTAGAGAAATGAGCTTGATCACTAAATTCCTATTTCTTTCATGAGCTCTGCCTTTAAGGGAGCATAACTATTTTTTTTTCTAAGTAAGATTAATTCTATTGATATAATACAAAAATATTTACATTCGACATAGGCTCGCTGGAATTGCTTGTGCTAGCCAATTCCGTTCGAGACAAAGTTCAAAAACTCAAAATATGGACTGCCCCGAGTGGGGAAACCAGTATAGAATTTGCGGCCCTTGGTGGGGAAACTAGCATAAGCCATCATTGTCCAAAAAGAGAAGAAACTAAGCATATTCAAGAAAGACATAAAAATAGTAGTGTAAAATCTTGTAGAAGTAGGAGACCTAGAGATGCAAAATCTTCCGCCGTTGTTCATGTTTCGGACATCTAGGGGAAGCTCCTCGACAATGTAGCAGCCGTATTCCTCGGAGGAATTGTCGGCCTTCCTTGTTTGCTACGCTGAAGGCTCTGGATTTGAGGCTGAGGACGCCCCTGCAAGCTCTTTCTTGTATTCTGCTTCCAAACTCTCCCCACAATCGCTGTCTAAAGAGTACAATGCAATTTTTTCCAGAAGAGCTGCTGATTTTCTGAAGAGTTGGTGATCAGACTGTGGAATAGTGGACTTCCGTGGATGCTTCCGAGAGTCGAACTCAATTTCATAGGAATGGAATTCTGGGAGGTGAAGAGAGATAGAAGCAGAGACACATTGCTGGTCCCATTCCTCAACAACGTCTAAATTAAGCATGAGTTTCACAAGTTGGCCCTCATGGAGGGGAGAGTGACTGTCATTGAGAAAGGAGATGGGTGGACGGGAGGCTTGGCCTCACCCTCGGCCCTGATGACAATGAATCCTGTGGCGTCTAGGCATGGTGTCACAGGAGAGCCGTGAGGGGAGACTGGATGGCGAGGGGAGACGAGATGGCGACGCAGGGGAGGCGTGAGGGGAGACGGTGTGGCGAGGACTGAGATGACAAGATACATCAAGCTGCAGAGGAGATGAAGAAAGAGGAATGAGGCTCTGTGAGAAAAGCCCTGAAACCTGCACATATATGCATCGAACAGAGGGAGTGGGAGAATGGTAGGGATCCATGAGTTATTATAGAGGTGTGCGGGAAGGATGAGCAAGAAACCAGAGAGCATGTGGAGAGCGATGACCAATAAACCAAAGAGTAGGTTGAGAGCGACTGGCGCTGGATAAACCACATAGGCTTTTATTGCCAAGCGCTTGGGCCATGTGCAACCATGTGGCTGTGGCATGCGCCACGCGCCAAACCTCCAATTTTCGGTTCTAAACACCCGCATCCGGGAGGGAGCATAACTGAATTACTCATTATTGGGAAAAACATTATTTTTTGCCTTTAAGGGAGTTAAACACTTCAAGTACTACCTACTGAAATCCAGAACTAAATTTATTGTTCCCTACCCAACAATTAGAAATCTGCTAGTGCAAAAGGAGCTAGGGGAAAAAAGGGAACATTGGATGACAACTCTTCAAGAGTACAATCTTGAAATAAAACTTGCACACATTGTTAAGTTTCAAGGTCTACATAAACATTCTGTTGAATCTATTAATTCACCTAATTAGGATCTTGTTGTAGCTGCTACAACCACCCTCCAAGATTTTTCGCATACTTATATTTTGAAGCCTCCCTTATGTCAATAGGAGTTAATCATTCGTTGTCGTCAACTATTCATTCTTTGTCAAAAGACTTACCATTTCATGCATATCTTTTGATTCCTTGTTTTGATTCTGATCTAAACCTTCTAGTCATAAGTCATATTTTTCCTTGACTTTGCAGCTTTTCCAGAGTCCCCTTCAAAACTTGTGCAATATTGGAAGTTAGACTAGCCTTGAGGAAATGAATTCTGCAGTCCTTAAAAGAAATCCATCCTTGAGCTTAAAAAAATCATAATCCTTAGGGGCATGTGTTAGTGTAAAATATTAGTGAAGGTGTACAAAAAGATCCTACTTTAGCTATGAGTTATGAAAAAACCTAACAACAGAAGTGGTTGTTCAACCCTTAAAATCTGCAATAGACAGTTAGAAAAAATCCTGCAAAAACCCAAATCTATGCAGTAAAAGTAGCTAAACAGTAAAAAGAAATAGTAATAAATCCAACTAGCCAACATACAGAACAAGATTAAAAGAATGATTTCTGTATTACGTAACACCTGGTGAAGGAAACAAGTAAATGTGACCAGGCCCCCTTAATGGGATGGGTTCTTGGTTGTCCTCAATGCCTCAGCTTCGCAAGTATCCCTCTCTCAATGGTGTAGAAAACCCAAAATATGTGTTGAACTCAAATGGGAGCTAAAATAGAAAAAGAAAATGATAGAAACAATGAGAATGATCAAAGTGTGTAGAAATTTTGACCCAACCCCAGCTATCAGTTTCTCCTTATTACTCCCATGTAGTTAAATGCCCATTCCCATAAACATACATTCAACAAGTTGCAAATAATAAATATTTCGGAAAACACAAATTCTGGAAAATTCAAAGTGCTGGAAAATGCAAAAATAAAAACACAGAAATATTTTCAGCCACTCACAAAAAATTGACACACTGATTTTTGGTCAATATGACCTTGGAAAAACCCACTACAACTCTTGGGGAAAACCAGTTTGAAAGCTTCTCTTTATTTCTGAATATTTCTTTTACAGAGAAATGAAAAGTAGAGGAAAAATTCCATCAACCACATAAATGTACTTATCTAGAAAATCGTGTTTGTACTCCACCTCAATTTTCGTGCCAACACAAAACAAAAAATTATAGAGAAATGTACAGCCTTAAATGCTATACAGACATCATAGAAAACTATGCTAGACAGTTGTACGACCTCCTCGAAAACTATGTTGTACGACTGCCTTGAAAGCTGCGCTGTACGACTGCCTCGATTTCTGTGTTATACGACTGTTGTACGGACTTTGGTTTCTGTGCTACTGCAACTGTATGAACCTCGAAATGTGTGCCAATATAATAGCAATAAATGTTGTTCTCCCTTCCTCGATTTTTGTGCCTCTTTCCTTGAAAATTGTGCTCTTGCTTTGCTATACGGATTTGTTGAAATGGTGTTGTCTCTCCTTCTCTTCTCTCCTCATAAAATGTCTCCTTTGCTTTCTCTCCTCCTCTCTCAATCTGCTCATGAAAGAATAAATGATATTTTCCTTATTTTCCCCCTTTAACCTAACCCTAAGTGACTTTTAGGGAATCCCTAAATCCAACGGCTGAGATAACTTTAGATCTAGGGTTGAGATTAAATGTGCATTTAAATCTCACTTTTTTTTTTTTTTATTTCACCCCACTTTAATAAAGACCCTCTTAGTCATTTATTTCCAAAGTCACTTTTCACTTTTCTATTTCACATTAACTTTATTAAAGTCACTTTAAAATTAGATTTAGTAACTTTATCAGTTAAAGTCAATTTTAAATTAGATTTGACTTTACAACTTATAAAGTCACTTTAGGAGAAAAATTTAAATTAGTTTGGACACTTTTCCCTAGGCCAATGATCAAAGCCTTAGGGAACCACCTGTCCTCCGGTAACCAAATTTCAACACTCCCTCTTACCGAGGAAGGTGTTCCTCACCACACCCATCTTGTCTCTGGAGTATACATGCTTGCCCCGTGGTAAGGCTTTGGTAAGGATATCTGCTACCTGCTCGTCTTTGGAAACATACTCAAGCTTTACAGCTCCCTTCTGAACATAGCTTCTGATGAAATGATATTTTATCCTGATATGCTTTGACCTATCATGAAATACTAGATTCTCCATGAGTTTAATGCAACTCTGATTATCACAATAAATCACTGAAGGTCTCAACGGTTGACCAAATAAGGCAAACAACATCTTGCGAAGCCATATGGCCTCACAACTAGCTAGGCTGGCTGCCATGCAATCTTCTTCTGTTGAACTCAATGCTAATGACTGCTGCTTCCAGCTGAACAAAGACACAACTGTCGAACCCAACCCCAAACAACACCCTAAAGTTCTCTTCCTATCAAAATCACAACCTTCCCAATCAGAATCAGTGTACCCTGCCAATCTCACTCCATCTCCTTGTCTGTAATCCATACCATAATCCACTGTCCCCTGCAAGTACTGCAAAATGTGTTTTGCAACAACCCAGTGCACTCTCTTGGGCTCACATATGAATTGGCTCATCGTGTTTACTGCAAAACATATATCTGGTCTAGTGTTGACCAAATACATCAAGGAACAAATCAGTTGTCTATACAATGTGGGATCCACCAACTCAGAATCTGAAGCGTGAAGCTTCTTCTAGTTAGTGGTCATAAGTGTTGACATAGGTTTAAAATCCTCCATGTGAAATCTGCCAAGGATGTCCACAATATAATTCCCCTGTCCCAAGAAGAAATGCCCCTCCTCTTGCCACACCTCCAAACCCAAAAAGTAATGCATCAAGCCAATTTCCTTCATCTCGAACTCCGAAGCAATATCTCTCTTGCAGCCCTATATGAGTCTCTCTGCACCTATAATGACCAAGCCATCCACATACAACACCAGAATGAGAGGCTCCTCACCTATCACAATAAAGTATAGGTTCGGATCTGCATCACTCTTTGTGAAACCCATCTCCTCCAAGTATGTATCAATCTTGGAGTACCAAGCTCTAGGAGCTTGCTTCAGGCCATAAAGTGCCTTCTTCAGTCTGCATACATGGGACTCCTTCCCATGCACCTCAAAGCCTGACGGCTGCTCAATGTACACCTCCTCCTGTATGAAGCCACTGAGAAATATGGTCTTCATATCCATCTGGTGTATCTTCCAACCCATCTCTGCTGCTATCGATATAATGGAGCGAATGGAAGTATATCAAGCCACGAGAGTGAAGGTCTCCTCATATTCTACTCCCTCTACTTGGGAGAACCCTCTAGTGACAAACCTTGCCTTGAAATTTTCAATGCTGCCATCTGCAACATGCTTTACCCTATAAAGCCATATGGAAGTAACCACGGACTTGCCCTCAGGCCTCGACACCACCTCCCAAACATCATTATTCATGATAGAAGAATACTCCTCCTGCATGGTCTCTCTCCAGACTTACTGGCTAGCTACCTCCTCATAGCTAGAAGGCTCAGAGTCAACGATGTTGGAAACTATTTCCATATAGCTATAGAACCTCTCAGGTGTTCTGCTCTCTCTGACTGGTCTCTTCGGCCCAACAACAAATGTGGTCTCTCTCAAGGTATCTTGAAGCCACTTGGGCTTCCTCTTCCCTGAGCACACTTCTCCCACCAGAGAATGAAACTCCTCATCCTCATCAGAAGCCTGAACTCCTGAATGTATGTCTATTGTCCTCCTGCCTGAACCTATAACTATAGATGCTGAAGTATCATGTGAACTGTCCATCAGTGGACTATCTAGTGAACTGCTTTGGGGACTGCTCTGCATGTTGCCCGAAGCACCACCCATCTGACTCTGCGAGCCACTGCTCACTGACGGACCTGACACTGTAATCGACGTACTTCTTGATCCTTTCCCACTAGATCCATGTGACTGACTTAACTGCTCTTGAGGGTCTGGCTGATCCAGATACTCTAACTCCCGTGACCTCCTGAAATCCCTCTCCTCCTCGAACTTCACATCCCGCTTGACAAAAACTCTCCTTCGTGCAGGAATATAAATCCAAAAGGCTTTTGAGGTATCACTGTAGCCCACAAAGATGCCCTTCTCTGCAGTGGGCTCTAGCTTGGTCCTCTTCTCCTTGGGTACATAGGAGTATGCAATACACCCAAAGATACGGAAGTGACCAACATCAGGCTTCTTCCTAGAAAAAGCCTCCTCTGGAGTCACATGCCCCACGACACAATGTGGACTCCTGTTCTGCAAATACACAACAGCATTATAGGCCTCTGCCCACAAAAAAAATAGTAACCCTTGATCATGTAGCATGGCTTTGGCAACCTCAGTGATGGATCTGTTCTTCCTCTCTGTAACCCCATTCTGTTGGGGGTTGTAAGGAACTATGAACTCCCTCCTCATGCCTGCCTCTGCATAGTAATAAAAAAACTCACCAAGGGTGTACTCCCCTCCATTGTCCGACCTGAGGGACTTGATCTTTCGACTTGTCTAGGTCTCCACAAGAGCTCTGAACTCCTAAAAATGCTTGAAGAACTCACTCTTGGTCTTCAAGAAATAAATCTAGGTCTTCTTGGAGTGATCATCAATGAATAAAACATAGTACTCATATCCACTCAAGGAAACATGAGACACTCGACTGCTCACATTGGTATGAATCAACTCAAGAATATCAGTCGATTTGTTGTCACTGCTAGGAAAAGGGGATTTGGAAAACTTCCCCATAGCACATTCTCTGCACGTATCAATTTGATTAGAACTAAAATGTGGCACACATGTAGTGATCTCTCGCAATGTCCTCAAGGCCCCATGATACATGTGCCCCATCCTGCGTTTCCAAATCTCGCACAACTCTGAACTGCTAGCTCTATTGCCGGTAGTACTACTCAATGCCAAAAGGGGCTGAAACACAAACTTGTACACCTTCGCATGGCGTACACCAATCACCCTAGCTGAATTAGCTGGAGTGCCCCTGGGATATATAAGCACCTGTCCTCTCCTGAACAATACCTCATACCCTCTGTCCTCTAATGTTGAGACAGATATAAGTTTCTTCTTCATCCCTGGCACATATAGAACATCTGACACCTTCCAGGTAGGCTTGGGTTCCCTATCAAATGTCAATGTCCCCACATCGACTGCTCTAACAATGCTGTCATCTCCGAGTACTACCTCTATATCAGTGCCACTCTCTGAAAGCTCTGAGAAGTACTCAGAGACTCTTGTCATATGACGTGAAGCCCCACTGTCAACATACCAAATACCTGAAGATGCTCCGCTAGTGGAGGGAAATGCATACTCCCTCTCAACCTCCGTGGTAGGTGATCCTGCACTAGTGGACTCACAAGCAATGAACCCAAACTCCTGGTCAAAGCCCTATGAAAATTCCTCTATCTGTTGATGCTGCCATGGTCTTGTTCTTTCCCTTCTTCTTCTTCTCCGGACACACAACTGCATAGTGTCCCATCTTCTGGCAATTTTAACACTTCACCTTGAAATAGTCCTTCTGCGTGTTCACTTGTTTACCTTTACCTTTGCCTTTGCCCCCACCACCACTTATGGAAGCTTGCTTCTTTCCTTTTCCCTTCTTGCCCCTTGCTAACAGTGCTACATCCTCATCCTCCTAAACTGATTTGGCTGCCCCAAGTTGGTTCTTTCTGATTTCATTATGTATGCAATCATCCCACAACCTCTCCCAAGTGGGAAGGGTCTCCTGTGCAACAATCCCATAGGAAAAATTCAACCATGTACTGGGAAGGCCATTCACTGCAATCCACACCAAATCAGTGGGTGGAATGACCTCTCCAACTGCTGCCAACTCATCTCTCACATTAGTGATCTTTGTGAGGTACGCAGTAACACTATCAGTCTTTGTCATCTTAATGGCCTTCAGCTTCTCCCTTAGGACCATTTTCCTATTTTCATTGGTACTTTGGTAGAGATTGGTCAATGTTGTCCACATCTCATGTGAATATCTCTTTCCTCTCACATGAGGAATGACATGGTCTTTAATACCATCCAGAATCAGTCTCTTTCCCTTGACATTCTTCTTGTTAAAATATGCCAGCTGAGTAGCGTCAGTAGGCACATTTATATGGTGTTGTTGGGTATGAACCATGATACCCCAGACTTCTGCCTCCTCAGAGATACTCTGGATTCTCTCCTTCCATGAATTGTAGTTACTATGCCCATCCAATATATCCTCCACCCTTAAGCCCAAAGACATGCTTGCTGTCCTAATAAACTGAAAATTTCACTGTTGTGGTAAAGGTTCAATTTTCTGTGTGTAAAATCAGCTTGCTGTATTTGTTGTGCCAAACTGCACTTTTCAGCAAACTGGCTCTGATACCATGTAGAAATTTTGACCCAACCCCAGTTATCAATTTCTCCTTATTACTCCCATGTAGTTAAATGCCCATTCCCATAAACACACATTCAACAAGCTGGAAATAATAAATATTTCTAAAAACACAAATACTGGAAAATTCAAAGTGTTGGAAAATGCAGAAATAAAAACACAGAAATTTTTTTCAGCCACTCTCAAAAATTTGACATGCTGATTTTTGGTCAATATGACCCTGGAAAAACCCCCTACAACTCTTGGGGAAAACCAGCTCGAAAGCTTCTCTTTATTTCTGAATATTTCTTTTACAGAGAAATGAAAAGTACAGGAAAAATTCCATCAATGCACTTATCTTGAAAACTGTGTTTGTACTCCACCTCGATTTTCATGCCAACACAAAACAGAAAATTATAGAGAAATGTACAGCCTTAAATGTTGTACGGACATCATAGAAAATTGTGTCAAACAGTTGTATGGCCTCCTCGAAAACTGTGTTGTACTACTGCCTTGAAATCTGTGCTATACTATTGCCTTGATTTCAGGTTGTACGTAATTTAGTTTCTGTGCTGCTACTGTTGTATGGACCTAAAAACAGTGCCTCATTTATACTGTACGTACCTCGCAATGCGTGCCAATATAGAAACAATAAATATTTTTTTGCCTTCCTCGATTTTCGCGCATCTTGCCTTGAAAACCGTGCTCTTGCTTTTTTGTACGAGTTTGTTGAAATGGTGTTGTTTCTCCTTCTCTTCTCTGCTCAGAAAATATCTCCTTTGATTTCTCTCCTCCTCTCTCAATCTGCTCATGAAAGACTGAATGATCTTTTCCCTTTTTTTCTCCTTTAAAATAACCCTAAGTGACTTTTGGGGAATCCCTAAATCCAATGGCTGAGATAGATTTAGATCTAGGGGTGAGATTAAATGTGCATTTAAATTTCACTTTCTATTTTTAATTCACCACACTTTAATAAAGACCCTCTTAGTCATTTATTTACAAAGTCACTTTTCACTTTCTAATTTCACATTGACTTTATTAAAGTCATTTTAAAATTAGACTTAGTAATTTTATCACTTAAAGTCACTTTTAAATTAGATTTGACTTTACAACTTATAAAGTCGGTTTAGGAGAAAAAGTTAAATTCTTTTGGACACTTTTCCCTAGGCCAAAGATCAAAGCCTTAGGGAACCACTTGTCCTCCGGTAACCAAATTTCAACAAAGTAAAGAAAGAATGGAAAAAACCTCCAATTTATAACAAAATATTGAGTTATCCTCGATAATGGAGAATAATAAAATATTATTAACCAAAATCTAGATCTAACTGCTTGGAATATTTTATTATATTTTGTTGGAGGGAAAATGTATTTAAATTGGTTAAATAACTTTATTTAGAAATAATAAACAAATAAATGATTTATTTATCATTTCAATAAATGTTGTTAAAGAATAATAAACAAATAATGATTTGTTTAATTATTCCTAGGTGATTTAGTCAAATTTAACAATGAATAATACCTAAATAATGATTTAATTAATTATTCCTAGAGAAAAATAAGAAAAATAATGATTTATTTAATTATTTCTCATAATTGGGTTAAACATGACCAGGAATATTATTTAAACAATGATTTAATTAATTATTCCTAGAGGAAAATCAAATAAATAAGGATTTATTTAATTATTCCACATGGTGTTTCTTGTTTTAACCATAAATAACTTAATAAAATATGGTTTCTTAAATTATTTCTTATAGTGAAAGCAATTTTACTATGGTAAAATTGGGCTTACATGATGTACTTCGATCCATCTAATCAGAAATGGTTAGATGACCAATTTTTGGTGATAACAGATTTCCCCCCAACGTGCGAGCGTTAGGAGAAAATTATATGACCAAAGTACGTTGTATGAACACAATCACTAGACACCGAAGGGGAGTCAAAGAGAGACAGACATTAATGGAGCGAAGTGAGAGAGGACGATAACTGAGGGGGTGAGACCTACAAAGTGATATAAGTATCCTTTTATGTTGGAGTACCTGTTCTCAATGAGGCGAGAGAGGCATACCCATACCTACCGAGATGACAAAGTACAAAAAATAATGGCGATACCAACAATGTGGGACTGAGCTACAAAATTTATAATACATGATACATGACATGGTGGCATCAATTGGCAAGAAAATGATACAATGGATTCGATATACATAATGCATCTAGAAAAATAAAGGTCAAGACTGAAGACAATAACATCTAAGTGCATGCGACATAAATAGTGCCCCTCCATATGATATCAGGAGGGGGAAGGGTATAACAACCAAAGAAGCCATGCTGAACATGAAAGGGCTCTGAAGATCTGAATGGATCATCTGAATGAGACATGCATGCTGTGGGTGTTGCAAGTAGCTAGACCTAAAATCATCAAATCTGTGGAACTGCATCTGAGGTTGTAGCATAATCTGAGTCATCCTGGCATGTGGGGGGATACTTGAAGGGCCACCCCCTCATGAGGTCTAAAACATCTCAAACACACCCAAGAATCACTGATACAATCTGTTGGATCATCGGACCATCAAGTATACAAATCTCAATCATGCGATGACGAGTTGAGGTCGATCATATGAGAAACAACCAAGTCAAAGGGAAAATAATGAGTCCCTTTCCTTGATCAGAGGCACCAGAAAAGAATGGAATTTGGATCCAAGGTACACCACCCTCTAGACCTGTCTTCTAGACTAAATGTTCTAATGTCGACAAAAGAAGGTCTGCCATAGGTGAGGTAATGATGAATCCTCAACAAATGGACGAGGGATCATAGTATAGTGATTGAGAGATTGACACCAGGGATGATGATGGAGGAGGGGGATATTAAGTAGCAAACATACGACTTCCCTTTTCAGAGCCTAAAAAAGCATGGTGGTCCTGGCAGTGACTGAATCGACTCCGGAGGGGATGACGGACAATATTATTGGAGTCCAAAATGGGCAACATGTGATGAATGAAACGCAAATATGGATGGAATGTTGTAATAGGAGATAAATGGAATCGAGACAGACTCCATGAATGCGATGATAACTCAACTCGGATGCTCTGAAAAAGGGTGATTGGATGATGCTGCCACACGGTAGGCCAAAGGGGACTATAAAAACATGAACAAATAATGGTTTCCCATGACGAAAATCGACACATGAGATGACAAATATAAAGGCAAAGGGGTGCCAAAGTACAAGCAGCCCATATGAAGAAATTCGGTTTTGCAAAGTGACCCTTCGTAGAAAAATGGCTTCCGGGTGTAGCGTCAAATCACAAAAAACAAAAGAAGACCCATTGTAGTTCTTGGTGAGAGTTTTCCAATGGTTTTGATAATTCATCAAACCGAGCTACGGTTTGGTCACAATTGGTGACGAAAAATTTGGGTTTTTTCCTATAAAAGGGTGTTTTCCCTCCAATTTAATTCATTTGCTGAGTGAGTTGTGGTGAATTTGGAGAGGAGGAGAAGGCCCTAAATCTTGCGGTGATCGTAGCGGACAAACTGACCGTTGGAATCGGGATCTATCAGTTGAAGGTAGGTGGCCTAACCTTACTCTTCATTTTCAGCGGTTTAGTTTTGAGATTAGGTCCCCGAAGCCTAGTAAGGGACCCCTACCCATGTTTACAACCTGGTTGCACTTTTTTGCTCCTGAAATGCGCTCTAGCTCATAGGAAACATAGGGAAATCTTCGAGCTCGCAATTTTTGGGAAGAAAAGTGCGAGTTGGGGCTGAAAACAGGATTTGGTCTATTGGTTTGCTGAGGACTGGGGTTAGAAAGTTTATGGTGTAGTTGTATTTTTCTGAGCTGGTAGAGCATGATGATGTTTTGCAGGTATGACAGAGTTAAAGATCAACTGGCGTGAAAGAGACTTGGACGCTCTTCTTTCCGAGATTCGGGAGAATCAAGTGGCGAGAGGAGTGCTTGCTTGGTATGGGGTTCTCAAGTTGGTAGAGAACCCAATGATGAGGGCAGGTGAGCCCTTGCTATCTATGATAGTGAGCTACTTGGATCTAGACTAGGAGGCTTTCATTGTGCAGGAGCATAGGATCGATCTCATGATCCAAGACATCTATTTTTTGACTAGAATCTCCCCACTAAGGGTGGTGGGGAACATACATCCAGTGTTACCTCAAGGGAGGAACATAACAAAGTTCGTGGAGCGCCATTGTAGACTAGGTGCTCATGTTAAGGGCACACCATCCCGATCAATGATCTAGAGAGGCTAGAGACATGGGCTGTCTCCACAACGCTGCTGTGGATGCTGGGCAATGATGCATTCCATCACAACACTGGAGGGTATATGATGTTAATGGAGAGTGTTTTGAGTGGGACCTACTACAAGTGGGCCCAAATGATGTTGTCTTCGGTGAAACGACATTTATCGCTATGTAGACGACAGGTGAACCATGATTGTGCTTTTGGTATAGTATTGTGCTCTTTCTTCTTTGAGAAGATCCCGACTATCCGACCTCATGTAAAGATCCATGATAGGCACCCACATGAGCCTAGGATGTGCCACTGGGGGCAACTATTACATAGAATATGGGTAGGGGGAGTCAAAAGTGTGTTCCGACTAGAGTTCTTCGCACATTGGGACCATATGCCATTATAAATAGATGGTTATACCTACAGCAGTATGAACTATCAGGGGGATCCTGACTTACCACTTATGCCTGATTGAGCATGGGGACTAGATGGTAAGTTAAAGTTACTATATGTTTGGTGAAATTAAAGTTTTTATAATATGCAAGTGGTATTGATTCTTAACTTTTGGTATGTAGATATAGCCCCAGTTAATCCGACAGGATATGCAGGATGAGCCACAACACTAAGGGCTGTAGAACAGGGTGGGTTAACATCACAACAGAGGCTAGAGTGTGAGGCTTTGTTAGAGGACATCCACCGTAGGTTTGATGTACTACTGACTGGAGTAGCAGAGCACGGTTGGCATGACTTAGAGGATTGATATACAAATGAGTGTACTGATCTTACCTTGGAGTGGTGATGCATCACGCAGCGCATAACTATTGTCAGTCAAGAAATTCGAGACCTACGGCTGGTGCAGCAGAGCCATTGGCCTAGGAGCCTCGAGATAGTGAATAGAGATAGGGGAATGTGGTGCCCCTTTTTGTTTTTGTAACATTTTTTGGGCATGTCAGATGTATTTAGAGTAGTGGAATCAAAACACTTATGATTTTGATGATACATAATATGGATATGCATATTTTTATATATGACAATTATGGTTCGCCATTTCTTGTTTTTATGGTTGTCGTGTATTAAATGCATGTGATAAATACCGATATAGAATGTTGTTTGCAATGGTATCTACATAGTGATTTTGGGCTCTAGGAACATGACTCAATGTAATGGATTCAAATTCATGTGCTAAAAGTTTCACTCATAGATAATTTCTAAATAGGACATGGTTATGCACATGATAAACACCCTCCAATTGCATGAAAAGTAGCAAGGAATCTAAATGAACTTGAAGATGAAGGATGAAATGGTCAAGGGCATTGATTAAAAAACTATCACTGCATCATATTCAACCTGGTTATTGGTGGAAAATCCAATGCATACATCGTTGGAGTGAACTAACGAATGGAAGGGGGTAAAAATGGCCCAAGCTGTCGAGGCTAGATTCTAGGAGAAGCGACTTGCACCATCGGCATAGCCGATATACGGTGTGGATGATGGTGTTAGCCACCTGTAAAATTTGATTATCCCAAAGGGTGGCTAAATCTATTTTTGAGCCTTCAAGGAACAAATTTTTCTCACTAAAAACTGTTGGCTCTTGAAGACTTTTTGAAGGCCTCATGCCTTTGTCCAAAACTTCACTGATGTTCCCATCTTGAAAGAACTATGAAATCCTGCTGGTCCCATCTTCAAATACTGCTGCAAGCACCATTTTCCCCCTTCCTCCTCTTTAAAAGCTAACATCTTTTTCTACCCCTTTGTTCCCCATGAAAATTCAACAATTTCATGTTTCTGCCTTTTCCCCTCCTCAAAATCCCCTTTATAAGGTTTAAGACTCACTCTTGGCCTTATCGGAACCCTCAAACCTTTGAAAATCATGAGGACAACCATTAAAAACCCATTTGGTTATATATATTGGGCTTAAGCCCCCTTGGGCTAAGTCCCTAGCCTTTCCGCCCATACACCTTGGCGCCGTGACCGTGCGCTGAGCCAGTCGGGCGCTTAAACGGTTTAAATAAGTATTTCTTTGCAAAACATTAAAAAACCTTTGATATTTGTTTAAACCGTCGAAAAATTCATTTTTAATTTTTTCGCCCGTGCAAAATTATGGAGCGATCTTGACCGTCGATCTGATCTGCAGATCGGACAGTGCGGAGCGTGCCTCCCTGTGGACCCTCCATCCGTGCGCCGTTTTCCCAAAACCGACAGTATCCATCGCACCGCCTTCGGGCAAAAGGCTGTTTTCCCCCGATGGATAGCGATTCCATACACCTGCCACCACGTGTCCCGTGTACTATTTGCAAACTGCCATCCATCCGTCGTCCATCACGCGTTAATGATCGGACCAGGACGCCCAGCGATATCGTTGTGGACCGTCCGATCTGGGCCCACTGATCCAACGGTGATCGCTCGCTAGAGTTGCTCGAGGGTTAACGAAGGTGCGCACACGATAGTTGGGCCCTCATACAGCGGCAAATCAATCTTCGCCGTCGATCTGATCTGCAGATCGACAACCCACAATTCATCGCCCGATCTCTCCATTTGACATTCCATTACCCATCCCGACCGTCGATCTCTGCACGATCGACGGCTCAGATTCATCCTTCTCCTCTGACCGCTTTGTTCAATCTCGACCGTCGATCTCTGCATGATCGACGGCCCTGATCTAATTTTCTTCTGCCCATTCTACGACCGCTCTCGATCAATATTGACCATTGGCTGATGCCATCCAACGGCTCCGATCTCCTCGCACGCCCTATGTTGCAGTCAACCTATAAAAGCAGGATTTTTTAATAGTTTTCATATTTTACAGGGTTTCTTATCATTTTCTCACAATTTTCAAAGAAGATTTAGAGGCGGAGGTTGACGACCCTCCCGTGTTCGATTCATCGAAGGAAATCATCCACAGGGTGGAAATGCACGTTTCCTCAGGCATGGATGCCTTATGAACCCTGCGCAGCCCTGCATGCCAGCAAGAAAACCATGGATTTAACACTGTCAAAGAGTATCAGCGTCGAAGACAAAAATGCACCAGAACAGAGGATTAAGGGACATATTTGTGGAGATTACGTCTAAGATACTTATCAAAAGCCTAATCCCAAATAAAACACAGTTTACAGAAAACCTAAAGTGTTTTATCAAGCAGGAAGGTTTCCACAGCCACAATCTGAGGCAAATCGATTCCTCTCAGCTACCATAGTGCCACCTGTTTCTCAAAGTACTCAATCAGGGGCTGAAGTTATTAATCGAATGAAGATTTTCGCCTTAGCATAGCCGGAAAGGTTACTTCTGCAATAAAAATTAATGCAAAAGACATCTACAGGGTAACCCTAGCGTCACACAGAGCCTCAAAGGTCAACAAAGCTCCCACCGAGCTTAATTCATAAGTGTAAATCAATTAATACAGTGAAACACCTGTACAATTTCTTCATTGAGCCCCCCAAGGGCCAAGAAGACATTAACTCTGTATTAATTGTAATTGAGATCTTTTATCAGATCTCACCTCCTCATTCTTCTATATATACTACAGCAGAAGATGAGTGAGGGGTTGGTTGTAGAACTTTGATATACATTTGAGCAAAAAACTTCTGATTGTACATAGTATTCACTGGCTCTTGGAGCTCTGCTGGTGATAGATAGGTTAGGCTGAGATGTGTAGATGGTTGCTAACCTAAAGCACTAGACTTAAAGTTGTAACTGGTTTGAAGCATCAATACAAGCTGATTTATGGGATCCTGGTCTATGTTGACGGTGATGTTTCTCTAATTGTAACTTGTTATTTTTGTTTCTGTTTTCATCTGTGTTTCATATTCTCTTATAAAGAACAACATGCATAGAGTTAGGACCTACTATATATCAGTAACCTTCTCTAACTCAAAATCTTTATCTGAATGTTTTCTTCTAAATTGTGTTATTTAAGAATGATTTAATTCAGTTTAAGCATAGGAATGCTGGCGTTCCCTTGTATTATTGTCTTAGCTGAATGTTATTCTTAGATGTTATTTTTAGTATATGTTTAGTGAAGATGAACTGAGGAAGATATGGTGAGCCCTGGTCCCAGTATGATCCCATAGACTATCTGATTGTTTCCCTTTGAATGTGTCAAAAGCTGGCTAGTTTCAAAGTACTTACCAGATCTTAGGCCATTCTCTTGTTATCTTTTTATTTGTCTTGAAAGTAACCAAGTAAAGAAGAGCTAGGAGAGGAGTTGTGGTGAGCCCAGCCCGCTAGTTTCTAATCCAAAAGTTGCCTTCAAGTTTCCCGTTGTTTTGAGATGTTTTCTATTGAAAGTGTATAAAAGGCTTGCTAGTTTCAAAGTACTTACCAGATCCTAGTTTACTTTTATGTTTTTCTCGAGTCCATGTCAAAGGCTGACTAGTTTAAAAGTACTTATCAGATCCTGGGCTGCTCTTGTTTCTGCATCTGTTTATTTCTCCTTCTTATTGTATCATTCCATTCCATAAATCAAATCTTCAAAGAGATCCTTAGACATAGATGACTTGCCCCATGGACCACTCTTGCCTCTTGTTGTTCCAATTAAACCCTATTATGACTCCATAGCCCAATGGACTAAAACCTGTAATTGTATACCTTTTTGACCGAAGCTTATTCTGATTACCTGCAACTTCTCACCTTTGAAACTTTTTTCTCTCAGGACTTTCCACCTTGAACAGTAATCATGCTTAGCCATCCAAAAAACAAAACAAACCCTTGGCCTTCATAACTAGCCTAATATCATAACCCCAAACTTCAAAGACAAATCCATGTTTGTACATATTGGAGAGATCCCTCTCCGGATTCAGGAGGGCTAGATCCTAGAATCCCAAAGTGGTTGAAACGATGTTGTTTCTGTAATTGGACTTTGCCAATATTGCTAATAAATTACAGATTACTAACATTTCTGGCGACTCCACTGGGGACGAAACCCAAGATCATATTCATTTAAGGATAAACATAGAAAATAAGGGATTTCGGTTCAAGAATAATTGCTATATTAACCAGCTGAGCCACCAGCAACTAACATTTCTGGCGACTTCGCTGGGGACTCGAACCCAAAATCAATTTTCATCTCTATAAAACTTTGTGAGTTAAAAGCAGCCTTTTCAAGCACTACCAAAATAATGGTAATCATGATGAAACTTGTTTGAATCAGTGAAAAACTAGGCAAACCCTAGGATTCTCTTAAGACTTTATCAAACCTTGAAAAATCAGCTGGCTTAGCCATAAGAGTAGACTGTCTTTGTCTCATAACCGTAGCTAAGTTTTGAAACAGAGTTAGGATATTCTTAAAAAACCACACAACTCAAAAATAACTCAGAAAAAACCAAAAATATTTCAGATTGGTAGTAAAACACTTACTCTTACATTGACACTTACCTTTGTTGTGTTTTACCCCATACTCTTAGACAAAGTCTGGAAAGGGCCAGGTAGCTTCCGGACCTCATCCTCTTTCAGAGGTGAAATATATGGTAAATTCCCTCCCAGTCAATCTCTGGTTAGAGTTTGTTGTGTTCCGGGATATCCTTGAAAGGGGATATTTCACAAGCATGGTGGTGGACCATAAAACCTTTTACCTCTGAAAAGAGCTAAAAACTTCCACTTGGCAACTCCACAATCCTGAAAAGACCTTAAGACTCCACTGGTAAGAACCCTGATCATCATAATATCATTCAAACTCAGTTAGAAGACTGTGGGATTCAAATTTAGGTAAACAGATTAGTTAACCACCCAAAGACTGTCATACCTAGTTGAACTTGTCTTGTTTATTTGGGTCTGAAAAACACAGCATAGTGGCTCCTAGAAAGATTCACACTAGAGCCTATCCTGACCCTGATCCCCCTGAAGTAGTTGATAACCCAGAAAGTATCCTTAGGAAGTCTCCTAAGATTAAATTATCAACTGTTTTCAGATCACCCTTGAGAGCTAAATCAGTTCCTGAAAATCTTTCAGCTCTACAACAATCACAAGATGACTTAGTAAATCCATTTAGAACTAGGTCATTTGATGATATCATCCAGCTAGATTCTGAGTCTTCACTTTCTTCTCCTGAAACTAGTGAACATCTTGGTAGTAGAGAAACAACACTTCCTGATTTACATTTCCTCCTCAACCTAGGTGTCTCTCATCCAAGATCAGCTCAACAATCTACTGCTATTCCATCCACACCTCTTCATCCAACATCCACTGTCCCAAACACTCCACTCCAACCTACCTTCCCTTTTGTCAATCCGCCTGTGAATCCACCTCCACCTCCTGCCATGGCTTCATGGTATGCTCCCTTAGTCCTTCATGCACCATTAGTCAACCTTCCACAGGACTATCAGTCCAAAATTCCATTATATGATGCTAACAATACTACAACTGCATCACGACACGTGGATAAGATGGATGACTATTTTGACAGAAATGAAATTGATGATGACTCTGTCAAACTTAGATTATTTGCCCAAAGCCTGGGGGGAGAAGTAAGAAAATGGTTTAAAGGCTTAGCCCCCCATAGTATAAATGATCTCCAAGGCTTCCATCAAACATTCTTAAACAAATGTGAAGTTAAAAAAAATCCTCTCCAAGTCCTTTCTGATTACAAGAAACTTCATAGAAACCTTGGGGAAAGTGTCCAAGCTTATTGCACTAGATTCAATAGTGTGTATAATGCACTTTCCCTAGAGCTAAAACCTCCATAAGGCTCATCTTTAAACAAGTTTCCTGAAGGGTTTGATTCTGACATGACCTATTAGCTAAGAGAGAGAGACTTTGCAACTCTTGAAGATATGCAAAGGGGTGCTCTTTCTGTAGAAGTCAACCTGATGGAGAAAAGAGCAAGGATGAGAGCTGAGAAGAGAGTATCTTTTAGAGAGGAATCCACACCATCTACTTCAAGCTCAAAGATGGAAATAATGATGGAAGAAATGATGAAAGAGATGAGCATAATCAAGAGATCACAAGCAAGACAAAGCCAAAGTGCTCCTCAAAACAGAAACCAAAACCAGAATCAAAATGTTAGAAGGAACCAACCTACAAACAGACCTAGGGAAGATGATCAGCAGATCACTCCTCCCTTTCATCAAAATTATGTGAGTGAGGTTGAGGAAGCAGATCAAATAACAGAGGAAGATGATATCAACCTGTTCGGGGTAGATGATGATGACCTTGAGGTTCATTATGATAGAAAACAAGGTATTTATACACCTTATGATGACAAAAGAGATGGTAATGAAAATTGTTGTCAAGACATGGAAAATGCCATCACCGAACCTCAAAGAGAATATGACCGCAGAAGTAAATCTAGTCAACAAACCCCCAAGAACAAAACCTCTGACAAATCCTCACAAAACAACACTGCAACCAAGCCTAAAGTGGTCAAACAAAAGGATAAAATAGTGGCTGAAAATTCTGATAAAGGTAAAGGAAAAAACACTCAAGACAATGAAAAACAGAGTGTGGACATTAGTAGTACTAACACATCAGCTAGTACTCTTGTTAAAACAATTTTATCAAATGAAAATAAAACAAATCAGCAAGATGACATTGCTGATAGAGTGACAGCTAATAAGGTTGAAACCAACACTGTAAAGAGTCAAATTCCTTTTAGCCTGGAGCAGGAAATCTCAAAGATCAAAATTTCTGTTCCTCTCACTGAGTTAGATGCCCAACATGTATATAGGACCCAAATTTTGAAGGCTTTAAATTTAGAAGACAACAATGATACAGTCAATCTTAACGATGACCAACCAGAGCTTATTTTTGGTCCAAAGATTGAAGGAAAATATCAAGAGGGACCTGTTCCTCCCTTTTATGTAAGTTTTAACGTTCATGACAAGATTTTGCACAACGCTATGCATGACTCAGGGGCTTCTCATAATCTAATGCCTAAAGCTGTAATGGATAGCCTGGGTCTAGAAATCACCAGACCTTATAAAGACCTTTACTCCTTTGATTCCAGCAGAGTAAAATGTTTAGGATTGATCAAGGACCTCTGTGTTAACTTAGCCCAAATTGTAGCCAAATGCTTAGTCATGGATATTGTTGTGGCTGATGTGCCCCCAAAGTATGGAATGTTACTCTCAAGGTCTTGGGGGGCTAAGTTACAAGGGACTATGAAAATGGACATGACCTATGCGACTATCCCTGTTTTCAATCAAACTAGAAGACTTTACAGGGAGTCCCATATGCAGTGCACAGTCACAAGCCAAGACAGACCACAAAACTCTCCTATCTATTATGTCAATACAAGCCTCGATTCTTTTATCATGTTTAATGATGAAACACTTGGTGAACAAGTCACTTTAACAGAATTAATGGCCGATAAAGAGGAGGAGGTAAATACCAATGAACTGTCAAAACAGTTTACTAAACCTTTAACCAACATCAAACCAGTTATGAATCTTGAATTACAGGTCATGTGTCCCTCACTTCTAAACATTGAGAGTAAAGGATGTATCCCTCAAATAAACGAAAATCAGGGGGTATCAAAACAAATTCAACTCAGTGCTGAGATTCCACAACAACCTTCGAGCACGATAGTTGAAGAGGAATCTAACCAAGATAAAACCGAGAAAAGTCCTCTCTGGAGTATGTATTTTGATGGGTCATGCACTAGAACTAACGCTGGTGCAGGGGTCTGGATTACTAACACTGAAAACAATCACACAGAATGCATTTCATGCAAATTAAACTTTCAGTGTTCCAATAACATAGCAGAATATGAGTCCCTTCTCTTAGGCTTACATCTTTTGAAAAAGTTAGGAGCCCGAAGAATCAATGTATATGGGGATTCTGAATTGATCATTAGGAAAGTCAATGGGGAGTATAACGCAAATCATCCCAGACTTAGAGCCTACCGAAATGATGTCATGGACCTTTTAAAAACATTCGAGGAGTTCAAGGTAATTTTTGTCCCAAGGAAAAGAAACATTGCAGCCCACAATCTAGCCTTTGTAGCTAGGACATGTTTAGCGCCATTTGAAACCAGAGACTGTACAAATGAGATAAAGTTTAGACCAGCAGTGCCTGATAATAATAAGTATTGCCAGGTGTTTGAAAATGACAAACAAATAGAAGACTTCATGCAATTCAGAAATGAATTCGAACTCAATAGTTCAGACTCAGACTATGAAACAGACTGCAATGAAGAAAACTTTCTTGGTGAAGAAGAACCGTCTCCTGAGCCTGTCGTTATTAACTTATTGTCTAGCAAAATTAAGAACGAAACAGAGGAGTTGGAAACTCTCCATGCTAAAGATGAAAGTTTTCCTAGAGGTCTAGCCCCTTTATAAGAGTTGTTTGATTTTGACGATGTGGCCAAAAAACCAAAACTGGAACCTGTAGAGACTGAAGTGGAGGAGTGCAATATAGGCAGTGAGGAAAAACCAAAAATGATTAAACTGTCTAAAACCTTACCAGCTCACATTAAACTCAAATATATAGAGCTGTTTAAAGAGTTTTTTGATGTTTTTGCATGGAGTTATGAAGATCTTAAATCCTATGACACTGAAATAATACAACACAAAATTCCCCTTAAAGAAAACCAAAAACCATTCAAACAGAAGCTACGCAGAATAAACCCTGTTCAGTTTCCTTTAGTCGAGAAGGAGATTAAAAAAATGTATGAAGCTGGTATTATTGTCCCTTTTAGATATTCTGAATGGGTATCTAATCTAGTGTCTGTTAGGAAGAAAACTAGAGAAATTAGGCTTTGTATAGACTTTAGAGATTTAAACAAAGCTTCATTAAAGGACAACTACCCTCTACCTAAGATGGACCATATTTTACAAAGGGTGGTAGGGTCTAGAATAATTTCTTTGCTGGATGGCTATTCAGGGTACAATCAGATCTTGGTTTACCTTGCTGATCAATTAAAGACGGCCTTTACTACGCCATGGGGCACTTTCATGTATGTGAAAATGCCCTATGGTCTAATGAATGCTGGGGAAACCTTTCAAAGAGCCATGGACATAACATTCTCGGAAGAACTGGGCTTCTTCATCATTATCTATCTTGATGATGTCACTGTGTTTTCAAAAACAGATGAAGAACACTTAGAACATTTGAGAAATTTTTTTGAGAATTGTAGAAGGTTTGGAATATCTTTAAACCCTAAGAAGACACTATTCAGTCTCCAAGAAGGTAAACTTCTTGGACACATTATTTCAGAAGAGGGTATAAAGATAGATCCAAAGAGGATTGAGGCCATATTGCAAATCTCTCATCCTCGAAACATCAAGGAGTTGCAATCTTTCATTGGGAAGATCAACTTTTTGAGAAGGTTCATTCCTAATTTAGCTGAGCTCCTTAGGAATATCACAAACATGCTGAAAAAGGAGCAAGGGGTAAAATGGACCTTGGAAGCAAAGCAATCCTTTGAACTGGTGAAACAAGCGTTAACCAAAACATCGGTTCTGATAAGTCCTGATTTTTCAAAAGATTTTTATATTTTCTCGTTTGCATCAGAACATACCATAGCTGCTGTCCTTTTACAGAAAAACGCACAAGGAAAAGAGAAACCTATTGCATTATTTAAAAAGGCATTGAGGGATGCCCCTTTGAAGTACAACATTATGGAGAAGCAAGCATTTGCTTTGGTTAAAGCATTGAAAGACTTCAGAGTATACATCATTCACTCACACATCGTTGCCTTTGTCCCAAATTCATTCTTTAAAGGCATTTTAACACAGGACCCAGATGGTAAGAGAGGTAAGTGGATTGCCATTATTCTTGAATATGATTTAGAGATAAAACCCACTAAGCTCATTAAAGGCCAAGGTCTAGCTAGCTTAATGGCTGAATCAAATTGTGAAGTTCTTGATATTCATATGATTAATGCTTTAGATGATCAAGAGGAAATATCAACACCCATTGTTGAAAACCATTTTATGAATTCCTCTTGGTATGCTGATATTCTTTATGTTCTGCTTAATTTGAATACACCTCCTGGTTTGACAAAAACAAAGGCAAGGTTCCTAAAATTGAAAGTTGTAAACTATTGCATTATAGATAAATGTGTGTATTGGAAAAATGCAAGTGGTCTATTGCTTAAATGTTTGCCCGAGTTTGATGCAGAGAAGGTTAAGTACCAGTTCCATGAAGGAGAGTGTGGAGGTCATTTGTACTGGAAGACAACAGCCAACAAAATTTTTAGGGTTGGTTTCTATTGGCCTACCCTTTTCCATGATGTACACCAGATGATCATAGCCTGTCATAAGTGTCAACTTTTTGAAGGCAAAAGAAAGCTGCTACCCCTCCCTCTGCATCCAATCACTGTTGAAGCCCCCTTTCAACAATGGGGACTTGACTTTATAGGAGAAATCCATCCACCATCTTCTGCCCAGTACAGATGGATTCTCATTGCCACAGACTATTTCACTAAGTGGATAGAAGCCATTCCTTGTAGGCAGGCCAATGATTCAGTTATCATAAAATTTATGGAGACTAATATTCTCTCCAGATTTGGCTATCCTACCAAGATCATCACTGATAATGCAGCAACATTTGGATCAAAGAAGATGGTTGAGTTGTGTCATAGATATCAGATAACATTGGGGCATTCCACAGCCTATTACCATCAAGGTAATGGACTTGCAGAATCCTCAAACAAAAGCTTAGTGAACATAATTAAGAAACTTTTGGAGGACAACAAAAAGTCTTGGCACACAAAGCTGATTCATGCACTTTGGGCTGACAGATTGACTTTGAAGAAATCCATTGGTATGTCACCTTTTCAGCTTGTGTATGGTACTGATGAAATTTTTCCAAACAGCCTTGGTGTACCAGTGATAAAGTTGATTCAAGAGTTGCAAACTGAAGATAATGACATCATCAGAAGGATAAATCAGACCATTCATCTCGAGCAAACCAGAGAGGAAGTGTATAACCAAGCATTGCAGAAACAGGAGAACATTAAAAAGATTTTTGACAGAAGAACAAAGGCTAGCAATTTCAAGATTGGGGACAAAGTTTTAAAGTGGGACTCAAGAAGGGAAGAGAAGGGCAAGCATGGAAAATTTGACAACCTATGGCTTGGCCCTTACTCTATTCATTCGGTTGCTGGTAACAATGCATTTTTCTTGCAGGAGTTGAATGGAGCAGAACTGTTTGGGGGTCCTGTCAATGGCATGATGCTTAAGCATTACTTCTCTTGATCCATGTTATGTTTTGAAGAATTTTTGTCTTTTCCATTATGAATATTTCATCCCCCATTTCATTCAAAGTTGTAAAAAACAAAAATACAAAAACAAAGAAAAGAAAGAAAAGAGGGCAGATTTTGAAAACAAGCAAGGTATAGCCCCATACCAAAAAAGAGAGATAAATATGAAAGTGTGCAAGCTCAAATGCCACTCCTGAAAAACACACTTCTAGTTAGTCAAACTGTTTAATCTTGACTAATTAGCTTTAAATTTTCTGCTGATAGGATAGTGAATTTGATATGCCAAACTGTCTAATCTTGGCTTATCAGTAGATAGTTTAGGATAGAAATTAAAGGTTCAAACATGATCAAAATCTGAACCTAAGGTTGCAAAGAGAAATGACTCAAATCTGTTCTATTTTTCTGAGTCAAAGAGATGTAAAAAATCTAGTTCTAATTAGCTCAAAATCTGAACCAGAAGAAAAGGAAAGACAGCTCAACAAGAGTCAAAACAGAGCTGTAGAAAAGAGGAAGGAAATGTGTTCAAAATTCAGATTTTAAGCCTTCCATTTTTTGATTTATTTTTCTACAAAATAAATGTCTATGTGCAGCTTGTCTTTATGCCATAGATCACAGCAAGTCAAACAACTTAATCTTGACTTGACTGTTTTTAAATTTATGTTTTAGAATTTAGAGAATAAGATCTGTTAGATAGTTTAATCCTAACAGATTAGTAGATTAGGTAGAGAATCATCTGAACTCAACTGTTAAATCTGAGTTCAGGGAGAAATAAGGAGTAGAAATAGATTAGATTTCCTGCTTTCAAAAGAATAAAATGTTGTGAAAAGAGTTTTCCAATCCAAGTGCACTCTATTGAAGAAAAAATGTTAGATCTGTAGGATCGGGTAGGTAGAAAGTTGTATTGATGAAGATCCATTTCTTTATGACTGCTAATAAATTTTCAGAGAAAATCATCCCAGCACAGGAAGAGCACCCCAATCGATTAGGCAACTGATCAGCCTCCTAGAGAACATCAATGGATCAGGAAAATGATCAGCCTCCCAGAGAATGCAGGTCTGAGAGTTCTTGATGCCTTCAAGAAGGTACCATCCCCAAGTGGAGCCACTGTTAGCCACCTATAAAATTTGATTATCCCAAAGGGTGGTTAAATCTATTTTTGATCCTTCAAGGAACAATTTTTTCTCACTAAAAACTGTTGGCTCTTGAAGACTTTTTGAAGGCCTCATGCCTCTGTCCAAACCTTCACTGATGTTCCCATCTTGAAAGAACTCTGAAATCCTGCTGGTCCCATCTTCAAATACTGCTGCAAGCACCATTTTCCCCCTTCCTCCTCTTTAAAACTAACCTCTTTTTCTACCCCTTCGTTCCCCATGAAAATTCAACAATTTCATGTTTCTGCCTTTTCCCCTCCTCAAAATCCCCTTTATAAGGTTTAAGACTCACTCTTGGCCTTATCGGAACCCTCAAACCTTTGAAAATCATGAGTAAAACCATTAAAAACCCATTTGGTTATATATATTGGGCTTAAGCCCCCTTGGGCTAAGTCCTTATCCTTTCCACCCATACACCCTGGCGCCGTGACCGCGCGCTGAGCCAGTCGGGTGCTTAAACGGTTTAAATAAATATATCTTTGCAAAACATTAAAAAACCTTTGATATTTGTTTAAACCGTCGAAAAATTCATTTTTAATTTTTCCGCCCGTGCAAAATTATGGAGCGATCTCGACCATCGATATGATCTGCAGATCGGACGGTGTGGAGCGCGCCTCCCTGTGGACCCCCCAGCCGTGCACCGTTTTCCCAAAACCAGTGGTATCCATCGCACCGCCTTCGGGGAAAAGGCTGTTTTCCCCCGATGGCCAGCGATTCCATACACTTGCCGCCACGCGTCCCGTGTACTATTTGCAAACCGCCATCCATCTGTCGTCCATCGCGCGTTAATGATCGGACCAGGACACCCAGCGATATCGCTGTGGACTGTCCGATCTGGGCCCACTGATCCAACGGTGATCGCTCGCCAGAGTTGCTCGAGGGTTAACGAAGGTGCGCGCATGATAGGCGGGCCCTCATATAGCGGCAAATCAATTTCTGCCGTCGATTTGATTTGCAGATCGACGGCCCACAATTCATCGCCCGATCTCTCCATTTGACTTTCCATTTCCCATCCCGACCGTCGATCTCTGCACGATCGACGGCTCAGATTCATCCTTCTCCTCTGACCGCTTCGTTCAATCTCGACCGTCGATCTCTGCACGATCGACGGCCCTGATCTAATTTTCTTCCTCCCATTCTACCATCACTCTCGATCAATCCTGACCGTTGGATGATGCCATCCAACGGATCCGATCTCCTCACACGCCATCTGTTTCAGTCAACGTATAAAAGCAGGATTTTTTAATAGTTTTCATATTTTGCAGGGTTTCTTATCATTTTCTCACAATTTTCAAAGAAGATTCAGAGGCGGAGGGTGAAGACCCTCCCATCTTCGATTCATCGAAGGAAATCATCCACAGGGTGGAAATGCACGTTTCCTCAGTGTTTCCTCAGGCATGGATGCCTTATGAACCCTGCGTAGCCCTGCATGCCAGCAAGAAAACCATGGATTTAACACTGTCAAAGAGTATCAGCGTCGAAGACAAAAATGCACCAGAACAGAGGATTAAGGGACAGATTTGTGGAGATTACGTCTAAGATACTTATCAAAAGCCTAATCCCATATAAAACATAGTTTACAGAAAAACTAAAGTGTTTTATCAAGCAGGAAGGTTTCCACAGCCACAATCTGAGGCAAATCGATTCCTCTCAGCTACCATAGTGCCACCTGTTTCTCAAAGTACTCAATCAGGGGCCGAAGTTATTAATCGAATGAAGATTTTCACCTCAGCACAGCCGGAAAGGTTACTTCTGCAATAAAACTTAATGCAAAAGACATCTGCAGGGTAACCCTAGCGTCACACAGAGCCTCAAAGGTCAACAAAGCTCCCACTGAGCTTAATTCATAAGTGTAAATCAATTAATACAGTGAAACACCTGTACAGTTTATTCATTGAGCCCCCCATGGGCCAAGAAGACATTAACTCTGTATTAATTGTAATTGAGATCTTTTATCAGATCTCACCTCCTCATTCTTCTGTATATACTACAACTGAAGATGAGTGAGGGGTTGGTTGTGGAACTTTGATATACATTTGAGCAAAAAACTTCTGATTGTACATAGTATTCAATGGCTCTTGGAGCTCTGCTGGTGATAGATGGGTTAGGCTGAGATGTGTAGATGGTTCCTAACCTAAAGCACTGGACTTAAAGCTGTAACTGGTTTGAAGCATCAATACAAGCTGATTTATGGGATCCTGGTCTATGTTGACGGTGATGTTTCTCTAATTGTACTTGTTATTTTTGTTTCTGTTTTCATCTGTGTTTCATATTCTCTTATAAAGAACAACATGCATAGAGTTAGGACTTATTTTTTATCAGTAACCTTCTCTGACTGAAAATCTTTATCTAAATGTTTTCTTCTAAATTGTGTTATTTAGGAATGATTTAACTCAGTTCAAGCATAGGAATGTTGGCGTTCCCTCGTCTTATTGTCTTAGCTGAATGTTATTCTTAGATGTTGTTTTCAGTATATGTTTTGTGAAGATGAACTGAGGAAGATATGGTGAGCCCTGGTCCCAGTTTGATCCCACAAACTATCTGATTGTTTCCCTTGGAATGTGTTAAAAGCTGGATAGTTTCAAAGTACTTACCAGATCTTAGGCCATTCTGTTGTTATTTTTGTATCTGTCTTGAAAGTAACCAAGTAAAGAAGAATTAGGAGAGGATTTGTGGTGAGCCCGGCCCGCTGGTTTCTAATCCAAAAGTTGCCTTCAAGTTTCCATCTATTTTAAGATGTTTTCGATTGAAAGTGTATCAAAGGCTGGCTATTTTCAAAGTACTTACCAGATCCTAGTTTACTTTTATGTTTTTCTTGAGTTCATGTCATAGGCTAGCTAGTTTCAAAGTACTTAACAGATCCTAGGCTGCTCTTGTTTCTGCATCTGTTTATTTCTCCTTCTTATTGTATCATTCCATTCCATAAATAAATCTTCAAAGAGATCCTTAGACATAGATGATTTACCCCATAGACCACACTTGCCTCTTGCTATTCCAATTAAACCCAATTATGACTTCATAGCCCAATTGACTAAAACCTGCAATTGTCTATCTTTTGGTCGAAGCTTATTCTGATTTCCTGCAACTTCTCACCTTTGGAACTTTTTGCACTCGGAACTTTCCACCTTAAATAGAAATCATGCTCAACCATCCAAAAACAAACAAAACCCTTGGCCTTCATAACTAGCCTAATATCATAACCCCAAACTTCAAAGACAAATCCATCTTTGTACATATTGGAGAGATCCCTCTCCGGATTCAGGAGAGCTAGATCCTAGAATCCCAAAGTGGTTGAAACAATGTTGTTTCTGTAATTGGACTTTTCCAATCTTGCTAATAAATTACAGATTACTAACAGATGGATCCATCTGAAAGGTGTCAAAAGAAAAAAAAATAGATGAGGATGGATAATGCAAAGCTACCTAAATGCATGACAAAAATAAATACACACATATCGATGGGAGATGCTATGGGTAAATTTTCTTGAGGTAGAGTGCATGGCCTCGACCCATTTGGTGAAATAGTTAATGACCATGATAATATACTTGTGGTTACTAGAATATGGAGGTCGACACTCCATAAAGTCAATGAACCATTTACAGAAAGGATTGGTTGATATGACATGATGGAGGGGAGCAGGTGGAGCTCGTGCCTTTGGGGAAAATAGGTAACAATTGAGATAGTGTTTGAATGCCTCAATGCAATCACCGAAGAGGGAAGGCCAAAATTACCCCGCGCACATGATTTTCTGGGCAGTGGCCATACCGAAGAGGTGGCCACCTTAAGCACCACTATGGCAGGCATTAAGGACTTTCTTAGCTTTAACATGTGTAAGACAACGACGAAGGACAATGTCAACACCGTGATGATAAATCGTCACCATTGAGAAGGTAGTGGGGGGCTTGGTGTCGTATACGTTGTCGAGCGTCACGATCAATATGGGGGGTAAATTTCTTTGCTCGTAAATAGGTAAGGATGTCTCCATACCAAGGATCATATGAAGTAATGGAAAACAAATGTTCATCAGTTAAATCATCATTAATCGACGAATCACGTGTACCAGTAGGAAATTTAGAAATTAGTTCAGTGAGGCTAAACCTTTCTTACTCTTGGGTGTGAAAAATTCAAGATCGAATTCTCGGAGGATAGCGATCCAATGGGAATATTTCCCATTAATGATCCGTCAACTTAAGAGGAAAGCCATTCAGTTGGAATTTGTCACGACCGTGGTGGAACGAGCAAGGATATAATGACGAAGTTTTTGGACCGAGAACAAGACAACCAATGCCAATTTCTCTTCATGTGAGTAGGACAGAGGGGTTCCTACAAGTTTCTTACTGACATAATAGATAATGGGCTCGATACCGATGGAATATTCCTAGATGAGGACCCAAGCAAATAAATTGGTGGAAGCTGAGATATACAGGATGAATTCCCTCTCAAATTTAGGTGGAATAAACAAGGGAGCGAAAGTGAGAGCATGTTTCAGGGCATCAACATACTGTTGAGCATATTTATCCCAAACAAATGGAATGTTTTATCTAAGGAGTCTTAGAAACCCATGCGTAGTGGTGGCATAGTCAGGTATGAACCGACAAAGGAAGTTGGATTTCCCTTGAAGGCTTTGTAACTGGCGCAAGGTACAAGGGATGGGAAGCTCAAGAATGGATTGAAATTTGAGGGGAGAAAAATTTGTACCATATTTGGACACAATGAAGCCCAAGAGACAATTGACAAGAATGCAAAAGACACACTTCAATGGGTTGAGGCGGATATTATACTTGCGACATCGGAGACCGAGCAGTGAGGTCGTCAAGGTAAGCAAGGATAATATGAGCCAAGTCATGGAAGGAGTAAGACATGTTCCGCTGGGAGGTGGCTCTGACATTCTTTAAATTGAAAGGCATGACCCTATAAGAGAAATTTCCCCATAGACTAATGAATGCAGTCTTCAACTGATAATCAAAACTGATAGTAATCTGGTTATATCCAGAGAATCCATCCATAAAGGATAGAACCTCGTGCCTTGTACACACATCAATGATTTGGTCAATAAATGGTGTGGGGAAGTTTCCTTTTGGATAAGCTTTGTTTAGGTCATGAAAGTTAGTCTAGATACAAATGGTGCCTTGTTTCTTGAGAATGGGAACCGGGTTGGAAACCCATGTGGTGTATTCAATGGAATAGATAAAACCAACCTGCTTGAGTTTATCGATTTAGGCTTTGATAGCCTCACGTTTGGAAGAATTTATGGGTGTCAACTTTATATATACATGAATGGAATTGGGCCATGTATCAATATGGTTTTCAACAATGGCAGGATCAAGTCCAGGCATCTCAGAATAAGATCAGGCGAAAACATCACGAAATTCCTTGAATAGCTTACTGTAAGGCTCAATTTCTTCCAAGGCGTAGTGTGCCCCCAAGGTAATGTTTTCTTCAACCCCTGGTTTATCGGAAATGTTTATTTAAATGATAGGAGAGATATTGGCCATGTTTCCTTCTTTGAAAGCATCTAGTGTAGGGATGGGATTTCTAAACCAATCGACTTCATCATGAATGAATTCTTTATGATCCACAACATAATGGTCATGGGTTTACTGGGGAAGGAAGTGCGCATGATGGTGCATATCATCCCAAGGAAAATCAGGGGTGGTCATAGCTTCCATAATGTCTTCATCAGAATGAAATATGGGAGGACTAGTGGAAGGGAGACCACTTGATGTGGAGGGGCTACCTGGCGCATCTTCATGAGAAATATGGTTCACATACGCATCGATATGAAGGGTAGATGAAGAACTACTAGATGAAACATCTATCGATGTTGAGACCAGGGTGTTCGACGAGGGAGGTTCGAACGAAACAGAATGGGAAGCACCAAAGGGGTCTTCCTCCATGGATCCAATAGATGAAGATAGCTATAGAATAGCGATCGAAGAGTCTATCATCTTAACATCGGGGGGAGGTATCACAATGGGTGCAGAACTGTCCTCTGGTTCTAGAGAAACAGAACTCACAAGTAGAGGAGTACATGATCCACTACGAGTGGCCTCTATTTCGCGAATTTCCTGAAGGGTATCGTGAAATTCATCGAGACGGGGAAAATGATGGGAATAGTGGCCGTAAATTTCGCACAAAGCACAAGGGTGGTTCATGCGCAAATATTTGAGTTTCTTAGCTGAATCAGGTAAGGTAACATGGACCTCCGGGATGTCAGATTCATGAAACGTTTCGTTGACCACAGGTTTGAGACGAGGAAGCTTAGGAAAGTTATGGGTGGCATTCCCAACAACATCATGCAAAGAGCACATAGGTGTCAAATTTGGAGGATTAGGTGGAGCTAGAGTTGTTTTGGGAGCCTTGTCCTTAGTTTCCTTCTTTTTGGCTTCCCCCCCTCACCGAATGCTTTCACAACAAAAGTGGGTTCCTGTTGAGGTTGTTGTGGAACTGAAGCAAAGGGAGGGGTAATCACGATCGATTGGACTAGGATCAAAGCGGTATATGGTTTAAGTTGACCAAGAGGAGTATTTGTTTGGGGATCAATGTACCAGAATAGGTTCCCCAGGGTCAAATTGGATAAAATCAATGTAGCCATAATAGGCACAAAAAAGACTCCAGACGGGGGAGCTAAAAATGGTATCTGACCTGAAGGGTAATGGTCTGGTGGAACGACTCCCAAATGGTTAAGGCTTGGGGAAAATTTTCTTGGTTGAAAGTGATTAGGAGAGACACCAACATAAGGAGAAGGTCCTGATGGCTATGTCGAGTGAACAACAACAGGTCGCAAAGGCACCATCTGCTGGCTAGTCATATTGGGCCACTTTTAGCTAGCCCGAGACGCTTGCAACATTCAAACACTCGATGAGCTGGGCTCAATGATAAGAGGGGGGGGGGGTGTGGGGGGGCAGGGAATGAACCACGTAAATTGGAATCTTTATAGACTCTCGATGAGACACTAGTGAAAGGTGCGACTGATTAGTTATCGGCCACTGAAGAGATGATGGACACAGGGGAGGTCTAAGACTTCGGTTCGTAATATGTCAACTGATCGATGGTGACGATCTTTCCATTGTGGGGGAATCACATCTTACAGTGAATCGCATATGCGACAAATGACATCGCATAGGTGTAGCTATGACCCAAGAGGATATTATAATCCAAGGGAGCATCATTGTATTCTATGTCAATAAAAATAGTCTTTCCTGCAAGTGTGACTGGAAAATTGCGGAACATGCCAAGGGGCTGGGAAGGGTGATCATCCCAAGCATGTAAAGTGATGGTGGATGGGGACAGAACAGGGAACCAAATTTTATTCCAAACATAGTCAAACATCACACAGGTGGATGTGCCCTCATCTATGATACATCACTGGACATGAGAATTACGGATCTTGACTGGTATTTGGAAGGCAACATATGAGGGTAAAGGGGGATGTTCTGACTTGCCAACATCAAAGACGATCAAACGATCATCTAAAGGATCTAAAATGCCCAATGTAGATAGTAGAGCTTTTCATTGTGATTGGCATGTCTGGAGGACTTCCAACATTGACATGGTGACAAGAGACTGGGGCAAGTCATATACTATGTTGTAGGTGTGGGCAGCTTTGGCGGAAGCAACATTTCAGCGTAATGGCCCTTTAGGGATCTTGGGAATGAACTCTGCCTTAGGCTGAGGGATTTGTAAGGGAACATTTGGAGTCAGAATGGACTCTATGGATACTTTGTTTTGGGACTTGGTTGCAGACATAATAGGTTTCTTGCCATATTGGCACGACTAGGTCTGAAGGTTGACATCGACGGTATTGACCTCATCATAATTCATCATGACAATCTGGTAATCAAGGGTACTAGACTGCTGAGGTTTAGGAGTGGCCTGACCTTGAGGTGGTTGGGAAGCAACATGTCCTTGCTGAGGGAAAGTATTAGTGAACACAACTGATTGAGTTGGCGCAGTGTTTGGAGGGAGTGACGTGGTGGGTTGTTGTCCTCTAAACGTTGCTTGGGCTTCCCACAATTGGCACATTTGGGGAAAAATTGGATAATCATGAGTATAATGGCCATGTACACCATAATATAAACAAATTTTTTTCATACAAAGGATCTTTTTCTGCTTGGGTTGATCACCATATTGCTTGTTTGCGGTGTTAAGTTGGTTCCCTTAGGGTGCGTTCGGTTGATTACCTTAGCGACCCTGGTTACCCTGCGCTTGTTGGTTTTGGTTTCCTTTCCCCTTATTCTTTTTCTTGGAATTAGGGGGATTAGTCGCACTCTGTTGAGCATACACTTGACCTTGAGTAGGTGGTGGATGCTGTGGTAGAGGTTGAGAAGGCGCGGGAGGAAGGGGTGTTGATGCCAGAGGGGCTGGAGTGTTGGGATGTGCATAAGGATAGTAAGGAGATGGGGAAAATTTTGGGTAAACAGGTTGAGAAACAACTGGTGTTAGCATCGACTGATACAGTTGGACAAATGCATAAGGCATACTTTGACTGGGATACAAGTTGTCTGGAGGGGGATAAGTGTTGGAGGAATTGGGACCCCCTGGGGGTAACCATAACTCATGAGAGGAGGAGCATATGAATGTGAAAGAGATCCAACGATAATGTCGGTGGCATGAGATTCCCATAGTGCATTGTCACCACCGGGTCTAGGAAGTTCTGGTAAAACAATATAAACATAACCTAAATGGGCATAGATCAAGTAATATTTTAAAGCAACCTGAAGAGCTTCTTCCTCGGACTGAGGAAAATAAGATGAAACATATTCACCTATGGGGGCTAAGAGTGTTTAAAGATACTAATACATATATATGTGGTCGTTGACTGTAGGAACTCTACACAAGCTCCTTGTTCTATGTCATTCGTGGACATGGTCAGAAAGGCGGGTGCCAGAAGATTGACAGAATGAGGTAAAAAACTCGGTATCGGTATCATAACAGAGGGGTAACTCTAAATATGATAGAAACACTTTATCAAGAGTCGCAAAAGAGGTATGAGATGCAACATGCTGATAAAAATACCACTTTTGAGCTTCTCTAGTGAGTGTACGTTGGAACAAACAAAGGTGAATAAGGTCATCGATGATGGTATCAAACGGACACCACATATGAAAGGAGCGAGCGTGATTAGTGGGGTCCTCTCTAGTGTTTCCTTTAAACTTATAAATGTTGGAAGGAAGCTTATTTGGCATATCTGGCCAACCTGCATCATGGAGTATGGGGTCATTGATTAACTGGCTAAAATCAGGAAGGCTTAAATCCTCCATAAAAGGTAGCAAAGGGGTAGTCGGGATGGTTCCAGTAGTGGTTTCGCTAGCAGTGGCTCTAGAATTACGGCTAGGGCCATCGCCACCTTGATGACCTGCACTTGCATTGGCACCTAACATGGTGATGACATGAGGGTGAGGAAAACTAGGGTCATAATCAAAAGAAGAACCCGATGAACTAGAAACAGAGTCGGTATGGGGACTCGAGGGAGGAATAACTCAGACCCTACGAGGTGGGGTAAGACATCCTAACGGAAACTGAGGGTGACGACCTTGGAGTCTCCGCAATAAATGCCTTGCGAGAGCAATGATGGCAATTCACAAATGACACTAAAAGGTTGAAGAGTGATAAAAAAAGGATTTGCGAGGCAGATTATTTAATTATGATGTTTATGTCTTGGCTTGGTGGTGTAAACCAAGCGCTCTTTGCTTTAGGTGTGAGTTTGTGCAAGTCATGTGTTTATTTTAACTAAGCCCAAATGGTTATTTAAATAAAAAGAAAAATGTTGAAAAGCTATAAATGAAACTAAAATGACAATAAAATAAACAGCTAATCATGCATAAATCCTAACCTAAACGAGGCTCTAAAACAACCAGACTAAATGAGGGTGAGATTGACTCAAAACACACTAAAATGTCCAAGAGATCTAATGTCTATGTGACTCAGATCTGATGACTTGATACTTCTGGAAATGATGTAGAAAACAACAAGAAACCAGAGGGGAAAATTGCTGCAAAAGATAAGGTTAAAGGCTAAAAACCTAGGGAAGACAAAGAGACCCTAAGGCAAAGGCCAAACAAAAATCAAGAGAATGTTTTGGATGTAACAATAACCTACCAAAAAGGATTTGTAAAAAGGATGGATTAGACCCTGAAACAATGGTTGAAAGCATTGTAAATCTCAGACTACCTACTCAGCTTAACCCCTCCTAAATAGGTGGAAGTCTACTGAAACCCTAGGGGGCTTAGTTCTACTTCAAGGAGACAAAATAAGCATATTCGAGCCTAAGATGCGCTGAAACAGAGGTCAGACAACCTAAAACAGTGCTCTCGACAAACAATGACAATTTCAGAAAAAACTCAGAAAAAGATTCCAGATCGCAGTTACTGACCTATTAACAGGTGAGCTCGCACTTTTTGAGCATATAAGTAATATTTTAGGGGGAAATCGCACTATTTGGGCTAAAAAATGCAATTTCTACTTCTTGTTTCTCGAGCTGCAGGTTGCGGAAAAATTTGTCATCTCTGGCGCAACTAGTACTTGTTACCTACGGAAAACACCAGAAAGCATCTGAAACTTATAATTTTGACTGAATTAGGGAAAAAAGTTAGAAAACAACATCAAGAGACTAAAAACATCTGAATACAAATCCTTGTTGCTGAAGCTGTTGGTTGCACAAGAATCTGAATCACAATAGTGGAGTCGCCATTTGTTAAAGTAAAATATTATCGAAGGTGTATGAAAATATCCTACTTTAGCTATGAGTGGAAAATAGCCCTAACAACAGAAGTGGTTTTTCAACCCTTTAGATCTGCAATAGAGAGTTATAACAAATCCTGTAAAAACCAAGATCTATGCAGTAAAAGTAGCTAAATAGTAAAAAGAAATAGTAATAATTCCAAATAGCAAATAGTCAAGACAATATTAAAAGAATGATTTTTGTATTATGTAACACCTGGTGAAGGAAACAAGTAAATGTTACAAATCCCCCTCAATGGGATGGGTTCTTGGTTGTCCTCAATGCTTCAGCTTCACGAGTCTCTCTCTCTCTCTCTCTCTCTCTCTCAATGATCCGGATTTATGCAGGAACGCAACAGAATAAACACATAACCATAAATACAGAGATGCAGCGGAAATAACACTTCATTTCATTAATATCAAAGAAGTGAAATTTGCTTACAGACAGAATGGAAATAAAACTAGCTAGGGCGCTGGTAGCTATCTCTGAGAAGAGATGTGGCAGCTACAGGCCTCTGGACTGAGTTACAATGAGGCTCGAGGGCCTATTTATTATTGAGAAACAATGGAGAACCCTAAACATCCCAAAAACCTAACCCTAGGAGATGAAGCGCCAAAACTATGGGCCCCGTTTGGGTAAATTGGTGTTTCAAATCCTCTGTGGACGTAACTTTGGCATACTATCTCCGTTTGACGCACATGATACATCATTAAAGCTCATCCGAGGACTACAAAATTTTCTAAACTAATTGATGATCAAATTCCATTGGAAGCCATAAAAACGTCCTTTGGGGCCTCAAAACGGCTCCGGAAGTTCAGGACCCAAAAAACTGCTAAAAATAGTAAGTTATGCCGAAACTGAAAAAACTGAAAGAGACAATGGTGGGGGGCCAAGTGGAATAGGTGGGTGGCCACCAATATCCGCCTGGATCATTCCTCTCCCCTTAGGAAGCAATGGTCCCCATTGCGTTAAGTTCCTCCATGAGATGAGGAAATTTCTGCTGAACTTGGTCCCTGGTGAACCACTTTCCTTGGTGTAGGAGTTGGCCAGCATTGACAACCCGATACAGTTGGATCTTCTATTGGCGAGTGTTCTTTATCTGGTATGCCCATGATACAATCCGTGGTGGCCCTGCTCCTATGGAGTCCGGGTTTAACTCCGTGGTGTGAGTTGTTCGCAAATGTCCGAAGTGTCCAAGAGAGGTGGAAGCAAGGACGAAGGCGATCCACATTGAAGATCGGGTGCGTACCAAGGAATGGTGGGAATACGAAGCTCGAGCATTGTTCCCTATGCCCTTGGTGATGGTGTACGACCCGGGGACGGAAGACGAAGTTTTCATAGTGAGGTCCAAAGGAGGCGCTCCTTCGCAAATGCAACGATACTTTGTCGCCCACCCGGAAGTTGTGTGGCACCGTGTTGATCATGGCGCCGTTGTACTTCGTACTGGCTCCCGTCCAATATATCATGAACTCGTTGGCGGATGTGTTGAATGTACGATGAAACTACTTCGTTTTGTCAACTTCTGCACTGATGTAAGCGTCGAATCTACTGGTACCGCAAATGGCATGGCTAAGTCAATGGGACAGGTGGCCGGAATCCCAAGCCCACCGAAAGGGGCTATGGCTAATTGAACCGTGAGAGCCCTGCTATAACTATGTTGTACATAAGGGAGGCTCTCGTCCCATGGGCAGGATGCTTTGATTGTACATGCTGTAATGTGGCCAATCATTCGTTGACGACCTCCCCGTCCGCCATCCGTTTGGGGATGGAAAGTCATGGACTTGGTGATTGTCCATCATCGACTGCAGCCTGACCAAAATGTGGCCGAGGAACCCGCCGTCTCGATCCGATATGATAGACCGTGGATCCCAAAGTGCACCCATACTCGCTTCCTCAAAGAAGAGCGCAGCGCAGCTTCGCTCGTGATATTCTTCTTACGTGCCGCCATAATGGCCATCTTCGAGAATCATTAACGACCACGAAAACACATTCATTGCCATTCTTAGTAGGGCAAGTTCGACATGTAATCCATGGATATGGATTCCTACTCTTACGACTGTAGGTAGGTAGTGAGCATATAGGCCTTGCTTCGATGGTCTATTTACAATGGCACAAGCAATGCAGATCCGATGTGCTTTCGACATCCTTTCATGTTCCAGCCAATAGAAATACTTCGTAGTATTGCTACCGTTTCGACCCCGAAATGCTCAAATACCCGAGATCGTAGTGTGCTTCCCATATCATCTTGGCATCGCTCGCTTGAAGGAACACAAAGGTGCTCTGTGTGACATAAAAGGGCATCTTGAGGTGAAAAATTTGGAACTTGCGTGCCCCCCAAGAGTGCTCTCAGTGTGGTCGAATTCCGGTCACTCTCATAGAGAAGCGGCCAATCAGAAGTCTCGTGCCCACAAGAGTTGAGCACTAAGGAGCTGAATGGACGAAGGTGGTCTACTGAGGTACCGCAACATTATTGGTGCTACCCTTCTTGTACTTGATGTTCAAATGAACCGTTGCGAGTATATGTGATCCACCGATGGCGATCATCTCCGCAATCCTTTCGTGTCCGTATGAATCATAGGCCGGTGGTCCGTGTGGATGATTGCTTCCTTCAAAATGTAATGCTTCCATTGTCGACAAAATACACAATGGAATACATTTCTTGTTGTTGTGGATACTTGGAATCCGTCTCGTACAATGTCTCTCACCGTGATATGCCACCGGATGTCCCATGGAGTAAGAACCGCCCCAATAGCATAGTCGAGGCATCCTCGTCTCGACTTCCCAAATGGCCGCCGAAAGTCTCAAAAAGGGTGAGCACCGGCGGTACCGGTAGGCGGTTTTTCAATTTTTCGAACGCTCACAGAGGTTCCGACCAAAAGAATTTTTCTTCTTCGCTCCTCTTGGTGACTCGACTCAAGGGCCAAGTGATATTGGGGAGATCTACAACACGAATCTATGGTAGAAATTAGCAAGACCGTGTAAAAGTCGCGAAGTTCGTTATAGTAGCTCTGGCCGGCCAATCCCGAATGACTTGGATCTTGGCCGTATCCACATGCACCCCTTTTCATCAATAATGTATCCCGCACATTGAACCCGGGTCATGCCAAACATGCACTTCTCCAAATTCGCGCGTCAACTTGTGTCACAAGTATGTTTGGAGGACTTTTTCGATGTGATGAAGGTGCTCTTCCCAAGTCTTGTCAAGATCGAATGTCATCCAAGTACACCACTACGAATGAGTTGGTGAATGGCCGCAAGATGTCGTTCATCATCCTCATGAAGGTTGCTGAGAGCATTCGTCAACCCGAAAGGGGAACACTTACCATTCAAAAGGCCTTCCTTAGCTTTGAAGGCGCTCTTCCACACATCGAGGGTTCAATTGGTACCCGGGTGATACCCGATTCTCGTGTCGATCTTACCGTGTGTTTTGCACCTTGGAGTTGGTCCGTAAGGTCATCAATCCGTGGATTAAGAAATTAATTCCTACGTTGATCTTGTTCGCCGCCCGATAGTCAATAGTAGTCTCCACGTCCCATCCTTCTTCTCGTACCAACACGATCGTTCCCACAGGCGATGAACTTGTCCGATGTGACCTTTTTGCAACAAATCGACCGCCTTGATTTCATCATTTTCCGGTAATCGCAGCGTCGATAGATCAGGTCCATTGGGTAGCGGCCAAGACTGGGTCGTACCACCGGGTGCTTGACCCCGGCGTTGCGTAGAACCCCCGGGTGAGGTGAAGATGTCCCCGTACTCCTCCATGACCTTATCCATTTGTTGTTGTCGTGCGTAGGGCCCCGTCTGAGAGGCTCCGGGACACAGCTTCTTTCTTGCTCGGGGGCGGATCATCAAGAAAACGAATTTCTGTTTAGAAATTAGCTTACCGCATTGTTTTGCGTAACCAAAGAGATAGTCGTAGGAGGTGGTACCTTCCGGTATCCTATACAACTTATTTCCCAAAGTAATAATAACAAAGACGAGGTCGAGACTCATACACAAGATGACGCTTCCCATAAGTATGGTTGTCCTAATAATACATCAGAAACATCAATATTGTGAGCAACGTCACATAATACCTCATCCGTGAAGGGCTTGATGCTATGTGGAAGGCGACACCGGGCCGGGCCGACGCTGAGATCTCGTCTCGGGTGAAGCCACCCGATGGTGTATGGATGTGGGTGAGTCGTGGTCGGAAAGCCCAACCGCTCTGCCTGCCACCGCCGAAATGAGGTTCTTTTGGCTCCCATTGTCGACAATGAACCGTGGCTGTGGGAGCCCTTTACCCACATCCGGGAGTGGAAGAGGGATGTCTTCCCTCCTTCCGGATCTTCCTGCCTCCTTGGACCTTTGTAGTGGCAAAAATGGCGTTGGGCTCCGCATCAATAATCCGTTTCCTTTTCATTCCCATTTTCAAAGTTCCGATTCGGAGTCGGAGCATGCACCGACTCGTAAGCCCTCATCTCGGCCACTGCCGACCGCTTGGCCCGACACTCACTTGTGTCAGGAGTGGCCTTTATGGAACTCACACCACTTTCCCGTGTCCTTTCTTGGCTTTACTTGCTGTTCTTTTCTTTAGCTTCGACGGTTGTCTTTACCGCCATGCTCGTCCTTTGTCTCCGCGGTTTGGAAGCACCTTTTTCCGTTTTTGATTCGTATCCAAAGTCTCGCTCTTCGTTTGAATTTCGCTTCAATCTTGCGCATACCGTATGCCGTACCAAGCGAGGAGATGTCGAGGAACTCCATTTCCTCCCCGAATGTATCCAGGCGTACAACTCAGCACTTAGCAACACCAAATAAGCCTTCCGAATTCGATACCCAAACCAGGCAGGCGGGAACGTATCTTCGTCGCCCCATAATATCTCGTCCCTTTACACGCAACATGGTCCATTGTATGTACTTGTCCTCATAGCTCCCCACGGATAGTACTCTGCCTGACTCGTCTCGAAAGAAATCCGTTGGCAATGGCCGAGAGAAACAAAGAGGGTTCGTCTCGTCCTTGTTCTCACAAGAGGTTTCCACCGTACCTTAACATGGGGGTAGCTTTGAGGAGTGCAAAAATAATCTTCTCCTGGCCCGAAAAGTCATGAACAGAGAAATATCCTTCTAATAGATTCAACCATTCATTCACGGCATCTCGTCTATTTGACCCTCAAAATAAGGGGAATGTCGAATTTACTTGTACTAAAGGGAGTCGCAAACTCGCAGTGGTCGGGTGCGCATGCGCCGCTTCGTGCGCCCGTTGAAGGATCCGGCGGTGTTTGGTCCATCATCACGTCTTGTTTTTCGAGGACCTCCGAGCAATATTTTGATAGGATCTCCTCGCTCCCTCATCTTTCTTTTTCGTCCCCCATGGGCGTCTCGAGGTTTACGAGGCTAATCTCCGGCAAAGGTTCCACCGCATCGTGCCTAGCTCCTTATATCCCGACCTCGTTGGGGACATGCGCAGAAGGATCGAGGAAAAGGTATTCTCCGATACCACCGATCCCATTTGCGGAACGCAACAAAATAAACACATAACCATAAATATGCATTAAATAACACTTCATTTCATTAATATCAAAGAATCGAAATTTGCTTACAAACATAATGGAAATAAAACTAGCTAGGCACCGGGTAAGGCTATCTCTCGAGAAGAGATGTGGCTGCCACAGCCTCCTCAACTCCGTGTTACAATGAGGTCGAGGGCCTATTTATTATTGAGAAACAATGGAGAACTCTAAACATCCCAAAAACCTAACCCTAGGAGATGAAGCGCCAAAACTATGGCCCCGCTTCGGGTAAATTGGTGTTTCAACTTCCCGTGGACGTAACTTTTGGCATACTATCTCCGTTTGACGCACACAGGCTACATCATTAGAAAGCTCTATCCGAGGACTACAGCTTTCAAGACGAATTTGATGATCAAATTCGTTGGCGCTTTGATACCCAAAAAACGTCGTTTGGGCCTCAAAACGGGCTCCCGAAGTTCGGTGACCCAAAAACTCGCTAAAAATAGTAAGTTATGCCGAAACTGAAAACCAAATATATAGTGGGGGCCAAGTGAATAGGTGGGTGGCCACCAATATCCACCCGAATCATTCCTCCCCTTAGAAGTTTGGGGTCATCCCCATTGCGTTAAGTTCCTCCATGAGATGAGAAATTTCGCCGAACTTGGTCCTCAGAACCACTCTTCTCAGGCAGAGTTGGCCGCCTTGAAAACCCGATACAGCCTGGATCCTCTGCTGGCGAGTGTTCTTAATTTGCATGTCCATGATACAATCCGTGGTGGTTCTGCTCCATGGAGTCCTGTTTAACTCTCGGTGAGTTGCTCCGCAATGTCCGGGGCGTCCGCAGAGGTGGGAAGTAAGGACGAAGGCGATCCACATTGAAGATCAAGTACTCAAGGAATGGTGGAATACTAAGTCGAAAGAATTGTCTTCATGCCCTTGGTTATGGTGTACGACCCGGTGACGGATGACGAAGCTTGCGGTGAGGTCCAAGGAGGCGCTCCTTCGCAAATGTTCTGCTACTTTGTCGCCCACCGAAGTTGTGGCACCCTAAGCCGATCATGGTTGCCACTTCGCATTGGCTCGTCCAATATATCATGAACCTCACATGATGTGTTGAATGCGCTCGATGAAGTACTTGCTTTGTCAACTTTTCGCATCGATGTGCGCCGAATCGGCCCGAGCAAACTCGCAAATGGCATGGCTAAGCCACGACAGGTACTATCCAAGCACTCCGAAAGGGCTATGGCCACCAACCCAGGGAGCCTCCGCGCAGGGACCATGTTGTACATAAGGGAGGCTCTCGTCCCATGTGCGTGGATGCTTGAATTGTACATGCGTGTACGTGCACAATCATTCCCGCGCACGGACCGTCCGGGGCCATCCGTTTGGGGATGGAAAGCCGTGGATTCCAGAGCTTCGTGTCCATCATCGACCGTAGGCCGGACCAAACAAAACAGGAACCCGCCGTCTCGATCCGATATGATGTGACCGTGGGATCCCAAAGTGCACCCATACTCGTTCAAAGAAGAGTTTAAATAAGAGCTTCGCCGTGATATTCTTCTTACGTGCCGCCATAATGGCCATCTTCGAGAATCCGTCAACGACCACGAAAACACAAATACCGCCATTCTTAGTAGAGGGCGTGCCCGACATGTAATCCATGGAGATGGATTCCCACGGCCGACTAGGGGTAGGTAGTGGAGTATATGGCCTTAGTTTTGATGAGCTGTTTGGCAATGACACAAGCAATGCAGATCCGATGTGCTTCGACATCCTTTCGAAGGTCTCGCCAATAGAAATACTTCGTAGCCATATCGTTTTCGACCGAAATGCCCGCCGACTCGACCGTAGTGCTTCCATATCATCTCGCGACGGGCTGAAGAACATACAAAGGTGTCCTGTGTGACATAAAGTGCATCTTGGAGGTGAAAATTTGGAACTTGCGTGCTCCCCAAGAGTGCCTTGTAAGTGTGGCCGACCTCCGGGTCACTCTGCTGCAGGTTTCGCCAATCGTAAGTCTCGTGCCCACAAGAGTTGAGCACGGCAGTGAGCGCCACGACGAAGGGTCGCAATGGTGCGTCCGTGCACATTATCGTGCTACCCTTCTTGTACTTGATGTTCAAATGAAACTGCTGCGTATATGTGGACCACTTCTCATGGCGATCATTCCGCAACTTCCTTGTGTTCGTATGAATCATAGGGCCGTGGTCTCGTGTGGATGATTGTTTCCTTCCCCAAAATGTAATGCTTCCATTGCCGACAAAGCCTACAATGGAATACATTTTCGTCATAGGTGGGGATACTATGAATCGGTCTCGTACAATGTCTCACCGTGATATACCACCGGATGTCCCCGTTGAGTAAGAACTACCCCAATAGCATAGCTCGAGGCATCGTCTCGATCTCAAATGGTCACGCAAGTCCGGTAAGGTGAGCACCGGCGTAACAGGCGATTTTTCAATTCTTTCGAACGCCTGAGGTTCCGACCAAAAGAATTTTTCTCTCGCTCCTCCTTCGCACCTGACCCGCGTCAAGTGATATGAGAGAATCCCAACACGAATCTACCGTAGAAATTAGCAAGACCCGTGAAGTTTCCTAAGCTCGTTTACAGTAGTCGGGGGCTGGCCAATCCCGAATGACTTGGATCTTGGCCGTATCCACATGCACCCCTTCATCAATAATGTATCCCAGATATTGAACTCCGGGTCATGCCAAACATGCATTCCTCCAAATCTTCAGGCACACAACTTGTGTTGCCGCAAGCGTTTGGAGGACTTTTCGATGATGAAGGTGCTCTTTTCCCAAGTCTGGCCGAAGATCGAATGTCATCCAAGTACACCACTACGAATGAGCAGAATGGCCGCAAGATGTCGTCCATCATCCTCATGAAGGTCAAGTGAGCATTCGTCAACTCCGAAAGGCATGACCAAACATTCAAAAAGGCCTTCTCCTTAGCTTTCAAGGCGCCTACACACGTAGGTTCAATCGGCACTCGGTGATACCTGCATCAGTCGATCTTAATGAAATATTTTTCACCTTGAGTTGGTCCAGAAGGTCATCAATCCGTGGGATTGGGTACCTATTCCTGGGACAGTTGGATCTTGTTCGGGCCTGATAGTCAATACAGCAGTCTCCACGCCCCATCCTTCTTCCGTGTACCAACACGACGGCTCCCACAGGCGATGAACTTGGTCCGATGTGACCTTTGCAACAACTCCCGAATCCGCTCTTGATTTCCATCATTTTCCAATGTAACGTCGATAGATCGGTCCATTGGGTAGCGGCGCACTCCGGGGTCGATCAATCTGGGTGCTTGACCGCGTTGCGCAGGAACCCCCGTGGGTGAGGTGAAGATGTCCCCGTACTCCTCCATGACCTTATCCATTTGTTGCTCGTCGGTGCGCAGGGGCCCCGTCCGGAGGTCAGGGCTACGCTCTCTTTTGCCCCGCTGACCACTGTTAAAACGAATTTGGTTTAGAAATGAGCTTTACCGCATTGTTTTATGTAAAGAAACTAAAGAGAGGTTGTAGGAGGTAGGTACCTCTCGGTATCCGTATACAAATTATTTCCCAAAGTAATAATAATAGCACGAAGGTCGAGACTCATACATGCGATGACGTTCCACAAGTATGGTTGTCCTAATAATACATCGAAACATCAATAGGAGCAACGTCACATAATACCTCATCCGTGAGTAAGGCTTGATGCTATAGGGAAGGCGACACCGCCGGGCCGACGCGAGATCTCGTCCTGGTGAAGCCACCCGATGGTGTATGTATGTGGGTGAGCTGTGGCTCAAGAAGCCCAACCGCTTCACGGCACCGGCTGAAATGGTGTTCTTTAGCTCCCATTGTCGACAATGAACCGTACAGGGAGCCCTTTACCCACATCCGGGAGTGGAAGAGACGTTCCTCCTCCCTTCCGGATCTTCCGGCTCCTCCTTTCCTGGACCTTGTAGTGGTAAAAATGGCGTTGGGCTCCGGCATCACGTAGCTAACTGCCTTTTTCATTCCCATTTTCGTGCTCGATTCTAGCCTGAGCATGCATCCACTTAAGCCCTCATCTCTACGCACTAGTGATCGTTTTTTTGCCCGACACTCACTCGTGTTGTGAGTGGAGCTCTTATGGAACTCACACCACTTTCCCGTGTCCTTCTTGGCTTACTTGCAGCATTGTGGTTTGACGGTTGTCTTTAGCCGCCATGCTCGTCCTTTGTCTCCGCGTCAGCACCTTTTCCTTGTTTCTTTGATTCGCAGATCCAAAGTCTCGCTTTCCGTTTGAATTTCTCGCTCAATCTTGGCAAGATACCTAAGATGTCAGTATCAGCGAGGGGAGATGTCGAGGAATCTCCATTTCCTCCCCGAATGTATCTCATATGGGAGACAATCGGCGATACTTTGTGCACCAAATGTCAATCTTTATACCCAACTTTGCGCGTTGTGGTATGGAACAGATTTGCTACCGTGCACATCTGATCCCTTTGTTGTTCAGCCGTGGTCCATCGATGTACTTGTCTCATACCGACGGATAGTACTTCGTTCGACGCATCTCTAAAGAATTCCAAGTTGGTACCATCAGAGTCAGAGAGGGTTCTGTCTCAGTCCTTGTTCACGCAGGTTTCCCACCGCCCTAACATGGGGGGTAGTTGTGGAGGGAGTGCAAAAATAGTCTTCCCCCGGTCCGAAAGTCATGAACAGAGAAATATCCTTCTAAGAGATCTCTAACCATTCATTCATTTCCGCATTCGCCTATCGGACCCCCTCAACATGGGAATGTCAAAATTTACTTGTACCTTGTGCGAGTCGCAACTCAGAGTGGCTACCGATGCGTATGCGGCCACGGCAAGGTACTGCTGAAGGATCCGGGAAAGCAAAGCATCCCATCATCGCGTTCTTCTTTGTTTTTCGAGGACCTCCTCGAGCAATATTTTGATAGATCTCCTCGCTCCCTCATCTTTCTTTTCGTCCCCCATGGGCGTCCGTCGAGGTTTGCGAGGCTGATCTTGCAAAGGTTCCACCGTATCAGCTCCCTAGCTCCTTATACCCCGACCTCGTTGGGGACATGCAGAGAAGGATCGAGAAAAAGTGTATCTCCGATACCACCGATTCGGATTTATGTGAACGCAACACAAAACACATAACCATAAATACAAGAGATGCGTCAGAAATAATACTTCATTTCATTAATATCAAAGAAGTGAAATTTGCTTACGTACGTAATGGAAATAAAACTAGCTAGGGCACGGGTAGCTATCTCGAGAAGAGATGTATGCTGGCTGTGCCTCCGAACCGTGTTACACGAGGCCTCAGCCCATACGACATTGAGAAACAATGGAGAACCCTCAAATATCCCAAAAACCTAACCCCAGGAGAAGGAAGCCAAAACTATGGGCCCCGTTTGGGTAAATTGGTGTTTCAACTTCCTGGGGACGTAACTTCGCATACTATCTCCGTTTGACGCATGATACATCATTAGAAAGCTCTATCCGAGGACTACAGTTTTTTCGAGACGAATTTGATGATCAAATTCGTTGGCGCTTTGATACCCAAAAACGTCGTTTGGGGCCTCAAAAAGGCTCCGGAAGTTCGTGACCCAAAAACTCGCTAAAAATAAGAAGTTATGTCGAAACCGAAAACCAGTAGACAACGGTGGGGGCCATGGAATAGGTGGGTGGCCACCAATATCCACCGATCATTCCTCTCAGAAGCAATGTCCCCATTGCGTGCAAGCTCCTCCATGAGATGAGGAAATTTCTCACAACTTGGTCCTCGGTGAACCACTTCTCCTGGTGCAGGAGTTGGCCGCCTTGACAACCCGACATGCTTGGATCCTCCGTTGGCGAGTGTTCTTACTCACATGTCCATGATACAATTCCGTGGTGGCCTGTCCACATGGAGTCTCGGGTTTAACTCGTTGGTGTGAGTTGTCTCCGCACGTCCGAAGTGTCCAAGAGAGGTGGGAAGTAAGGACGAAGGCGATCCACATTGAAGATCAGTGTGGCCCAAGGAATGGTGGAATACCTGGAAGTCGAAAGCATTGTTACCTACAAATTTCGTGATGGTGTACGACCCAGACGGAGCAGCATCAAGCTGCGGTGAGGTCCAAGAGGCGTCTTCCGCAAATGCGCCCATACTCTTGTCGCTCACTCCGGAAGTTATTGTGTGGCAATCTTGGCACATCATGGCGTCGCTTGTACTTCGGACAATTCTGAATGTTATATCATGAACCATGATGTTGAATGCGCTCGATGTCATACTTGCTTTGTCAACTTTGATCAGATGTGCTTCGACACCGGCTCGAGCAATGGTAAATGGCATGGCTAAGTCACGGGACATAGTGGCTGAATCAAGCCCACTTGAAAGGGGCTATGCCAATTGAATCAGGAGAGCCCGGCTATAACTATGTTGTACATAAGGGAGGCTCTCGTCCCATGTGCGTGGATGCTTTGAATTGTACATGCGTGTAATGTGTACAATCATTCGTTGACGACCTCTCCTCGTCCTCGGTTCGTTTTGGGGATGGAAAGTCAGACTTGGTGAGCTTTGTGTCCATCATTAACCGCAGGGTCGGACTAAAATGTGGCCGAGGAACTCCGCCGTCTCGATCCGATATGATGCATCGTGATCCCCAAAGTGCACCCATACTCGTTCAAAGAAGAGTTTAGCAAGAGTTTCGCCGTGATATCTTTCTTACGTGCCGCCAATGGCTTATCTTTTCGAGAATCGTCAACGCACACGAAAACAGCCGTCACATTCTTAGTAGAGGGCAAAGCATGTAATCCATGGAGATGGATTCCCTACTTGCCGATCATAGGCCAGTAGTGAGCATATAGGCCTTGCTTCGATGGTCGGTTTGGCAATGGCACAAGCAATGAAGGATCCGATGTGCTTCTCGACATCCTTCTTCGAAGGTTCGGCCAATAGAAATACTTCGTAGTATTGATACTGCTTTTCGACTCCCGAAATGCCTACCGACTCGACCGTAGTGTGCTTCCCATATCATCTTGGCACGCTTCGTCGAAGGAACACAAAGGTGTCCCAGACATAAAAGTGCATCTTGGAGGTGAAAATTTGGAACTTGCGTGCCCCCCAAGAGTGCTCTTGTAAGTGTGGTCAACGCGGGTCACCTCAGAGAAGCGGCCAACAGGAAGTCTCGTGCCCACAAGAGTTGAGTACCTGTGGTGAGCGCCACGATCGTGGCTCAACAGGCGCCCGCAACATTATTGGTGCTACCTCGTACTTGATGTTCAAATGAAACTGTGATAGTGGGACCACTTCGATGGCGATCATTCTGCAACTTCCCTTGTACCGTATGAATCATAGGCCGTGTCCGTGTGGATGATTGTTTCTTCCGTGGGCCGTTCCATTGTCGATGTGCTTGCACAATGGAATACATTTCTTTGTCATAGGTGGGATACTTGCGGGATCAAGTTCCCGTACAATGTCTCACCGTGATATGCGACCGGATGTCCCCTCGTTGAGTAAGAACCGCCCCAATAAGGTCGAGGCATCTGCCTCGATCTCAATGGCCGCCGCAAGTCCGGTAAGGTGAGCATCAGCGGTAACGAGGCGATTTTTCACTCCTTTGAACTTTCCGTTGAGGTTCCGACCAAAAGAATTTTTCTCTCGCTTCTCTTTGGTGACTTGACTCAAGGGCCAAGTGATATGAGAGAATCCCAACACGAATCTACTTCGTAGAAATTAGCAAGACCCGCAAAGTCACGAAGCTCTCATATAGTAGCTGGGGTCGGCCAACCCCAATGACTCGGATCTTGGCCGTATCCACATGCACCCCCCTTTCATCAATAATGTATCCCGCATATTGAACCCGTCATGCCAAACATGCACTTTCTCTTCCAAATTGGCACACGCGTCTGTGTTGCCGCAAAGGTTTGGAGGACTTTTCTGAGCGTAGATGAAGGTGCCTCTTCCCAAGTCTCTCGTCGAAGATCGAATGTCATCCAAGTACACCACTACGAATGAGTTATGAATGGCCGCAAGATTGCCCATCATCCTCATGAAGGTTGCGGGAGCATTCGTCAACCCGAAAGGCATGACCAAACTCATTCAAAAATGCCTTCCCTTAGCTTTCATGCGCTCTTCCAATATCGAGGGTTCAATTGGTACCCGGTGACACCGTACCGTGTCGATCTTACCGAAATATTTTTCACCTGAGTTGGTCCGTAAGGTCATCAATCCGTGGGATTGGGTACCTATTCCCGTACGTTGATCTTGTTCGCCGCCCGATAGTCAATACGCAGTCTCCACGTCCCATCCTTCTTCTGTACCAACACGATCTAGTTCTGGGTTGCACATGAACTTGGTCCGATGTGACCTTTCTGCAACAACTCCCCGAACCGCCTTGGATTTCATCATTTTCCGGTATCGCAGCGTCGATAGATCTGGCCCACGAGGGTAGCTAAGCAAGACTCCGGGGCCGGGATCAATCGGGTGCTTGACCCGGGCAAGGCGCAGGAACCCCCGTGGGTGAGGTGAAGATGTCCCCGTACTCCTCCATGACCTTATCCATTTGTTGTTGTCGTGCGTAGGCCCCGTCCGGAGGTCGTGGCCACGCTCTCTTCTTGCCCCGGGGGCGGATCATCAAGAAAACGACCCCCCCCCCGGTTTGGGAAATGAGCTTACCGCATTGTTTTGCAAGAACTAAAGAGATAGTCAGAGGAGGTGGTACCTCCGAGTCCTCACAATCCTATTTCCCAAAGTAATAATAACAGCACACGAGGTCGAGACTCATACAATGTGCGATGACGCTTCCACAAGTATGGTTGTCCTAATACTACATCAAAACATCAATAGGAGCAACGTCACATAATACCTCATCCGTGAAGGGCTCGATGCTGTGGAAGCATGTACAATGCCGGCCGACGCGGAGATTCCGTCCTTGGTGAAGCCACTCGATGGTGTATGGATGTGGGTGAGCCGTGGGTCTGGAGTCTCAACCGTCACTCGTCCGGTGAAAGGAGGTTCTTTTACCCCATTGTCGACAATGAACCGTACTGTGAGCCCTTTACCCACATCCGAGGCGGAAGAGACGTTCCTCCTCCTCTCCTGATCTTCCGGCTCTTCCTTCTAGAACTTTGTAGTGGCAACAAGGGGCAGGCGCAATGACCGTCAATCCGTTTCCATTTTTCATTCATTTTCGGGGGTTCCGATTCGTAGCCTGAGCATGACCGCCACCTCGAAGCCCTCATCTCGCCACTAGCGATCGCTTGGCCCGACACTCACTTGTGTTGTGAGTGGAGCTCTTATAGAACTCACACCACTTTCCCGTGTCCTTCTTTGGCTTTACTAAGGTTGTCTTTTTCTTGCAGAGGCCTTGACGGTTGTCTTTAGCTCCCAGCATGCCATGTCCTTTGTTCCGCGGTTTGGAAGCACCTTTTCCTTGCTTTTGATTCGCATCCAAAGTCTCGCTTCTTCGTTTGAATTTCGCTCAATTCGCAGTGGATACCCAAGATGTCGTACCAAGCGAGGAGATGTCGAGGAACTCCATTTCCTCCTCGAATGTATTTGTGCGTGTTAACCTGATACTTAGCACCAAATGTTTCTCTCGAATCTTTGATACCCAACTTTGCAAGGGCAGTGGTAAGGAATGCATCTGCCGCCCGTGCATATCTTGATCCCTTGTCGGCAAATGCGGGTCCATCGTATGTACTTGTCCTCATAGCTCCCCACGGATAGTACTCGTTCGACGACGGCCTCGTGAATATCCGTTGGTACTACGCAGAACGTAGAGGGTTCTGTCCGGTCCTTGTTTCACAAAGAGGTTTCCCACCGCCCCAACATGGGGGTAAGCTTGAGAGTGAAAAATAATCTTCTCCGGCTCCTCATCAAAGTCATGAACAGAGAAATATCCTCTATTAATAGATTCAACCATCTATCTACTATATCCGCATCTATTTGACCCTCAAATATGGGAATGTCAAAATTTACTTGTACCCCAAAGGAAAGTCGCAACTCCGCAGTGGCTACCGGATGCGCATGCGCCACCGAAGGGGCACCGTTGAAGGATCCGAGCAAGCTATCCATCATCGCGTTCCTTGTTTTTCGAGGACCTCCTCGAGCAATATTTTGATAGATCTCCGGCTTCCTCATCTTTCTTTTCGTCCCCATGGGCGTCCGTCGAGGTTTCAGGTCGTATCTTGCAAAGGTTCCACCGTATCGTTTCTCCTAGTCTTTGAGGCCCCGACTCCGTTGGGGACATGCAGAGAAGGATCGAGAAAAAGCGTAATTTTCCGATACCACCGATCCTGGATTTATGCAGAAACGCAACAGAATAAACACATAACCATAAATACAGAGATGCAAATGAAATAACACTTTAATTTTCTATTATTATCAAAGAAGTGAAATTTGCTTTTACGTACGTAATGGAGCGAAATGAAGGTAAGTAATCGTGTGTCATCTCTCGAGAAGAGATGTGGCGCCAGAAGCCTCCGAACTCGTGTTACAATGAGGCTCGAGGGCCTATTTATTATTGAGAAACAATGGAGAACCCTAAACATCCCAAAACTCAACCCTAGGAGATGAAAGCGCCAAAACTATGTGTCCCGTTTGGGTAAATTGGTGTTTCAACTTCCCAGACGTAACTTTGGCATACTATCTCCGTTTGACGCACATGATACATCATTAGAAAGCTCAATCCAGGACTACACCTTTGGAGATGAATTTGATGATCAAATTTACTGGCGCTGATACCCAAAAAACGCCGTTTGGGCCTCAAAACGGCTCCGAAGTTCAAAGACCCAAAAAATCGCTAAAAATAGTAAGTTACGTCTAAAACTCGAAAACCGAAAGAGACAATGGTGGGGGCTGCGGGAATAGTGGTGGGTGGACACCAACATCCACCGATCATTCTCCCCTAGGAAGCAATGTCTCATCGTTAAGTTCCTCCATGAGATGAGGAAATTGCCGAACTTGGTCCCCGGTGAACCACTTTCCTTGGTGCAGGAGTTGGCCACTTTGACAAACCGATACAATGGATCCTCTCACACAGTGTTCGGACAGATGCACCATGATACAATCTCGTGGTGGCCTGCTCCATGGAGTCTGGTTACCCTCACAGTGAGTTGTCTCCGAAATGTCCGAAGTGTCCAGTAGAGGTGGGGAAGTAAGGACGAAGGCGATCCACATTGAAGATCGGGTGGGGCACTAAGGAATGGTGGAATACTCTAAGCTCGAAAGCATTGTTCCCCACAGCCTGGGTGATGGTGTACGACCCGTACCTGAAAGGGGCACGGCTTGCGGTGAGGTCTAGTGAGGCGCTCCCTTTCTACGCAAGCCATACTTTGTCGCCCACCCGGGAAGTTGTGTGCACCCGTGCTGGGATCATGGCGCCGCTTGTACTGCATCGGGCTCGTCCAATATATCATGAACTTGTTGGCGGATGTGTTGAATGCGCTCGATGAAGCTACTTGCTTTGTCAACTTCGTAATCGGGATGTGCGCCGAATCGGCCCGAGTGCCGCAAATGGCATGGCTAAGTCAATGGGACATAAAGGGTCGGAATCCCAAGCCCGTCCGAAAGGGGCTATGGCCAATTGAACCGTGGAGAGCCCAGCTTATAACTATGTTGTACATAAGGGAGGTTTCGTCCCATGTGCGGGGATGCTTTGAATCGTATTACGCGAATGTGTACAATCATTCTCGTTGACGACCGTCTCGGCCATCCGTTCGGGGATGGAAAGCCGTGGACTTGGTGAGCTTTGTGTCCATCATTGAGCCGTAGGTCGGGACCAAAATGTGTCGAGGAACTCCGCCGTCTCGATCTGACAAGATGAACGGGGATCCCAAAGTGCACCCATACTCATTCAAAGAAGAGTTTAGCAAGAGCTTCGCCGTGATATTCTTCTTACAAAGCCGCCATAATGGCCATCTTCGAGAATCGTCAACGACCACGAAAACACAGCCACGATGCATTCTTAAGAGAGGGCAAAGCCCGACATGTAATCCATGGAGATGGATTCCTACTCTGCCGACTAGGGGTAGGTAGTGGAGTATATAGGCCTTCGCTTCTCTTGATGGTCTTATTGGCAAATGGCACAAGCAATGTAGGATCCGATGCTTCTAATATCCTTTCGAAGGTTCGGCCAATAGAAATACTTCCTCGTAGTATTGCTACCGTTTTCTCGACCCCCAAATGCCCGCCGACTCGACCGTAGTGTGCTTCCATATCGGCCTGGTGACGTCGCTTAGTTACAAAGGTGTCCTGGTGAAGGCAAAAGTGCATCTTGGAGGTGAATAGAACTGCGGCCCCCATGTTTTGGGTGGGTCAGACTCAGCCACACTCTGCTGGTGGAGAAGCGGCCGACCGGGAGGAAGAGAGGAGCACGTGGTGAGCGCCACGACGGTGGCCTGGCCGAGGTGCCTCAACACAGCCACCGGTGCCACCTTCGGTTTTCGATGTTCAAATGAACTGCTAGTGTATATGCACCACTTCTGAAGCGGCGATCATTCCCCTGCAGAATCCTCGTGTCTCGTAGAATCCAGGGCCGTGGTATGGGGTGGATGATTTGCTTCTTCCCCAAAATGTAATGCTTCCTATCAAGCCGATGTGCTTGCACAATGAATACATTTCTTTGTCATAGGTGGGATACTTGCGAACCGTTCCCACAATGTCTCATCAAAAGAGCAATGATGTCTCTGCTGAGTAAGAACCGCCCCCAATATGCCAGTCGCAGGCATCTGGCTCTCATTCCCCAAATGGCCGGGCCTAAGTCCTGCAAGGTGAGCATCGGGGCGTGCACGAGGCGATTTTTCAATTATTCGACCCCCCTCGTTGAGGTTCCGACCAAAAGAACTTTGCTCTCGCTCCTCCTGTGACCTGACCCACCTTCTGCGGCCAAGTGATGAGAGAATCTCAAACACGAATCCACGTAGAACAGGCATCTGCAAGCGTAAGCTCGTTATAGTAGTTTGGCCGGCTAATCCCGAATGACTTGGATCTGGTCGTATCCACGTAACTTCCTTTCATCAATAATGTATCCTGGGATATTGAACTCGGGTCATGCCAAAACATGCACTTCTCCAAATTGGCACAACTGTGTTGCCGCGTTGTTTGGAGGACTTTTCGGATGATGAAGGTGCTCTTCCCAAGTCTTGCCGAAGATCGAATGTCATCCAAGTACACTACCATTGGCTGATATGAATAACGCAAGATGTCGGCCTCATCCTCAGAAGGTTGCGATATTCGTCAACCCGAAAGCAGCATGACCAACGCATTCAGTGCTGCCTTCCTTAGCTTTGAAGGCATTTCTCCACACATGAGAGGGTCTAATTGGTTCAGGTGATACCCAGACTTCAAAGCCGTGTCTTACCGAAATATTTTGCACCTTGGAGTTGGTCTGTGGCTACCAACCTGGGATTGGGTACCTATTCCCGACAAAGGATCTGCTCGGGGCCGCCCCGATAGTCAATACATAGCGTAGTCTCCACGTCCCATCCTTCTTCCGTACCAACACGATCCGGTTCCCACAAGTGATGAACTTGGTCCGATGTGACCTTTCTGCAACAACTCCCCGAACCGCCTTGATTTCATCATTTTCCTTAATAGAGCGTCGATAGATCGGTCCATTGGGTAGCGGCTACACTGGGTCGCATCAATTGGGCGTGTGCTGGACTCCGGCGTTGCGTAGAACCCCGTGGGTGAGGTGTAAAGGTGTCCCCCGTACTCCTCCATGACCTTATCCATTTGTTGTTGTCGTGCGTAGGGCCCCGTTTGGAGGTCGGGCCGTCAGCCTTCTTCTTCTTGCCCCAGCGAATCATCAAGAAAACGAATTTCGTTTGGGAAAGCCTGAGCTTAGCCCATTGTTTTGGCAAGAACGAAAGAGATAGTCGTAGAGGTGGTACTGTATTCCGTACAACTTATTTCCTAAAAAGTAATAATAACAACACGAGGTCGAGACTCATACACAAGACATGGCTTTTCCACAAGTATGGTTGTCCTAATAATACATCGTAAACATCAATAGGAGCAACGTCACATAATACCTCATTCGTGAAGGGCTTGATGCTATGTGGAAGGCGACACCGCGTCGTCGACGCGAGGATCTCGTCCTTGGTGAAGCCACCCGATGGTGTATGGATGTGGGTGGAGCTCGTGGTCGACAAGCCCAACCGCCTACGCCACCGTCGAAATGAGGTTCTTTTTGCTCCCATTGTCGACAATGAACCTGCATGGCTGTGGTTCTTTACCCACATCCGGGAGTGGAAGAGACGTTCCTCCTCCTCCGGATCTTCCTGGGCTTCCTCCTTCCTGACCTTTGTAGTGGCAATGCGGGCGTTGGGCTCCGCATCAATAATCTCGTTCTTTTTCATTCCCATTTTCAAATTTCGATTCGGAGCCTGAGTACGCACCGACTCGTGCTTCCTCATCTCGCCACTAGCGATCGTTGGCCCGACACTCACTTGTGTTGTGAGGAGCTCTTATGGAACTTACACCACTTTCCCGTACCTTTTGGCTTTACTAGTGTTGTTCTTTCTGTGGCTTTGACGGGTTGTCTTTAGCCGCCATGCTCGTCCTTTGTCTCCGCGGTTTGGAAGCACCTTTTCCAGCTTTTGATTCGTGCATCCAAAGTCTCGCTTCTTCGTGCTGAATTTCTCGCTTCTCAATCTTGCGCATACCCAGAGTGCCGTACCAAGCGAGGGAGATGTCGAGAACTCCATTTCCTCCCGAATGTATTTGTGTTAATAAATCGCGATACTTTAGCACCAAATGTTTCTCCTAACCTTTGATACCCAACTTTTGTGCTATGGTATGAACAGACTACGTTCGTGTATCTTGATCCCTTTGTTGTCGCAATACGTGGTCCATTGTATGTACTTGTCCTCATAGCTCCCCACGGATAGTACCGTTCGACGGCTGCCTCTAAAGAATTCCAAGTTGGTACCACAGAGAATGTGAGAGGGTTCCGTCCGGTCCTTTGTTCTCACAAGAGAGTTTCCACCGGGCCCCACATAAAGCTTTGAGGAGTGCAAAAATAATCTTCTCCAAGGTTCTAAAGTCATGAACAAGAGAAATATCCTTCTACTGCATTCAACCATCTATCTACTCGCATTCGTGTCTATTTGACCTCAAACATGGGAATGTCAAAATTTACTTGTACCTTAAAGGGGAGTCGCAACTCCCGCAGTGGCTACCGGATGGTGATGCGCCGCCGTGCGCCCGTTGAAGGATCCGAGCAAAGCGATCCACGTTGCCTTGTTTTTCGAGGACTCCTTCAGAAATATTTTGATAGGATCTCCGCCCTCATCTTTTCTTTTCGTCCCCCATGGCGTCCGTCGAGGTTTGCGAGGTCGATCTTGTATCATACCCGCATCATTCCGCCTCCTTATACCCCGGCCTCATCAGATGGCGCAGAAGGATCGAGAAAAGTGTGACTCCCTCTCGATACTATCTGATCCCTCGATTTATGGTGAACGCAACAGAATAAACACATAACCATAACACAGAGATGCAATGGAAATAACACTTCATTTCATTAATATCAAAGAAGTGAAATTTGCTTACATGCATTACGTAATGGAAATAAAACTAGCTAGGGCACCGGGCATGGCCCCGAGAAGAGATGTGGCGGCGGTGCTTCCGAACCGTGTTGTAATGAGGCTCGAGGGCCTATTTATTATCGAGAAACAAATGGAGAACCCCTAAACATCCCAAAAACCTAACCCTAGGAGATATACGCCAAAACTATGGGCCCTGCTTGGGTAAATTGGTGTTTCAACTTCCTGTGGACGTAACTTTGGCATACTATCTCCATTTGACGCACATGATACATTTCATTAGAAAGCTCTATCCGAGGACTAATAATCCTCTTCGAGATGAATTTGATGATCAAATCTCGTTGGCGCTTTGATACCCAAAAACGTCGTTTAAGCCTCAAACGGCTCCGAAGTTCGAGACCCAAAACTCGCTAAAAATAGCAAGTTATGCCGAAACCGAAAAAACTAAAAGAGACAATGGTGGGGGGCCAAGTGGAATAGGTGGTGGCCACCAATATCCACCGGATCATTCCTCCCCTAGGGAAGCAATGGTCCCCATTGGCGTTAAGTTCCTCCAGATGAGGAAATTTCGCCGGGTCTCTGTCCCCCAGAACCACTTTCCTCAAGGTGCAGAGGCCGCGCCTTTCGACAACCCGATGCCGCCTGGGTCCTCCGTCGGCGAGTGTTCTTACTCTGTATGTCCATGATACAACTGCGTGGGCTCGTTCCATGGAGTCCGGGTTTAACCGTTGGTGAGTTGTTCGCAATGTCCATACCGCAGGAAGCAAGGACGAAGGCGATCCACATTGAAGACTGGTGCGTACCTCAAGGAATGGTGGAATACTAAGCTCAAAAGCATTGTTCCCCACAAATTTCTGGTGATGGTGTACGAACCGTATCGCAATGACGAAGCCTACAGAGTGTCCGCGGAGGCGCTCCTTCGCAAATGCGGTGCCCATACTTTGTCGCCCACCGGAAGTCAGTAAATCTTGCCGATCATGGCGCCGTTTGTACTTCGCACTGGCTCGTCCACATCATGAACCCGAAGTATGCGTATGTGTTGAATGCGCTCGATGCAGTTTGCTACTTCGTTTGTCAACTTCAGATCGGATGTGCGCCGAATCTACCGAGTGTACCGCAAATGGCATGGCTAAGTCAATGGGACATAGTGGGAGCCGGAATCCCAAGCCCACCTCCCGAGTGGGCTATGGCCAATTGAACCGTGGAGAGCCTTGCCATAACCATGTTGTACATGTAGGCTTTCAGTCCGTGTGCGTGGATGCTTTGAATAGGCGTTGGGCGAATGTGTACAATCATTCTCTCCGTTGACGACCTCCTCGTCCGGCCACCGTTCGGGGATGGAAAGCCGTGGACTTGGTGAGCTTATGTCCATCATTGACCGCAGGCCGGACCAAAATGTGTCGAGGAACCCGCCGTCTCGATCCTTGATATGATGGATCGTGGGATCCCAAAGTGCACCTGCCACTGCCTGCTGAAGAGTTTAGCAAGAGCTTCTCACGGATATTCTTTACGTGTGCCGCCATAATGGCCATTCGAGAATCAACGACCACGAAACACAGCCATCGCTATTCTTAGTAGAGGGGCAGTTCGACATGTAATCCATGGAGATGGATTCTACCATTGACTAGGGGTAGGTAGTGGAGCATAGGCCTTGCTTCTTGATGGTCGGTTTGGAAATGGCACAAGCAATGCAGATCTCGATGTGCTTCTCGACATCCTTTTGAAGGTTCGGCCAATAGAAATACTTCCGTAGTATCGCTACTATTTTCTCACCCCGAAATGCCCAAATGGTTTCAATCGTAGTGTGCTTCCCATATCATCTTGACACGCCGCTCAGTGACACAAAGGTGTCCTCAGTGACATAAAAGTGCATCTTGGAGGTGAAAATTTGGAACTTGCGTGCCCCCAAGAGTGCCTTGTAAGTGTGGTCAATTTTTGGGTCACTCTCATAGAGAAGCTACCAATCAAGTCTCGTGCCCACAAGAGCCGAGCACGGTAGTGAGCGCCACGACGAAGTGGCTCACGATAGCGCTCGCAACATTATTGGTGCTACGCCTCTTCTTGTACTTGATGTTCAAATGAAACTCGTATATGTGGATCAATTTCGATGGCGATCATTCCCGCAACTTCCCTTGTGTCCGAGGGAATCGGCAGTGGGCTTGGGTGGTCTACGTGGTGATGACGTTTCTTCGGGGTCAATGCTTCATCAAGCCGATGTGCTTGCACAATGGAATATACTGGTCATAGGTGGGATATTTGCGAACCTGCCTGCATGCCAATGTCCACTCGTGGATATGCCACTCGATGTCCCCGTTGGAGTAAGAACTGCCTCAATAGCATAGTCGAGTGTATCCGTCTCGATCTCAAATGGCCGCCGCAAGTCCGGTAAGGTGAGCACCGGGGTGCAACTGCAGGCGATTTTTCAATTCTTTGAACGCCTTCTCCGTTGAGGTTCCGACCAAAAGAATTTTTCTTCGCTCCTCCTTTGCGATTTCCGACTCAAGGCAGCCAAGTGATATGAGAATCAACACGACCTACTAGAACAAGAACGTAAAGTCGCGGCTCATATAGTAGTCTGGCCGGGCTAATCCCGAATGACTGGATCTTACGTATCCACATGCACCCCCTTTCTCAATAATGTATCCCGCATATTGAACTCAATTGCCACAAACATGCACTTCAAATTGGCACACAACTTGTGTTGCCGCAAAGGTTTGGAGGACTTTTCTGATGTGATGAAGGTGCTCTTCCCCAAGTCTTGCCGAAGATCGAATGTCATCCAAGTACACCACTACGAATGAGTTGGGCGAATGGCCGCGTGTCGCCCATCATCCTCAGAAGGTTGCGAGCATTCACAACCCGAAAGGCATGACCAGCGCCCATTCAAAATGCCTTCCTAGGCTTTGGGCAGCCCACACATCGAGGGTTCAATTGGTACCCGGTGACAATTCTACTCGGAAGCCGATCTTACCGAAATATTTTTCACCTTGGAGTTGTCCGTAAGGTCATCAATCCGTGGATGGGTACCTATTCCGGACAAAGGATCTCTGCTCGCCCGATAGTCAATGTTAGTCTCCACGTCCCATCCTTCTTCCGTACCAACACGACCTGCTCCCACCAGGCGATGAACTTGGTCTCGATGTGACCTTTCCGCAACAACTCCCCGAATCCGCCTTGATTTCATCATTTTCCTTGCATCGCAGCGTCGATAGATCGATCCATTGGGTAGCGGCGCACCCGGGGTCATATCAATCGGGGCAGTTTGGACTCCGGCGTTGCGCAGGAACCCCTCGTGGGTGAGGTGAAGATGTCCCCGTACTCCTCCATGACCTTATCCATTCGTTGTTGTCGTGCGTAGGGCCCGTCCGGAGGTCGTGGCCACAAGCCTTCTTTCTGCTCCGGGGCGGATCATCAAGAAAACAAATTCTCCCCGGGTTTGGGAAATGAGCTTATCGCATTGTTTTGCCGTAACCAAAGAGATAGTCGTAGGAGGTGGTACCTTCCGGGGTATCCGTACAACTTATTTCCAAAGTAATAATAACAACACGAGGTCGAGACTCATACACAACATGACGCTTCCACAAGTATGGTTGTCCTAATAATACATCGTAAACATCAATATGAGCACCATAATACCCTCATCCGTGAAGGGTTTGATGCTATAGGGAAGGCGACACCGTCAGTCGACGCGGAGATCTCGTCCTTGGTGAAGCCACCCGATGGTGTGCGGATGTGGGTGAGCCGTGGTCGGCAAGCCCAACCGCTCACGGCCTGGGCCGAAATGAGTGTCTCTTTCTGCTCCCATTGTCGACAATGAACTGCAGCTGGGGGAGCCTACCCACATCCGGGAGTGGAAGAGACGTCCTCCTCTGATCTTCGGTCTCTTCCGGACCTTTGTAGCAAGAAATGCTGGTGCTTGGCCCTACATCAATAATCCGTCTTTTCATTCCCATTTTCAAAGTTCCGATTCCTCGAGCTCCGGGAGCATGCATCTCACTGTGGCCCTCATCTTCGGCCACTGGCCGATCGCTTGGCCCGACACTCACTTGTGTTGTGAGTGGAGCTCTTATGGAACTCACACCACTTTCCCGTGTCCTTCTTTGGCTTTACTAAGTTGTTCTTTTTCGTGGTCTTGACCTGCCATTCTTAGCCGCCATGCTCTGCCCTTTGTCTCCGCGTTCAGCACCTTTTCCTTGCTTTTGATTCGCATCCAAAGTCTCGCTTCTTCTCGTTTGAATTTCTGCTCAATCTCGGGCAAAGATACCCAGATACGACCAAGTGAGGAGATGTCGAGGAACTCCATTTCTCCCTAATGTAATCAGCACAACCCACATTTAGCACCAAATGTTTCTCTCGAATCTTGATACCCAACTTTGCAGTGAGTGGTATGGAAATCGTATCTGGCCGCCGTGCACATCTTGATCCCTTTCGTTGTCGCAGCCGTGGTCCATTGTATGTACTTGTCCTCATAGCTCCCCACGGATAGTACTCGTTCGATCCCGCGTCTCGAAAGAATTCCAAGTTGGTACTAACAGAACGTAGAGGGTTCTGTCACCCTGACTTCAAGCGTAGGTTTCATCACCCAGACATGGGGGCAGTTTTGAGGAGTGCAAAAATAATCTTCTCCCGTCCGAAAAGTCATGAACAGAGAAATATCCTTCTAATAGATTCAACCATCTATCTACGACATTCGTGTCTATTCGACCCTCAAATATGGGAATGTCAAAATTTACTTGTACCTTGCAGAGTCAAACTGCAGAGTGGCTATCGGATGCGCATGCGCCGCCTGGGTGGGTAAATGACATCCTGAGCAGTTATCCATCATCGCGTCTCTTTGTTTTTCGAGGACCTCCTCGAGCAATATTTTGATAGATTCCTCGTCTCCTCATCTTTCTTTTCGTCTCCCCATGGGCGTCCGTCGAGGTTTGCGAGGTCGATCTTGCAAAGGTTCCACCGCATCAAGCCCTGGCCCTTATACCCCGACCTCGTTGGGGACATGCAGAAGGATCGAGAAAGCGTACCTCGATACCACCGATCCGGATTTATGCAGAACGCAATGACAAACACATAACCATAACACAGATGTAAATAGAAATAACACTTCATTTCAATTAATATCAAAGAAGTGAAATTTGCTTACAGACAGAATGGAAATAAAACTAGCTAGGGCACTGGTAGCTATCTCTGAGAAGAGATGTGGCGGCTACAGGCCTCTGAACTGAGTTACAACGAGGCTCGAGGGCCTATTTATTATTGAGAAACAATGGAGAACCCTAAACATCCCAAAAACCTAACCCTAGGAGATGAAGCGCCAAAACTATGGGCCCCGTTTGGGTAAATTGGTGTTTCAACTTCCCAGGGACGTAACTTTGGCTTACTATCTCCGTTTGACGCACATGATACATCATTAGAAAGCTCTATCCGAGGACTACAGCTTTCGGGACGAATTTGATGATCAAATTCGTTGGCGCTTTGATACCCAAAAAACGTCGTTTGGGGCCTCAAAACGGCTCCGGAAGTTCAGGACCCAAAAAACTGCTAAAAATAGTAAGTTATGCCGAAACTGAAAAAACTGAAAGAGACAATGGTGGGGGGCCAAGTGGAATAGGTGGGTGGCCACCAATATCCACCTGGATCACTCAATGGTGTAGAAAACCCAAAATATGCATTGAACTAAAATGGGAGCTCAAATGGCAAAAGAAAATGATAGCGATAGTGAGAATTATCAAAGTGAAGAATGAATGGAAAATCTCTCCTATCTATAACAAAATATTGAGTTACCCTTGATAATGAAGAATAATAAAATATTATTAACCAAAATCTAAATCTAACTGCTTGGAATATTTTATTATATTTTGTTGAAGGGAAAAGGTATTTAAATTGGTTAAATACATTTATTTATAAATAATAAACAAATAATGATTTGTTTAACTATTTCTAGGTGATTTAGTCAAATTTAACAAGGAATAGTAACTAAATATTGATTTAATTAATTATTCCTAGAGAAAAATAAGTTAAATAATTATTTATCTAATTGTTTCTCATAATTGGGTTAAATATGGCCAGGAATATTATTTAAACAATGTCTTAATTAATTATTCCTAGAGGAAAATCAAATAAATAAAGATTTATTTAATTATTCCTCATGGGGTTTCTTGTTTTAACCAGAAATAACTTAATAAAATATGGTGTCTTAAATTATTTCTTATAGTGAAAGCAATTTTAATATGGTAAAATTGCCCTTACATGGTGTACTTCGATCCATGTAATTGGAAATGGTGAGATGACCAATTTTTGGTGATAACAACAGGCTTGCCTTGAGCTCATAAAATACGTAAAATCTTCCATGCCCTCAGAAATTGCGCAATGCACTGAGCCAAGGAGTTGTCCAATTCCTTATGATTTGGAATTGCACAATCTTTCTTGGCAGTGTGAGAAGTCAGTTTCTCGGAAAAGTAAAAAAACAAATATAAAAAGGCAAAAAAGCAACTCCTAGAACTAGGGGCTGGATTATCAGTTTCCTAAAATATGACATGGGTTTCTATTTTTTATTGTTCTACCAAGTGTCGCCTTTTCCTTTGCATGCGCTTCATAAACCCTAGCCGACCCAAATCTATATAATAGACGTCCCTAGATCTCATTTACACATTCGATCTTGGAGCTCTAGCATTCCTGAGGAGATCAAGGAGCTTTCGGTGGAGTCTGTGATGCTTTTCCAGGTAATTATTGCTTTTGTCGTCTTTTGTCACCTTTTCTGTTGCTTTTTGTTTTTTTCTTATGTGAGTGATATTTTTCTTGTTTATTTTCATATTTTCTAGATTTTTACCTTATATTTGCTTCTATAAGTGTTGTTTTGGTCCATTATACACTTTTCTCAAGTGTCACATTAGCTTTCTTGTTTTTTCCCACCGACGATCATCGTTTTGATGGCTTCCTATCCATGTTTATTTTTACTTTTGCATGTTGATTTTTCTCACTTGATTTGCATTGAATTACCTTTAATTGGTCAGATCTATACTTTCACTTGCACTTTCACTCAATATATACCACTTTTAACCCTCTTCCCGGGCAGATCCTCTTATCACTTGGCCAGTAGTTTCCATGCTGAATTGGGCATTGCGCAAGCCCAAGGCTCAAGCTTCATGCTTGGAATCTGAGACTTCACAATGTGCAGTACCTCCTTTAAAAATTATGCATTACGTAGTTCCAGGAATCAATCCTGACCCCTTGTCCATTGAGACTGTGTAATCTGCAGTATCTCCCTCAGTCCGCTGAGCCTAAGACTATGCATTGCGTAGTCTCAGGCCTCAAGCCTGAAGCATCCCCCTTGACTATTGAGACTACGCAACATGTATTTCATGAAGCCAGTATCTTCCCTCAAGCCAAGATTTGCGCAGTTTTTCCCATCAGTCTGATGGTTTTTTCCCAGATCTTGCTTTGACAATCAATATGATGAAGCTAATTCAAAATTTCCACGAGTGCCTTTCCCTATTATAGGTACTACAGTTTTTGAGGATTTATCTTATTTAGTTACTCTACCTATGGCTCCCAATAGAACTGTCTCCAAAGACGCAACAAAAATCAACAGAAGAGAGGCAGTTTAGAGTACTCCAGTGAACTTTCCAGTTTACTCAAACACTTAGTTGTTTGTATAGAAAGAGTCAAACATAACATGGCATAAGGTCAATGAAGTATTTTAAGAAAAAGCCTTCAAAGTAGATCTTGAAGACCGACAAGTGTATGTCAATGTCCAAAGATCAAGGTTACACAAGGTTGCATGCAAGTGCCCAGTTTTCCCATGTGCAGACATCATCAGCTGGATATCATCGCATATACATAACAAGACTATGGATATCACTAGTACTAACGGGCAAAGATTTTCCTTGTTCATGGCACATGATTACCACTTGATGTATAATTTTTCAATGCTAGAGTCATACATGGATTCACATTTTAATGCTATCACCAGCTACTTGAGTACAAAGGATGTCGTCAAAGGTTGGGTGAAAGGGCCTTCAAAATTATGCGAGACATCCATCAATACTTACAAGAACAAATCTCTTAGGAAGGAATATCAGTACTTGATCATATTATGTTTCCAAATCTATGGTCAAAACAATAATGATACCTTCCTATAAGGTTGGGAATTCTTGCTAAATCAAGTTGTGAACGAAGGGAAACCATTCAACTAGTTGGATATGTTGGCTCGAAAATTTATAATCCATGTGACCAATGCCAATAACTCTCCCAAGGGTGAGAAAGGTGATTATACATGTCTGCCTATTTTTTGGATGCAATCTGCACTCAAAATTAATTCCCTAGCCTGAGTTGGACTTGGTCACCACGAGAATTTGTCGTACATATCTACTGCAAGTTGCTTTCAGTTTTCACTTTCAAGGGAGTAATGGAAAAGATGACCGATCACTTCCTCATTCCACTATACAAGTTAATCTTTGAGAAAGAGCTACCTTGCATGTCCCATGAAGAAATGCAAGCAGTGTTGGAAATAACAGATTGGTTTGCTTCACGAGATGGCACCTACCTCAAAGTGTTCAACAGATAGAAGTATCCACATATTCTTCTGAGGTATGCCACCGACAAGTTAGTCATGCAGAAAGTTATGTATCATCTCTCCACAGGGTGGTCGCCAGTTCTACAAAGGAAGAAGAAAATGCCTTGGCCCACTCTTCCTTTGAAAATCAGATTGTACGAGATCAAGAATCTCCAAGTTGTTGAGACCGAAGGCAAAGAGATATAGAAATTTTCATTCGACCGCTTGGAATTCAATCTGCATGTTCAATGGAATGCATGTAAAGAACATTGTGCAAGGATTCATTTCCAGTGGCCAAGAGAAGAATTACAAAGGCCTGAGGAGGATAAGATGAAAAATTGTTACAATGCCTCTAGGTCCCGTGAACCAGTAAGATCACTAGAACATCACAAGTTACTCCACAAAAGGAAGTCACTCTAAAGGAAGAACCAATAGAAAGGTGCAAATTAGTGCGTGAGAAAGGCAGGAGGAAGGCTGTGCATAACCCAACGGAAGAGCATAACTGCAATATGAAAGTAGATCCAATCATCCTAAAGGTGACAATAGCAATAGAAAAGAGGAGGAAACAGAAGAGGATGGAAGAAGAATAGAAGAAGAAGGAGGAACATGAGAAGAAAATATTGGAGGAAGAAAGGCAGAAGCAAGAAGAAGAAGAAAGAAAAAAATGAGAAGAATAAGAAAGGAAGAAGATGGAGGAAGAAGAAGTAGCACGGAAACAAGTTGAGGAACAAGAGAAGAACCGACAACTAGAAGTGGATAGAAATTTTTTTTAGAAGAATGAAATTTCTCATGAGATTGAATACTTTATCATAATTTAGGACACATAGATGGAGTCAAAGCTGCAAAACCAAGATATTGACCTTGTGCCGAGAACTCAACAAATCACCATTCAATATCCCCCTCCTATTACAGTAGAGAAAGATCCTAGCAAAGAAGAGGATATTGTTCCTCTCGATGATGGTTTGGTCATGGATACATACAATCTAAATTATGATGGACTCCAGAAGAATATTGTACAAGCGTGGAAGAAACATTCTAGATGAACTCGCATCTCCTGCATTCATTAGAGAAAGGATAATTGTGACAGACCCCAAGATAAATCCAATAGCCATCATTGTAGCCAACTTGGCCTTTGTGGGTGCTTCCAAGTCAAACACAAAGTATCTCATGGATGAGAATGAAAAAATGGAAAACAATTTGCAGGCTGCAAGGCAAGAAGTAGAACATATCCAAGGGGAAGTTCATAAAGCAGCCTCTGAAAAAGCATGTCTCGAAGAATTTAAGGCAACCATACTTGGAGAAGTATTGACATTAGGAGAGTATGTGAAGCCTTTATGAGGAGTTGGTCACTATACATAAAGCAGTTGTCCTATTGCAAGAAATGCAGAAAAATTGCAAGTTTAATGCTAATAATCTCAAGGTTGTCCACAAAACCATTTCTTTCATGCATGAGTGGTCAATGCAACACAAAGGGGCACCATCCAAATTGGGAAAGAAAAAAGGCAACAGGTAGATCTGGAGAAATAAAAAGTGTGGATGATCATCCAAAGAAATAAGAAACTCGCCTCATTCATTGCCAACATTTAGGCCTCATATGCACGATTATACACAACATGGATTTTATGGTGAAATCACATAAGATCCCTTCGGTTGGCTCACCCACCAAGGCCAAACGCAAAAATCAAGTTAGGTAGGAGGTAGTCGAATACTTGGACCAACTGAGACAAATTTCCACCAAGGAATATTTGGAGGTGAACATAAGTAATATGTAGAAGTACATTGGCAGCCCTATCCTGATTAACACTATATTTCTTCTGCTAAAGAAGGAAATTCAGACTAGTTCCAAATCAATCTACCCAGATGCAATGCAGGTTAGAGTCTGCTTCTAGACTGATCCCATCGCACAGTTTGAGGAAGTCATCACAAAATAAAAAGCTTGGCATAAGTATATGACTGAGGAACTACAAGTGGAGGTGGTCGAGCTAGAGTTTCCACAAACTCAAGCTTAACATGTTTTGTATTATTAGGTTGTCTAGTTGACTATACCCTATTTTGGCTTATATGGGTATGAGAAATATTGTAATATTATTTTGTAATTAATTAGTGAAATTCCAAGTGTAAGTTGTGGAATGTGAAGAGTCATTTTTAATGAATTCCAAAGGTAATGATTGTAGGAAGTCAAAAAATCATGAGGGGAGTCAAAGAGTCACAAAGGGAGATGAATAGTCACCCCTTTTGTTATAAATATACTCGCATGAGTCATGTAAAGGGATTTTGGTCAGGATTTTTGCTTGATATTAAAATGTTGGGAGTTTTGTTGAAAGCCTTGGCTTCTGTGTAGCATAGAGGGAGTATCTTTCTTTGGAGGAGCAGGTGTTTGCTTCACGTTCCACTATTGGGACTAGTAGTTCGTCAATTGTATATGTATGCTTGGAACTTTCACTTTAAGAAAAGATCAAACTCAACACGTTTTCATGCATATGTTTTGAATATAGTAGGACTATTCTTGTAATGTTTACAATATATGTTATTTAATTTATGCTAAAACTTATAAACTATTTCATTCACATTAGTATGAATCTTGTTGAATGTGTGATGTTGTATATATTTATCATGGTTAACTTGTGAACTATTTTTCAGGCTAACATATGATCTCTTTTATGCTTATGTGTTCCTTTTCGTTTTTTTACTATTATAGGCTTCTAAGGGGCTCACTCACTTTCTCTTTGTCGTGTCAGAACCTTTCATACATTGCACTTGACCCTCTGCAGAGTCACACACTTGTTTTACCAAATTCACGAATACATATTTCTATGTGTTATTGCATCCAAGGCATACCACTCAAACCCACCATTTCGGCAACATGGTTGTATTCTGCATGGGACTCCTACATCAAATGGCGTGAGGTCTAATTGGGACATCATATTGGGGAGATACCCTAAATGTTTGTTAGTCCAAAACCATCAAAATTTGTAGCACTCGAAGGAGGTGCAGATGACAATCTGAGTCTGTGAAGTTTGTTTAAACTTTCCATATATTTAATGGCTTCTTCCCATATCTTAACCCCGACATGTTTTTTCTAGAATTGAAAATCTGAAGGGACCACGGTAATAATCAATGACTTGTCAAATCTGAAATTTGATGGTGAGGGTGGAATAACCATTATCAATCACACCACTCGCTTTCTTGAATTTTTCACTAAACACAATATTCACTGTGAGGATACTGCTTTCAGGTTGTTCGTTCTCACATTCGTAGCACGGGTTAAGGAATGGTGTTAGACATTTATGACCACTTCCATTCACTCTTTCGAACATCCTGTCAAGGAGTTGTTCCGTGCATTTGATAGGTATGATTATAATTATGTTTATAGAAAAATCACGCATCTATGAAAAGCACCTGATGAATCTCTTAACGATTTTCTTGATCATTTTATTCATTCCTATTATGAATTTTGTGAATATGATATTGAATTGAATTTTATGAAATATAAGTTTGAATTTATTGTTCACATTTCGATATTTCTAGAAGAATATGAATCTTTATAAATTCTCCCAACATACCTCGGTTATGGAGCTCGTAAATCTGTGACAAAGAAAGTTGTTGTCCCAAGTGACTCGTTGTCTTCTCCTCATCAAAAAATTCCATTTTCGCAATTTGAGGTGGGAGAGCTTGAGAGTCTAGCCATTGATCTACCACCATCTTCGCCCACCACACATACTCAAAACTAAAACACAAGTTTGGACTGTGAATCTGATGTTTATAATGATGTTCGGTTTCCTCGTCCTCCATGTGTTGGTTATTTTGGTGCTCCCGATTATGAGTTTTTTGGTTCACTTGTTTCAATCGTTTCTTTTGATGTTCACGAGGACCAAATTGAGGATGGAGTTAGTGTTTACCAACCAATTTGTGATCTCATTTATGATGATTATGGGTAGGATTCTTTTTTTGAACAAGAATATGCGCTGGAAGTTGATATTTCTCCTTCCTCACCTCTCCTGCATTATCCTAGCATCTTCCATGATTCTGTCATGCCTATTGAATCTTTCAAAGAAACATTTTTTGTTGATGTGAATGCCAATAAATATCAGGATTCTTGGAATGTCAATTTTACATCTGGAAGCGGAGAGTATCAATTGTATCTTCGTCATCTCTCCAATCCATCATCCAATCACAACGAAGAAATAAAGAATAAAAATTCCTTGTTTTCATTCTCCTCCTCTCTACAATTCATCAGATCACGAGAATGAATTGATTTCTAATTATGGTATGTTTGATCATGGTTTTCATGATATTTTCATATATTCATCAAGTCACGACTCTATGTTTTCTACGTTTGATTTTTAGAAGCTACCGATTTTCGATGATCTGCCTTCTGATGTCTTGGAACTACCACAAGTTGTCAAGGCACTTCAACTTGCACTGATGGTTATGTCAAGATCTTGCAACCTTGATATTGGTTCCAAACATGATACGGATAATACTTCATCTTCGGGGAATCCTCATCATTTGATTGTGCAAATTGAAAATAAGCTTCACAATCTTCACATCCTCCATTTGTTTTGCATGATCATATCACTCAATTTTTGAAGGAGTCATACATGGAAAGCTCCTTTGCGAACTGCAAGTTTTCTACTTTATTTATGTTTTTAGAGTTTATAAGTTCAAAAGGACGCACTTGCATGTCAAATGGTTGCGATATGTGAAAACACCATAATGCATCCACAAAGTGTTCCACATGTGCTTTTATGTTGTACTTTTGGCGTGTATTTTCACTCTTCAAATGTTGCACTGTGACTTGATGCATCTTTCTTGTATGATGGTATTATTGAATACATTTCTTTTTGTTAATTCCCTTGCCCGTTTTGGTCAGGATTTGTGTTGGTGGTTGCATTGGAAGTTTCATTTTATGTAATATTGACCTATTCTCAACTAGTTTAGGAGTAGGAGTAGTTTTATTGCTTTCTTCGTTTTGTTTTGTTTTGATTTACTCTCTGCCATGGTCTTTTCTTTATTTTTCGTTGTAGAATAGTTTCCACATGAGACTGTGTTTGGTTCTCGAATCAAGCATGGAAAAGTTCAAGAGGAAATTGTGCTACTATCAATACTTGGTTATATGTTTATCCCCTCCCTTTGTGTGGACCTTGAATCTTTTGTCGATGATACTTTGATGGAAAATACGTTATTTTTCGGAAAACATTATAGTGAATCACGATGCTTGAATCTATAACTAGTACCACCTATTTTAATCAGTCTTTTATGATCATTTGGTTCTGCCTTGTCAACTAAGCCGAGTAGAGTAAGGAGGGGAGGAAACTTTAACAAGTGAACTGTATTCCAGAGATGTATAAATTCCTTCTCTGAAGGTACAACCTCTTATTCTCTCAATAATTCAGGATCCCTCTTCCACCCCATGAAATTAATAAGTGTTTGTGCATGGTTCTATAAAAAAAAATAAGAAAAATAAAATAAAGGGTGAAAGAAGAGAAAGGGTTCCTGCGCAGATAGGTGAAGAAAAAAATTTCATCGGGTTATAATCGAGGCTCGGTGGCAGTGGAGCAATGTTTTTGTCCCTAAAGTGACTCTGTCGGGGTACTGACGAGACCTGCTAGAAGCAGAACAACACTAGAAATGAAAACCAAGACTCTGAAAATCTCATTTCACTTGTGTATCTATATGCTCCCCATCCCCAATCGAAACAATTGTGTTTGAATTGGTTGTGTTAAGGGTGTCACTGATGAAGATAATGGTAGGGACTACATCATTAAATCAATCTAAGTAAAGAAGCTATGATAATCAATGAATTGAATAATACTTCTTGAAGAGTTAGACCTATTTTACATGAGACAAGACCCATACAATGAGTTGGAGTTCTACGAGTGTGTCTCCAAATATTGTAGCTACTACAACCACACTAAAAAATGTTTCCAATTATTATATTTTAGGGCCTCCCTTCTGTTAGCAATATCTCAACCTTTGTTGGCGTCAAGTATTCATGCTTTGTCAAAAGACTTATCAGTTCATGTAGAGCTTGTGATGCCTTGTTTTGATTCTGATCTAAAACTTTTAGTCACAAGTCATCTTCTACCTTGACATTGCAGCTTTGCAGGTCTCCCCTTCAAAAATTGTGTAATCTTGGAAGGAAGGATAGCCTCGAGGATATGAATTGCAAAGTCCTCAAAGGCAAGCCAACCGTGAGCTTATAAATTGTGCAATATTGAGGGGTAGGCTTTCCTTGAGCTCATAAATTGTGTAGAAGCTTCCATGCCCTCAAAAACTGCACAATGCACTGAGTTAAGGAGTTTCCCAGTTCCTTATGATTTGGAATTGTGAAATATTTCTTGGCAATGTGAGAAGTCAGTTTCTCAAAAAATAAAAAAAATAAAAAGAAGAAAAAACAACTCCTAGAAAATAGGGATTGGATTATCAGTTTCCTAAAGTATGACACAAGTTTTTATTTTTAACTATTCTTCCAAGTGTCGCATTTTCCTTGATTTTATTCATGCGCATCATAAACCCTATCCGACCCAAATATATATAATAGACACCCCGAGATCTCATTTTCACATTCGATCTTGGATCTATACCATTCCAAGGACACCAAGGGTATGTTTTTCTTTTGTCGTCATTTGTCGATTCTTCTGTTGCTTTTTTTTCGTTTCAATTTTGTGAGTGTTGTTTCACTTGTTTATTTTTATAGTTGTTGTAGTTTTACCTTATATTAGCTTGTATAAGTGTTGGTTCATTCCATCATTCACTTTTCACAAGTGTCACATTAACTTTCTTCTTTTTACCCACTGGTGATCGTTATTTTGACGACGTACTATGCATGTGTCTTTTTCCTTTTGAATGTTGATTTTTTGTACTTGATTTTCACAGATCCACCTTTACTTGGTCAGATCTAAACTTTCACTCAATATCTACCACTTTTCACCCTCTTCTCAGGTAGATCCACTCGTCACTTGGTTGACAATTTCCATGCTCAACTAGGAATTGCACAAGCCCAAGGCTCAAGCTTCGTGCTTGGCCTTTGAGACTGCACAATACATTGTACCTAGACTACCCAACCGTGCATTTTTTAGTTCCAGGGCTCAAGCCTGACCCTTCTTCCACTGAGACTGCGCAATATTCAATCTCTCCCTCAGTATTCCAAGGCTGACACTACGCATTACGCAATATCAAGCCTCAAGCCTCCCCCTTGACTGTTGATATTGTGCAATGCACAATTCATGAATCCAGTCTCTTCCCTCGGCCCAGGATTTGTGTAGTTTTTCCCCTCATTCTAATGGTTTTTTCCTGAATATTACTTTGATAGTCAATTTTTTGAAGCTAATTTATATTTTCCATGAGTGCCTTTCCCTCTTGCAGGTACTACAATTTTTGAGTATTTATCTTGTTCAATTACTGTCACTATGGATCCCAAGAGAATTGTCTCCAAGGATACTGTTGGGGTTCCCATGTTTTGGCCAGATTGGCAAGACCAAAAGATGAGACACCATAAAACCACTTTCAGACCTCAGGATCTAGCCCTCCTGGGTCTAGAGAGGGATCTCTCTATGATATGTCAAAGGTATATGACTTTGAAGCTTAGTGTTAAGATGTTAGGCTAGTTATAAGGCTCAGGGTTTGTTTGTTTGATTTTTTGTTTGGTTGTTGGGAATCAGGAAAGAAGGGTTCGATATAAGACAAGGATGAGCAAAGAGGATTTGGGCAAAGGAGAGATAATTCCAGGGAACATTCAAGACCATTGGGCAATGGAGTCAGGAAAGGATTTGCTTGCTAATCAATATGCAGGCTTTCAATTAGGCTAGTCATCTAAAGCATTGGATCTTAAATATGATAGTGTGGTAGGATAGGAAAGAGTGAAGGTGAGAGCGAGGAAACATTAAAGATTCATAACACAAAGTTGAAAACTTGAGATCAGAGAGAGACTTTGAACTCTCAATGCTTTGGCCTCCAGCTTGAGGGATCTTAGAAAGGTTCAATCAACTGAAAAGGATCCTAGTGAGATAGTGACAGGGTTCTAGACCTCCCAATGTTCCCAATTCATTCAATTAAATCCTAACCAGAACATCTAAGAACAGATTCATTAATTCATACATCAGCTAGCAGGCAATAACATCCAATACACTGGTTAAATTAATTGAAATCAAACCTTAGAAAACACATATAGCAGAAAACATTGAGGGCAAGGCGAGAAGAAACATAGGGTACCTAACAAGGGTATATCCTATGCCAGATTTCTGATGTGAGCCAGTAGAAATGAAATGAAATAAAATAAAACACAGAGACAGAAAAACATCACCACAGCTTTAGATCAGGATCCAAAGAAATGTGCTTATCATTTTAAAGAGCAACACCAGTCAAGTCCAACATTACCAATGGATGAATATTTAGTCTGAAAACATCTTCCACAGCCTATCTTACAACTTTACACAAAGACTATGTCTCAAAGGAAACAGATTGTAATTCTCTGATAACCGATCAAAAACCCTTACAATGAGTTTCTTTCTAAATTTTATAGCTGGAAGATGAGCAGAGGAGGTAGGTGGAGAACTAAATGTAGCATTAAACTCTGAAAAGGAAAGAGGGCCGAAGCCCATTTTGTTTAAACTCTATGCATTTATCTCTGGCATGCCTTGGACGAAAGAATGATCTTCTTCATGTTTCCATTTACTCCGGTATGGCTCTGATGCACTCTGGCTATAGTACTCCATAGTACTTTCAGTAAATAAACAAAAAGGAAAAATGAATGACAGTGAAGTGCGCCATGCTGCATAACAAATGCTCTGATAGCTTAGGACTGTGGTCAAGGATGAATGTTTTTCAGGGACACGGTAAATAGAGGAAACACTATGGGCGCTTTTGTCCTTTCACAGGTAGGGATGTTCTGCTGATGTAGCTACCCTGATGGCATAGTTTTCTGTGCGCTGGGCTTTCTAAGAGTTCCATGATGTCTTTGATCTGGTACACTGCTTTGAAACACTTGGATTAAGGCTCAAAATCTTCCATTACGGGCCTTAAACACTCTGTTTTCTCCACTGATACTCTTTGCCGCTTCCACGATTGCCTCTGATTGTGAAAACAACGCTTTAATGGCTCTGGGGAAGTTTTAACAGGGTTTAACCCTGCTCCTTTAATGAAAGTCTTGTCGGTATACCTTCCTAGGCACTTCTCCATAATTTCAGTTCTTGAAAATGGTCCTTTCCTGAGTTCTCTGTCGTTGTAACAGAGACTGAATCATGGCGGTTTTTCGCCGCCTGATAACCTTGTAAAACATGAAAACCTGTTATGAAATCCATGCATAGGGAAGATTGGCTATGGAGGGCGGGTAGAATGATAGCGCGACGGTGGTAAAACGGTGGTTTTAGATGAAACAATGGTGAAAAATGCATTGATATGGTTTAAACCTCGACAAATAGGTTTATGGTGGAGAAATGAGCGTGGGTCATCCGATCATGGCTCGATGACGAAGATAGACGGCGGAGATTAATCAGTGGGATGGCGTATGAAGTTGGGCGGAAGGAATGTGAAACATTAAACTTTAATGTATATCCCTAAAGTTTGGATATAGGCAGAAATATAAAGAAATGGATTGAAATGCAATGAAGATGATCGTGTGTGGTGGGATCCGGCATGGGTGGAGGGCGATTCATCTAGGACCATCGGATCTCAGGAAAAGATTGATGACTACGATTCAATCGGAGGGGAGACATGGGAGGGTTGACAGTTCGATGGACGATGGTGCGATTAGTTCACGACCATTGGATCTTCGATTAAACGGGCGGTTGAGATTTGATTGGGGAATCACAATCACAATGGGCGGAAGGGGATAGCATTTGAAAAATGCGATTGCGATTGAAATGGGAGAGCGTGGGCCGTCGGATCAACAGGGGAATCGACGGTGGAGATTAGATCGGAAGATCGCAATCGGAGGGTGCAGCAAGAATTTTGCGTTTGCGATGGGGGCAGGGTGCGATTAGCACCGAGTCGTCGATATAAGTGGTAGATCAACGGTGGATATTGAATCGACGAGGGGACAGAAAGAAGCGACGGGAGGGGAGCGGAACAAATCTGGACCGTTGATTCTCGGCATGGATGGACGGCTGTGATCTGGTCGGGGAAATCGCAATCGGGGGGAAACAAAGAGCGGCACGGTGGAAGTTCAGATTGCGATCGGAAGCGGGGGTGCGATTTAGCGCCAGCCGTCGGATCTGGCGGGGAGATCGACGGTGGGGACCATGGCGCGGGACTTCAGACCAAATCGAATCGCATCGGGATCTTTTCATTTAACAAAGGAAATGCACTTTCACCCGACGATGCGATTGCGATTAGCGCCCGGGCCATTAGCGCTTGGTCCTGGGCGTGGGGTCACGTGGGGAAGTGGTTTTCGGGGCAGGCCGAAAAGGGCTTAGGCCTTAATATAAAGTGCAAAGTGGGTTTTTTACCGCTTTTAGTGCATTTCAAGGCCGGAAAAGGGTAACGATAGAGGAAAACAAGGGGAATTAGACCAAACAAGGGGTGAATGTAGGATTTAAAGGGGATTTTGGGAGGATTTAGAGGGTGAAAGGGGGACTTTGACAAAGGAGAGAAAAGGGTAAAATGGGACATTTTGCAGGGATACAAGGGGCAAACCAAGGCCTTTTGGAGCACAAATTTTCATCATCTGTGAGGCTTATTGACTCCAGAACAGCAGAGGGAAATGATCAAAGCGTGGGGAACATGAAGAGGCTTCAAGGATGATGTGTTTACAAGATAAATTCATTCCTTGAAGGCTCATGAAACAATTTAGCCCCCTGTTTGCTTGTCAAAAATTTATAGGGGGGCTAACAGATATCACAAAAAACAACACTTGAGAGGGAGTTAAGAGTACTCTTGTGAACTTGTCAGTTTTCTCAGACACTCAACTGTTTGTATAGAAAGAGTCAGAAATAACATGGCATAAGGTGAATGAATTATTTTAAGAAAAGACCTTCAAAGCATATCTTGAAGATCGACAGGTGTATGTGAATGTCCAAAGATCATGGTTACACAAGGTTGCATGTAGGTACTTGATTCTCCCATGTGCATACATCATCAGATGGATACTGTCACATATAGATACCAAGACTATGACTCTCACTAGTGCCAATGGACAAAGGCTTACCTTTTTCATGGCACATTAATTCCACTTGATGTATCATTTGTCGATCCCAGAGTCATACATGGATTCAATTTTTTACGCAGTCACCAGCTACATGAGTACAAAGGATGCCATCAAAGGTTGGGTGAAAGAGCCTTCAAAATTTTGCCAGACACACAACAATACTTACAAGACCAAATATCTCAGGAAGGCCTATCAGTACTTGATCATCTTATGTTGTCGAATCTACGGTCAAAGAAATACTGAGACCTTCCCAGAAGGTTGGGAATTCTTGATAAATCAAGTTGTGAATGAAGGGAAACCATTCAACTGGTCGGATCTATTGGCTCAACAATTGAGAATACATGTGACCAACGCCAAGAACCCTCCCAAGGGTGAGCAAGACAAATTCTACATGTCTTCCTATTTGTTGGATGCAATCTGCGCTCAGAATTCATTCCCTGGAATGAGTTGGACCTAGTCACCATGAAAACCTGTCGTACATATATACTGCAAGCTGCGTTTGAAGTTCAATTTCAAGAGAGTAATGGAAAAGATGACCAATCACTTCCTCATTCCATTGTATAATTTAACCTTCAAGGAAGATCCACCTTGCATGTCCTGTGAAGCAATGCAAACAATGTTAGAAATAGTAGATTGGTTTGCTTCACCGGATGACACCTACCTTAGAGTGCTCGACGGATAGAAGTCTCCACATCTTCTTCCAAGGTATGCCACCAACAAGCTGGTCATGCAAGAAATTGTGTATCATCTCTCCATAGGGTTGTCAGCAGTGTTTCAAAGGAAGAAGAAAGCACCTTGGTCAACTCTTTCTTTGCAAATCAGATTGTACGAGATAAATAATCTCAAGGTTGCTGAGATTGAAGGTGAGGAGATAGATAAATTCACATTCGGTCACTTGTAATTAAATCTGTACGATCCATGGAATGTATGTAAAGAAAAATTTGCAAGGATTGATTTCCAGTGGCAAAGTGAGGTATTCTACAAGCCTGAAGAGGAAAAAATGAAAAATTGTTATAATGCCTCTTGGTCCCATGAACCAATCAACTTCACTGAAACATCGCAAGTTACTCCAAAGAACGAAGTTAATCCAGAAGCAGAATTAGTGGAGAGGAATAATCGAATGTGTGAGGAAGGCAAGAGAAAGGTTTTTCATAGCCCAGCGGAAGAGCAGAGCCACAAGATGAAAGCAGATCCAATCATCCTAAAGGAAAAAATAACAATAGAAAAGAGAAGGAAATAGAAGAGGATGGAAGAATAACCAAAGAAAAATGAGGAACATGAAAAGAAAATATTGGAGGAAGAAAGATAGAATCAAGAAGAATAAGAAATACAGAAACGAGAAGAAAAAGAAAGGCAAAAGATGGAGGAATAAGAAGCGACACGGAAACAAGTTGAGGAAAAAGAGAAGAACTGACAACTAGAAGAGGAGATAAAACAGTTTCAGGAGAAGGAACCTGCTCAATATATTTAAGACTTTATCATAATTTAGGACACAAAAATGAAGTTAGAGCTATAAAACCAAGATTTTTTCCTTATGCTAAAAACTCAGCCGGTCATCATTCAATCTCCCCCTCCTTCGACAGCAAAGCAAGATCCGAGCGAAGAAGAGGAGAGTGTTCCTCTCGATGATGGTATGGTCATGGATATGTACAATCTTACTTATGATGAACTACAAAATAATATTGTGCAAGTGCAAAAGAAACATTTCCAGATGAGCTGAAATCTCTTGCATTCATTATAGAAAGGGTAACTGTCGCAAACACCAAGAGAAATCCAGTAGCCATCACCACAACAAACTTGGACTTTGTAGGTGCTTCCAAGTAAAACATGGAGTATCTCATGGACGATAATAAACAAATGGAAAATAAATTACAGGATGTAAGGCAAGAAGTAGAAAAGCTCTCAGCATAAGTTCGGAAAGTAGTCTCTGCACAAGCATGTCTCAAAGAATTTAATGCAACCATACTTGGAGAAGTATCGAAATTAGGAGAGACTATGTGAAACCTTTATGAGGAGTTGGTTGTTGAGATTCAACAAGATGATGAGCTTAGTGAAAAGAGTCGCCTTCACTAAGTGGGCCCGCAGGCTATTTTTGGCGCGAAGTCTATTTTTAGACATGTCGATCATATTCTATGAGTTGCAGGATGCTATTTGTGGATGGTTGGTCAAGTTGGAAAAATAGATGGACTTCTATTTTTAGACATATTGGGTGGAATCTATTTTTAGATTGCCAGTCTAAAAATAGATATGTCGAATATTATTAGCTCTTGATAATATTTGGACTCTAAACATTATCTTATTCTCTTGGAGCACTTCAGTTAAGTGCATAGATGTGGCATAGTAGCTGACAGAAGGAATTATGCTATTCCTAAGGGTTTACTGGAGCTATTGCATGGAGGACTTCAGTTAGAACTCATGTGACAGAGTTTGGTGGAGTTGGAGAAGTAGTTGGTGGAGTTGTATTTAGTTTAACTTAGTTAGACTCAGTTGAGCTAGTTGTATCTAGTCTAACTGATTGATACACTAGTGAGAGTGGTGTGAATTAATTAGTTAATTAATTCACTAAATAATAACTCATTAATCAAATGAAGAATACATCAGTTAACTACAGTGCATGGCAGTTTCAGTGGAGACCAGTGGAGAGATAGGTGAAAGAGCAAGTGTGACTATCAGTTGTGACTATAGTGATGCATTGATTGCATCCAACACTCAATGGAGATGCCAATGAGGATTGCGTGAGCAAGGCTGGAGTAATTCAAACTCATTCAGAGCCATTCTTCAGCAGGGATTGCGCAGTAGAGGCAGGCTAGCAGGTGGCAAATATCGGTGCATGGATTTGCAAGATCGGGCCTGATTAGTGTGTAGCGATTGTATTGTACTGAGAGCTTGATATGATCAGCTTTGTATGAGGATTGTTACATGATCTCTATGACATATATTATATACAGATATTTGGGGTTTTCAGCTTCAGGCTTTCCCGTTAAACAACTGTGTTAATGTGTGTGAATTTTTATTGTTTCATGTGTGCATTTCAATCTTGATTTAATTTCCGCAAATGATCAATGATGGAATAGATTCTGTATTTTGCATGAAGTCAAAATAGTGTGAGATCAGGAGAATCTTGGACATAACACATAAGTTATATAATTTCTACATGGTATCAGAGTAGTTGATCATTGGAGGCGATTGTAATTATTGAAGAGGTTGAGTTTTGTGCTGGTGGAATTCGAATTTGCTGTAGTGTTTTCTTGGTGTTGAAGTTAAGCATTCATTGAAATATATTTCAACGGATTGCGATTGGAGTATGCCCTTGATGAGAGCTTGAATTACATAGCATGGAAGGACAGGATGGAGGTAGTGCTGGATGATAATGGGCTGAAGGAGTTCATTGATAGCAATGTTCCTAAGCCGGGATCTAGCGATGCAGCCACACTTGACACATGGAAAAAGAAGGTAGCAAAGTGTCGAAGGATTCTGTTGGAAGGTGTGAAGGACCACATTGTGTCCAACCTTCATGGTAAAGCCACTCCATTCTTAATGTGGAAGGATTTGACAGATTTTTTCCAAAGGATAAGTGACCAGAGGAAGTTGGCGCTTAAAGGCAAACTCAGAAAAATAAAAATGGAGAAAGGTGACAGTATACCAAAATAACTCACAAAGTTTGTCCACTGAAAGGAAGAGCTAGGAAGTGTGGGGGTTATTTTTGATGAAGAAGACTCGGTGAGCTTGGCTCTCCTTGGGCTTCTGAAGAGTTGGCATAGCTACGAAGACTCTGTCAATGGATGGGAGAAACTGCCAGGATGGGAGCGACTTTGGTCAGATCTTGTGCAGGAGGAGATAAGGCGGGGTACCAGGGATGGATCTTCATCGAAGAATGAAGATGAAGAAAATTTCACTTTGGCTACCAAAGCTCAGAAAGGAAAAGGGAAGAAATCTTCCAAATCTGAAGCTAAAGGCAAGAAGCATGATTTGTCCAAGGTGAAGTGTTTTCATTGTCACCATCATGGGAATTTCGCCACTAACTGTCCACAGAAGAAGAAGAATAAGCAGGCTGCTGGATCTGCAGCTGGAGAGGCCTTAGCCTCACAGTTTGAGTTGGTTTTTTCTTTGATCGCATGCTTGGTTTCAAGTGTCATGGAATCGATGTGGTTTATTGACAGTGGTGCGTCTTTCCATATGACTAGAGACAAAGATTTGTTTAGTGATCTGGAGGAAAAATATCTTGGAGTGCACATCGAGATGGGCGATGATGGTAGATACAGTGCGACTGGTATCGGGACCATTTCCTTTGAGAGGGAGTCCGGTAAACCTTTCATCTTGAAGGATGTCATGCATGTTCTAGGATTGAAGAAGAATATGATCTCTGTGGCGATGTTGGAAGACAAGGGTTATGATGTTGTTTTTAGCGAGGGAAAAGCCTTCCTTCGACATAAAAATACCTGGTCAAACCAGGAGGATAGGGATTTAAGTTAAGAATCTTTATCAATTGCAGGTAGATGGCTACGCTGCAATGGCAGGAAAAGTAGAAGGAGTGGTGAGCCGACAGAGACATTCACCTGACAGAGACATTCACCTGACTGATTTACTGGATACATGGCTCTGATGAGCAAGTGTATCGTGACGAAGGTTCATAGAGTGGAAGGAACCACTCATGCAGCGCCAAACATCAGAGGGTGGAAGCGCACTACAGAAGATGAGCGATTGAATCTTGATGCAGTGCAAAATGTAGGAGTTCCTACATCACAGCGCAGACAGAGACAATCACCTGACTGATTTACTAGATACATGGCTCTGATGAGAAAGTGTATCATGACAGAGCCATCCTATTTCTAGGAAGCTGTGGAGGATCCCGCATGGGTAGATGCCATGGTGGAAGAGTATGATTCGATTGTCAGAAACAGTGCATGGGAGATTGTCCCAAGGTCGGAAGGGAAATCAGTGGTAGGTTTGAGATGGATCTACAAAGTGAAGCAAGCTGTTGATGGGAGCGTCGAGAAGTATAAGGCAAGATTTTTTTCCCGGGGCTTCTCACAGATCGAGGGGATCGACTATGAAGAAACCTTTTCACCTGTCGCAATGTATTCTTCCATACGGACCATCCTTGCTTTCTCAGTGCAAATGGGCTGGCACATTCATCAGATGGATGTGAAGACTGCGTTCCTCAATGGAATCATTGAGGAGGAGGTGTACATTGAGCAGCCTGAAGGATTCGAAATCTTCAGCAACGAGTCGCATGTGTGCAGGCTCAAAAGAGCACTGTATGGGCTGAAACAAGCACCTCGTGCTTGGTACACACGGATAGATAGTTATTTCACTGGACTTGGTTTCGCCAAGAGGGAGGCAGATCCAAACCTATACCAGATTGTGGTGGAGGGTAAGATTTTGATCATTGTGCTTTATGTAGATGATTTAATACTAACAGGTGATGAAATGTTGATACACTCATGCAAGGCAGATCTTGTAAAGGATTTCAAGATGAAGGACTTGGGCCTCCTTCATTATTTCCTGGGATTGGAAATTTGGCAGCGGAAAGGTGAAATGTTTGTGTCTCAAGGAAAGTATGCCCTAGAGATACTGGAGAAGTTTCACATGCAAGGCTACAAGCCTATCGAAACTCCTCTTCCTGGTGGTTGGAGGAAAGAGGATGCCACATTGGCAGAGGTAGTGGATGCCACTGTTTATCGACAGTTGGTTGGTTCGCTCATGTATTTAGTCAATACACGACCGGACATATGCTATGCTATGAAACAGCTTTCACAAGCGATGGTTAAGCCTACCAAGATCTTTTGGAAGGTAGGTAAGCATGTCCTAAGGTATCTCAGGGGCACATCTGGGTATGGATTGTGGTACAGACAGTCAGATGAGGTGAAGCTGCATGCTTCACGGATGCAGATTGGGCAGGAAGCCCAACGGACAGAAAGAGCCCATCTGGAGGGATTTTCAGTATCAGATCTACAACAATTTCTTGGTATAGCAGGAAACAAAGATTCATGGCACTCAGTTCAGCGAAGGCCGAGTACATGGCAGCAAGTTTGGCTACATGTGAGGCTATATGGATGAGGAAGATCCTGGTTGGTTTGTTTGGTTCTCATTTAGATCCCACTGTGATATATTGTGATAATCAGAGTTGCATTAAACTCTCAGTTAATCCATTATTTCATGATATATTTAAACATATTGACATCCGGTACCATCATATCAGAGATTGTGTGCAGCAGAAGATCATGTTGCTTTTTTACATTCCTACGGAGGATCAAGATTCAGATATTCTGACGAAGGCGCTCACCAGGAGCAAATTCAAATACCATAGAGACAGGATCGGGGTGGCAGATAATCCCTATCTTGTTGAGAGGGAGTGTTGAGATTCAACAAGATGATGAGCTTAGTGAAAAGAGTCGCCTTCACTAAGTGGGCCAGCAGGCTATTTTTGGCGCAAAGTCTATTTTTAGATATGTCGATCATATTCTATGAGTTGCAGGATGCTATTTGTGGATGGTTGGTCAAGTTGGAAAAATATATGGACTTCTATTTTTAGACATATTGGGTGGAGTCTATTTTTAGACTGGCAGTCTAAAAATAGATATGTCGAATATTATTAGCTCTTAATAATATTTGGACTTTAAACATTATCTTATTCTCTTGGAGCACTTCAGTTAAGTGCACAGATGTGGCACAGTAGCTGACAGAAGGAATTACGCTATTCCCGAGGGTTTACTGGAGCTTTTGCATGGAGGAATTCAGTTAGAACTCATGTGATAGAGTTTGGTGGAGTTGTAGAAGTAGTTGGTGGAGTTGTGTTCAGTTTAACTCAGTTAGACATAGTTGAGCTAGTTGTATCTAGTCTAATTGATTGATACACTAGTGAGAGTGGAGTGAATTAATTAGTTAATTAATTCACTAAATAATAACTCATTAATCAACTGAATAATTCATTAGTTAACTACAGTGCATGGCAGTTTCAGTGGAGATCAGCGGAGAGATAGGTGAAAGAGCCAAGTGTGACTATCAGTTGTGACTATAGTGATGCATTGATTGCATCCAACACTCAGTGGAGATGCCAATGAGGATTGCGTGAGCAAGGCTGGAGCAATTCGAGTTCATTCAGAGCCATTCTTCAGCAGGGATTTCACAGTAGAGGTAGGCTAGCAGTTGCAAAGAATGGTGCATGGATTTGCAAGATCGGGCCTGATTAGTGTGTAGCGATTGTATTGTACTAAGAGCTTGATATGATCAGATTTGTATGAGGATTGTTACATGATCTTTATGACATATATTATATACAGATAGTTGGGGTTTGCAGCTTCAGGCTTTCCCGTTAAACAACTGTGTTAATGTGTGTGACTTTTTATTTTTTCATGTGTGCATTGCAATCTTGATTTAATTTCCGCAAATGATCAATGGTGGAATAGATTTTGTATTTTACATGAAGTTAAAATAGTGTGAGATCAGGAGAATCTTGGACATATAACACATAAGTTATATAATTTCTACATTGGTCACCGTGCATAAATCAATTGTCCTCTTGAATGAAATGCAACAAAAGTGCAAGGATAATTCTAATAATGTCAATGTTTTCCGCACAGTGATTGCTTCCATGCATGAGGGGTCAATGCAACACAAAGGGGCAACGTCTGAATTCAGAAAGAAAACAAGGAAACATGAAGAGATGGAGAAATCACAAGTGCATATGATCATCCAAAGAAATAAAATACTTGCCTCATTCATTGCCAACATTTAGGCCTCATATGCATGATAATACAACATCATGGATTTCATGGTGAAATCACATAAGATCCCTTAAGTTGGCTCACTCACCAAGGCTGAACTCATAAATCAATTCAGGAAGGAGGTAATTGAATACTTGGACCAACTGAGACAAATTGCCACCAAGGAAGACATGGAGGTGAATATAAGTAATATGAAGAAGTACATTGGTGGCCCTGTCCAGATTAACACTATTTTTTCTCCTGCTAAAGAAGGTGTTAGCGCAAGGAGTCACTCCTTGAATGCAAAAGGACTAAGCCTTACACATCATAGTTCATTTCAAATTTTAAAGGGTTTTTTGAGTGGTGGGATGGCTTCTCAATGATTTTGAAATGATTTTTATATTCTTTAAGACTTTCATGAATTTGGAAATCTGTGGGAAGTATAAATTGTATGCGTAAATTGGTAGTATAGGGAGCAGAGTGTAACAAATGAAGAAGATGGATAGCTGCTTCCTATTCTAGGAAATATTCATATCCTAAATCAGTCACACAGCTATAATGATGGCTCTTTACACAAACTCTATTTATGTAAAGTAAACAACATTCATAAAGTGGATTTCATGCATAAATTATTCCACAATTCCTTTATGAAATCTTGACTAATATGTTCTACAACACATATTATTTGCAGAAAGCTGAAAGTAGATAATTTACTATTAAATCCTTTAACAGTTTCTCACTCAAACATTACTAGCTACTACAATTCATAATTATAAGAAATTAACAAAGAAAGAAGACAAACCATACATTAGATGGTTCTTGAGTCACAAAATCCTCCAACATGAAGTAAAAAATACTTTTCTTTATTATATTCAGTCTTCAGGTAGACCAACATCCAACCTGGAAATGGTATTTACAAATGGTATATATAGAAAGAAAGGCACCAACTCCATCTCTTCTAAAAATAAGGAAACACTACTCCTATCACTACATAGGTGTCATAGGACATTACAACCATATCCCATTGAAATCTAACTGAAAGGACACATGTAGAAGAAAGAAGAGAAGAAATCTGGGCTGAACTGGTGAGTGTGTTGTCATGCTGCCCCTTTTTCTTTTGATTTGTCTCCTTATGTCTTTGGTATTTAAATGAACATGTATATTCTTTTAATATGACCTCCAACAACCTTGTAACCAACTCTCACCATCACTTGTTATATCCATTTGGTTATGAGTCTTTATCCTTCCTTAACTAGCTCGGAAATTTTTGCTGACAGGTGTCAAAACTCAGTTAAAACAGACGCTATCGAAAATTTCGGTAAAAACCTGTAACTGCGCAAAAACTAGAATGCTACTGGAATTTTCGATAGCTCTCTGTTTATTTTTAAAAAATTCCAGACAGTGCTGAAAAACCTGTACAAACTTATATTATTTGACATCTAAGATTTTGTTCAGAATTGTGATTGATAAGCAAAAATGTGTTTGTATCAAAAAACCTTTTTACCTTCCTTCCATGTGGGTTGCAGCTTCAACAAGCTTATCCAAGGCTGTCTTGCTGTCATCAGATGATTTTGATCTGGTTGTTCTTGTGACTGCTTCCTTGACAGTGGCCTTCTCCTCCTTAGAACCCTTTTGGATCTTTCTTATTTTTGAGGGTTCTGAGTGCTGCTATGAAGGGGTTTTTTTTTTATCTTTCTTCTTGGATTTATATATCTTTAATCCTTAATATTTTTCTTCTATATCAACGACCTCTCTCATTAAACTTGGATTGTGCAAAGCATTAGACTTAAGCCTGAACTTGTTGATGTCTCTCCTATGTATTTTTCTGGTATCAACAACAGGTTCGACTTCTTCTTTATCCTTCTTCCTACTGATCTCATACCATGCATCTTTGAGGAGTTCTTTATCAGAATTTTTGGGATGATAATATTTCTCCATTTTCTATTGAATATCTGCTTCCGAAATTTCTGGTAGCATTTGTGCTTTAGATTTCTCTGCAGTCATAGACCTTCCTCTTCAAGCTTTGGTGTAGACATTAGGAAAAGGACGAATGGGGGCACTACAAGAAAAAAGCACATTGGTGAGGGTCATGCTTGTGACGGACCTTTAAGGTCCGTCACCAATGTCACATATGGTGACGGCCTTTAAAAAACCGTCACTGTAAGTGTATATAGTGATGGTCCTTTATGGTCCGTCACCAAAGAAATTTTCAATGAAACTTTTGGTGAGGGTTGTTAAAGGCCCGTCACTAATTCTCTCTTTGGTGACACTTCTAGTGACAAACTTTTAATGACCCTCACCAATGCTCTTTTTGTTACTTTTGGTGATGGTCAAAAAATGTCCACCGTCATTGATCATTAAAAAACCGTCACTGTAAGTGTATATAGTGATGGTTCGTTATGGTCCGTCACCAAAGACATTTTGAAGCACACTTTTGGTGAGGTTCGTTAAAGGCCCATCACTAATTATCTCTTTGGTGACACTTCTAGTGACGAAGTTTTAATGACCCTCACCAATGCTCGTTTTGTTACTTTTGGTGATAGTCAAAAAATGGTCGTCAGCATTGACCATTCGAATGAGTTTTTGATGATGCTATGTGCCTGTTAATATATTTTTTTGTCAAAAGTTAACGATTTAATACCATTATTGTGGAGTATTTTTTATAATATGTCCAAAGCCATAGTGGTTAGGGTCAGTGAATTTTTTAGAAGTAATTAGTGTGTATCATTTCCCTCAAGTAATAACTAGTCAAATAGAGATTTCCTATGAGTCAACAGATTATTCATATATATTAAGTTTATTATCTAGAAAATTCCCTTCAGATAAAGTTCCACTATTGTGTGTAGGAAATATATTATTTAATACATAATCAAGCTTTGACAATTCTATTAATGAGAAAGACCTAACGATCCTCACCAATCTGGGCACGCCTTAAATTAATGCTTTAGCACACACTAACATTTCTTAGCACCCCACATGTATTGGAACATCTTTGTACCTAGAACATCTTGTGATGACACTTACGCCCAAGCACATGGTGACATGCGCTAGCACAACATCGAACTCTGCTAACATGTGTTGGCATGCTGCATATAGTCCCTAGCATGCCCCGGAACACCTTGGTTGAATGCATTGACATACATTAGCACTTGGCACACAATGCCACTTGGCATGTATTGGGACCTATTATTAGTGTGCCTAGCATGCCCCTTTTCAAAAAGATAAAGTCCCGACTTATTAACCCTCTTATTGGTTCTTCCTTTTGTTGCCTTGACACATATTGACATACCCTGGTCCCCTGCACCACATCCTTAGCACCCAGCATGTATTGGCATATCTTGGCACTACTAATTGGCACATGATATAATTAGCACACCCTGGAACTCCCAAGCACACTTTGGGAATTCTTGACATTCCTTGATATTCCCTAGCATGCCTTACTAATGCTTAGCATACCTTGTCAGTCCCTCCTTGGCATGACAACTAACACTCATTAACACTAGTCTCTAGCGCACGTTCCTCATATTCATTAACTTTCATGAATTTTTACTTAGTGCTCCCTTAATGTTTTTTCCTAGTAATCCTTAACACTCATGAACATGCATTATCACTCTCTAGCACACTTTAGCACTCTTCAACATTCCCTTCCACTAATTCATAACATGCATAACACTAGTTCCTGACACATATTGGCGCTTGGCACGTGTTGGTGCTTGGAAAGTCTTAGCATGTGTGGAATATGTTGATATGCCTTGGTATGATTTGGCATGGCTTAATATTAAATTTATTTGTGATTTTCAGTTGTTGGAAAGTAGATGAGAAGCAACAAAGGAATACTTGGCACTTAGAATGCACTAAGACTTTGCACTTGGCACCTATTGTTGCCTAGTGTTGGTGTGCCTAGCATGCCCCTCTTGGAAAAGGTTAATTGATGACTTATTAACTTCTGTGTGTTAATTTAGATTTCTGTGAAGACCTTTTTTTTTTCCTTTCGTTGTCTGAAATTTCTGACACACATTTGGAGGCAATTTTCTAGTAGTATCTTGTGTGCCTATCATTTCTGTATATATATATTAGCATGGCTTAGCATGTATTCTACCATTCAAAGCTACATCAAGGTGAACGAAGAGATATGTAGTCCCAAAGAGGACATGAGTACTAGGAAGCAGTGGTGGTTGTTGAATAAGAGTCACATCCCCTGGAGCAAGATCACTATGAGCACTCACATCATTACATACCTTAATGGTCGGTTTGCACTAGGAAGTAGGATGACATATTGTTGGTTCTCTTCTGGAAGATCGAGCTTAAGAGAGGTTGCTCATGAGAATCTAGGCATGTGATTTCAATGGTGTCTTTGTGTGAAGGCCGCATCAAATTCTGAAATGTTGAAATTTGCAACAAGAAACAGTGAGATTGGAAACCAGAAAGGACAAAAAAAAAATGCACCCACACTGGTGAGGAATTTTGATGCACTAGGAGTGAGGAATGTGGGGCGTCTAATTTATTTTTCCCTTAAATAAATTGGACAATAAATTGTAATTTCATCTCATAACAAATTTTGTTAGTTAATTAAGTCATGATGACCGAGTTAGCTCAAGAAATTCAAGTACTTGAGGGTCTAAGATGAGGCATCTAGAGGGATTCTAATATTATCACTCTCTAGCACACTTTAGCACTCTTCAACATTCCCTTCCACTTCATAACATGCATAACACTAGTTCTTGACACATATTGGCGCTTGGCACGGGTTGGTGCTTGGAAAGTCTTAGCATGTGTGGAATACGTTGAGATGCCTTGGTATGATTTGGCATGGTTTAATATTAAATTTATTTGTGATTATCAGTTGTTGGAAAGTAGATGAGAAGCAACAAAGGAATAATTGGCACTTAGAATGCACTAAGACTTTGCACTTGGCACCTATTGTTGCCTAGTGTTGGTGTGCCTAGCATGCCCCTCTTGGAAAAGGTAAATTGATGACTTATTAACCCTCTTATGTGTTAATTTCCTTGTAGTTTAACTTTTTTCTCCCTTTTGTTGTCTTGAAAGTCCCTGACACACATTGACACACCCTTGCACATCTTGGCATGCCTTATCACTTGGCACATCTTAGCATGTTTGACATGTATTCCCACTATCTGGCACATCAAGGGGGTGAAGAGATATGTAGTCCTAAAGTAGGTCGAGTACGAGGGCCGAGTAAGGGTTGCTAAAGGGAGGTCATGATCATCCTCCAAGAGCAAGATCATCATGTGAGGGTTCAGAAGAATGTTGCATACCTTAATGGTCGGTTTGCGCTAGGAAGTAGGATGGCATATTGTTGGTTCTCTTCTGGCAGATCACGCTTAAGAGAGGTTTCTCATGAGAATCTGGGCATGTGATTTCAATGGTGTCTTTGTGTGAAGGCTGCATCAAATTATGAAATGTTGAAATTTGCAACAAGAAACAGTGAGATTGGAAACCAGAAAGGACAAAAAAAAATGCACCCACACTGGTGAGGAATTTTGATGCACTAGGAGTGAGGAATGTGGGGCGTCTAATTTATTTTTCCCTTAAATAAATTGGACAATAAATTGTAATTTCATCTCATAACAACTTGTGTTAGTTAATTAAGTCAAGATGACCGAGTTAGCTCAAGAAATTCAAGTACTTGAGGGTCTAAGATGAGGCATATAGAGGGATTCTAATATTTTTTGGGTCCAATTGAAATTGATGCATTAGTGGGGTGCAAGTGTAATTAACTCAATTAAATGCATTAAAATCAGTTTAACTGGTTCTAACTAAGTTATGAGCTAGCGAGAGGTCCAGTGAATTAAATTAGATTTAATTCACAATGAGTGATCAATCATATAACTGATAATTCGCTATTAATAGTTGTATGCATGTCAGTTTCGAGGAATACCCAGTTGAGACAGAGGTTAAAGGGAACATAACTATCATTTGTATTCAAAGAAAATTTCCCATGTGAAATTATAAAGTCATTGGGATTCCATAATGGATTGTGCAATCAAGGAAGATTGATTTTCCTAATTAATAAGCAGTTAATTCCCTAGCTAGGATTGTATGAGCAAGGCAGGCTGAAGTAAGGATCAGAATTGGCTAAGTACTAGACTGATTTTTCCTAGATCAATCGGAGACAATTGACAGAGTGCTGGAGAATATCACGAGATATTAAGCATTAATGTATTGTTTCATGATTCCTTGAATTAATACACAATAGAGATAGAGGGCCTTTGAGCAGTTTCTTTCCCCAAATACATCATGTTGTTGTGCGATTGATAATTTATTTCTCTTACTTATATGTGATCGTGCGATCGTGTTTTGTTTCCGCAAATTTTAGGAAGGATTCAATATCTTGTTTTAGTATATTACAAGATTAGATTGAATCTTGTTGGTTAGATTTTCTACATGGTATTAGAGCAGAAATTTTTTGGGCGGCAAGTTTGCATAGAATATTTGAATATTTTGGTGTACAATTTTCAAAAAAAAATAGGCTATTTGGATTCCTTGCGAAAATCTACCGAAATAGAAAAAAAAAATCGGTCGAATCGGAGCTCGGATGAGGGAGATATCATCGATTTAAAATCAACTCTTTTTTAGAAACTTTTTGTAACGTCAGGACAATTACACTGTGTGCGAGTCAAGAACCTATATGTAATTGAGGTACCAGATGCATGCAAAGCTTTGAGGAGAAAGGCAGAAGTTAGAGACTTGGTAGTTTAAAGGGAGCATAAATACCTCTTAACATGAATCTTCATGAGAAGCGGTCTCAGAAGGTTGTGGAGTAGTTTCCACAATTGGAGAAGCAGAGAGGAGACTGAGTGGAAGCATCCACTCAAGTAGAGACCTCCATGAGGGGGAAATTTCGAGCCAGATGGGAAGAGGGAGCAGCCATACCTGGAGATGTAAGCTGGTGGGGTGATGTGTAGACATAATCCCAAGATAAGAAATTTGGGCAAGGTCCATTGAGATGGCGTGTGATCTCATGGATCGAACTTGGCTACGAGGAGCCACAGTACAATAGTAGTAGGAAGGATCGGTTAAATTGATGTAGTCAGATGTCAGCAAGACAGAAATCAGAGTCAGATGTCAAATAGTACTGGATCACAAATTAGAGTTAGCAATAGTTCAAAGGGCACGGATGCAGATGTCAGCAGCAGCGCAGAGAATCCAGTACTAGACAGATGCAGTAGCTAGCAGCAATCAGAAGATTCTGATGACAGATGCATTATACTGAGTAATTTGTTCGGAGGTTATTCAGTTTTAGGACTTGCAGGTGCAAACAATACTAGAGAAGTGTAGCATGCAGAACATTCCAAAAGTACCGAATGGAGATAGATTGAATTCCTTTCTTGTTGAGAGGGAGTATTGAAATTTGCAACAAGAAATAGTGAAATTGGAAACTAGAAAGGAAAAAAAAAAATGCACCCACACTAGTGAGGAATTTTGATGTACCAGGAGTGAGGAATGTGAGGCGTCTAATTTATTTTTCCCTTAAATAAATTGTAATATCGTCTCATAACAACTTGTGTCAGTTAACTAAGTCATGATGATTGAGTTAGCTCAAGAAATTCGATTTAAGGTGATCGAGGTGGATATTGGTAGCCACCCGCCTATTCCACTTGGGCCCTCGCAATTGTCTCTTTCAATTTTTCAATTTTCTTAATTATAGCACAATTTACTATTTTTGTCAGTTTTTCAGGTCCTGAACTTCCGGAGCCATTTTGAGGCCCCAAACGACGTTTTTTGGGCAAGAAAGGTTTAGCGATTTCATAGAAATCGTAGTCCTCGAAGAGATCTTTATAACAAGGTATCATGTGCATCAAACGAAGATCATATGACCAAGTTACGACCCCGGAAAGTTGGCTGCCCAACTAACCCCAACGGGGCCCATAAACTCTTGGTGTTACATCTCCTCGGGTTAGGGTTTTGATTGTTTAGGATTTTATCTTATTTTTAAATAATAAAAAAGACCCTTCATCCTTATTGTAACACAGTTCAGAGGAACATAACTATCAGCTGTATTTATAGAAAATTTCCCATGTGCAATTATAAAGTCATTGGGATGCCATGATGGATTGTGCAATCAAGGAAGGTTGATTTTCCTAATTAATATGGAGATAATTCCATAGGAATTGCGTGAGCAAGGCAGGCTGAGAATTGGCTAAGTATTAGACCGATTTTTCCCAGATCAGCAGGAGACAATTAGCAGAGTGTTTGAGAATCTCAAGAGAGATTAAGCATTGTATTGTTTCATGATTCCTTGACTTAATACAAAATAGAGATAGAGGGTTTTGAGCAGTTGCTTCCCTAGATACATCTTGTGTTGTGCGATTGATAACTTGTTTCTCTTACTTATATGTGATTGTGTGATCGTGTGTTGTTTCCACAAATTGTAGGAAGGATTCAATATATTGTTTTAGTACATTACAAGATTAGATTGAATCCTGTTGGTTAGATTTTCTACATGAAATAGAAGAGAGGGTTGATACCATCTTGCCTTGTGGTGGTTAGTAGGTCGCAAGGTCAGTGATAAAGACCAACATAAATGGAGGAGGGCTTGCACTGTAATTTAGAGCCATAACAGAAGTTGACACAGGTGTAATATTGACTGATTTAACCCTAGTTTGAGGGTCAACATTGAGATCTAAAGTTCATGTCAAGATTCAGTCAAAGAAATGCCCAGAATCTATGGATCCATATGAGCTAGGTCGAGTCTCTTATGGAGGCAAGAGTCGTGTTTTTTCTATGTGTGGATAGGGTTTGTTCTACAAAAATTAGAAGTACATAAGTATAATGCCCTAGTTAGGACAGTTTCCTAGCATGTTTAGTTCATAAGGTATGCCCTTAAGACTGTGACAAATTTGCGTAGAAGAAGACAGGTTGTGACCCTTAGAGCGAGGTTTATTTCTGCAATAAAGACCACAGATTTGGAAGATGGTTTGCAGATTCAATATGTGTGGAGACAATAGATCCAAAGGAGGGTGGAACCTGAGCAGAAGATTGAGCATGCAGAAGAAATGTGCCATATGGAGAATGGATTGACATGTAGAGGAGTTGATTTTGGTGGAATTTCCATAGAGTTTTAGACAAATATATGAAGAAACCTATAAAAAATTAGTAAATGGACTGTTAGTGGCTGATTTGTGACCCCAGTTCAGTCATCTAGAGATTGTTAGAAGTATGATAAGAGGAGTAATTCATATATGTTCGTAGATTGGACAACAAAGATCAAATTGTCGATACACAAGAACAATGATCTTGAGAGGACTCAAACCCTTGTTAGGTGGCAGATTTGAAGAGCCCTAGATGAAGACAATATTGTGGGGCCCTAGATCAGTAAAAATAATTGATTGTGGTTGGGCAGATTGATGGTAGTCCAAGTACAGTTGGAGGGTTGTTAGATTACTATCAAAGAAGAGCCCTGACTCTTGTTCTGGTGAAGTACAACAAAATTGGTAGAAGCGTAGGTGTATAGGGCCTAAGGATGTGCAGAATTTCAAGGACTAAAGTAATAGTCAAGTGGGCTAACCAACTAGCCCTAGTTCACTATATTGTAGAGGATTGATTCAGAGAGAAGAAGGGCAGCCTCCATAGCCCTGGACTTCTCATCTTGGAGCTGTAATATGGAAAAAGTGGGCATACGAAAGATTTGTTCACAAATGGAATTGTGAACAACTTGTTACCACTCAAACTAGTAGTGGACCTAAAAGGTGTTCCTAAGAGGGCAATTGCTAGGACAAGGGAAACAATGGAAGCTTAGCCCATTGTCACCACAACTAAGGCTCTGTGCTCTTCACAGAATTTCACCGATGGGTGGAGTCTCGGTAGTTTAGGAAGTCACTTGTAGAGTATTGGTCAATGAATAGGTGGGAAGTGACCCTCGAAACCCTTTCTCTAAGATAAAATAACGAGTGGGACTTGCTTTCCTTCTAAGCAAGTGAATTTATCTTCTAGGGAGAGAAGAGGGGGATTGAAGGGTTGAGGGAGAAGAAAAAGACTTATAAAGGAAGTTCTCAATCCCTAAAATCCTTTGGGAACTTGGATTCCCAAATGGTCCTTGATGAAAGGCCTTTGACACCAAATGGGACCACACGGGGCCAAGTGGACCCAGCCCAGGTTCGGGGATGGAATTTAGCAACCAATGATGTTCCTATACTGGAAAGGTTAGGGGAAAGGATAAGACAAGAGTTTTTACTTCAATAGGTCAAATTGATCCTACTAGGTTCTATCCTTGGGACCACCTAGGCAAAACTTGATCCTAGAGCTAGGGCTTGAGGTATCTGAATATTCCACCGTCGGAATTGGCCCAAGTTTTGAGGAGAGTGAGGGTACCCAACAACGCAGCTGCCTCTAAGAGATAGAAGTTTTCCTCTAGCTAGATTCCTAGGAAATTGTTGCCCTAGGTGACCTAATGGGGCTAGACCTAGGGAATGTGAAAATTTTCTTTAACTCTAAATCTCAAAATTCATCAAATTATATCCTGTATTCAAAAATGATCCTCTAAGTTAGCCATTCTGAAGATAAGGTTGATAACTTACTATAGAACCATCACCTACATGTAGTGATCTTATTCTGTGAGCAGGCAACCTACTTTCGAGAAGACACGGAAAGGTAAACACTCTCTGCCAAGATTTTCCATACAGCCTAGGTTGAGCAACCACATATACATCACCAGTTTTTTCTCTTCAGATTTGTGACTTATAAGAGCTTTGTCTGACCACCTCCGGGTTGCTCCCAGAGTCACCCAAGCAAGCCCTCTCAGCATCATCCTCTTTCTGTAGTACCTAATTAGTAATTTAATTAACCATAACAGTTTCTTGATCATGCAAGTATTTCAAATATATTGCCAATAAACATAAAGCTTTCATGTTAAACAATCACGTCAAAAGACTTTAGACTATGATGCAAAAATACAAAGAAACCTCACCAACACTCAAAGGACAAACAAATTCAAACCTCTACAAAGTATAAATAGATATCTGATAAACTTCATTCCACCACAAAAATGTGCTTAACTAAAGAAAATTCTAATTACTGTGCTTTCAAGACAAAGCTTTCAAGGGCATTGATGTTATAAACATACCCCTAACACCTCGTGAACAATCAATGTGTATAAGTAGACCATCATAAGGCTCATTTTAAACATCATTATTATCATTTTATAAATCATTTTTATCAAATCAACAAGAAGCAAGCAACAATTGCATTCAGTTCCACTGAAGCAAAGTATATGGCAGTTTCATATTCTTATTATGGAGCTATCTAGATTTGCAACTTGATTGTAGAGTCAACCAATCACTTGTTGAAGCCCAATATTGTCTCTTGTGAGAATCAAAGTTACATCAAGCTCTATGAAAATCCAATGTTTCATAACCATTTCAAACACATTGATATTCAATACAATTTCCTAAGATTCCAAGTTCATTAGGGAGTTGGTAGTGTTGGACCACATTCTGACAAAGTTGCATATGGTTAATAGTTTGACAAAGCTCCTAACAAAGGGGAAGTTGCACATGGTTAACGCTAGTCATATCTCTAGAAGGAATATTATAAGCATAATTTACTAGAAAAACAAAAGAACATTATCAAAGGAATAGTCATGAGAATGCAGGTTGCACAGAGGATATCTACATGTACAGGATTTTCTAGAAGTTTAAACACCAGCCCAAGGAAAGAAAATCAAGGGAAGGGCTTGATGCTTCATCAAAGCACTGATCCTAAGATTTGCCTAACAGAAACAGAAAAAAAATGCAGCAAACCAGAATTTTCCTGCTATGAAATGACGGAAATATTGCAGACTGGACACTTGTTTTTCTAAAGCAACCACTTGTTTTTCTTAAGTTTGCTTCATAACTTCTCACGGTGCTTAACTTGCTTGTTTGTACATGTAAGTGAGACTACAACCCCCCAACCTCTCTAACAATTCCACCTCTTCAACCCTTGTTAGTGTCTTCTTAGACATGCACACATGCCTCAAACAAAACTTAACACTAGCATCCAAAATGTGCATGCTCGTTTCATCTTTTAATGCCTCACTGAAACCACATTATCACATTGCTTAAAATGAAATGTTCACAACTTAAGGCAAAACACCTACTTTGCTTATGACAACCTAAACTATGCAAGTGACTTCGAGATGACTTCAGTTTCTCAAGATAAAAACACATGGTCTTACAACCCCATTCACACAACAATTTGAATATATTTAACCTAGAAAATGGTACATATGCTAGTCCTTTCAAATTTGTCACGCGACTTTCAAGAAACTAATACTTTGTGTTTTAACTATCAAATCCACTTACTATATACTCTTTTTTTTGTACACCCACCTAATATACAAGAAAATTTATTTTTTTTCGATGCAACCAAGTTAAAAACGCATATTTCCTCTATACACTTAAATGTTTTCAACACAACCAAGTTAAAAACACTCTTACATTCAAATTCCAAAAATACAACAATAAACCTTAACAACAAAAACATTACATAAAATTAATAATCTTAAAATTAAATCATTATTATTATAATAAATAATCCTACCCTTTCCATCACAACCAAAATCATACACTAGTTTGTTAGTTCCTCAAATACAACAAAGATATGTAAGTGAAAATACAAAATAAATTAACTACCATTCCGTTTCAGCCCCTTATGGATTGAGAGAGAAGGCTTTACTGATATAGTGAAAGAAGCTTGGGCCAAATCTTTCTCAGGGTCCTCAAGTTTTGTTTGGGAGCAAAAACTTAAGGCCACTAAACATGCTCTAAAGGATTGGATTAGGAAACCAGTCCCTACCCCAACCAGCTTAAGAAAAGAAGCAGTGCATACCCTAGAGAACCTGCAAGCAGACATGGAAAGCAATGAGGTCACTTCGGACCTGTTGGAACAAGAAATAAAGGCCCAATGTGCAACATACCGCTCCTTCCGAAAAGAAGAAGAATATTGGAGAATCAAATCCAGAAGTCTGTGGCTAAAAGCAGGTGATCGGAACACCTCTTTCTTCCACAGACAATACAGAGCGAGGCTATCCAGAAATCATATCTCAGAAATAAAAACAGCTGAGGGCTTTGTCAGCAAAGGTTTCGCTCAAGTCAAAGCTGCTGCTGACAGGCATTTCAGGAATTTATACAGTGAGGGACCTCAGATCTTCGAGGAGGAAACAATCGACTTTCTTTCTAACATTCCACATCTTATCCGACCTGAAGATAATGTTGCTTTGTCCAGCGAGGTGACTGAGGAGGAAATCATCAAGGTTATCTGGTCCATGGAATCGGACAAGGCTCCGGGCCCAGACGGATTCACTATACATTTCTACAAAGCTTGCTGGGATATCATTAAAACTGATCTCCAAAAAATGATAAAGGGGTTCATGAAAAAAGCTAAGATCGGTGGAGGAACCAACTCCACTTATCTAGCCTCAATTCCCAAAGAATCCAATCCTGAAACATTTGCAAGGTTCAGACCTATCTCGCTTTGTAACGCATCTTATAAAATTCTGGCCAAACTTCTTGCAAATAGGATCAAGCCTCTGCTCAAAAGGCTGATCTCCAGCCCCCAAGGAGGTTTTGTGGAGGGCAGGCATATCCTCGACAATGTCATTCAAGTACAGGAGACTATCCACTCCAACAAGCAGCGAAAAGAGAAAGGTATGTTGATAAAATTATATATGGCAAACGCGTTTGACAGAGTTAACTGATCTTTCCTCATTAAATTTCTCCTCTCCTTCGGTTTCTCTCCTCACTTTGTCCAACTTATAAATGCCTGCATCGACAATCCGTGGATCGCCCCCCTTGTCGATGGTCGCCCTTCAAGCTTCTTCCAAGCTCAGAGAGGCATCAGGCAGGGATGCCCTCTCTCTCCCTTTCTGTATATCTTAATGGCCGATTCCCTCAGTAGAAAACTCACAGCGGAAAGATTTGTTGGTTCCCTTCCAGGTTTGAAACCCACAGCTGGTGTTGATCCTCTGAATCATGCGCTCTTTGCAGATGATTCTCTGCTCCTTGGAGGGGCGTCTACCAGAATAGCCAAAGCCTTCGACACAGTCCTAAAAAGCTACTGTAGAGTTTCTGGTGCTCTGGTCAATGAGAGTAAGAGTGAAATCTACAGCTGGAACATCGATCAAGAAGAGCTCATAAGCATCTCGAATATCCTTGGGTTTAGAGGGCATGCCCATTGGGATCGAATCAAATATCTTGGACTCCCCATTACAAATGGACCAAACAGGAGGTCGCTCTGGACTGATATCATATGCAAAATCAAAGCAAAAATATCTGCTTGGGGTGGCTTTTGGCTAACCAAAGGAGGCAAAGTAATTTTAATAAAGTCTTTGCTGTCTGCGCTCCCAATTTATCAAGCTGCTTTTTTTTTAGCTCCCAGAAACGTTATGGATCAGATATCGAAACTATTAAGAGGTTTTTTATGGCAGGGAGGGAAAGGAAATGAAAGGAAATTGCACCTTGCCAACTGGGATCTGGTTAAAAGACCGACAGCTGAGGGTGGCCTCCAAATCCGCGATCCCTCCCTCGTTAACTTGGCGTTGGGAGGAAAGCTCCTGTGGAAATTGGCTCATGAGCCCAATCTCCCGATCTGCACTACTTTGCTGTCCAAATACGCTCACAATATATCATTCAGAAACATGCATTTCAATCCCCCAGTCAACAGCACGCAGGTTTGGAATCTCTGTTGCAAAAGCAGTTCCTTCTTCAAAAAATCATTGTACAGAGTGCCGGGCAATGGCAAGCGTACCAATCTGTGGTATGATCGTATCATGGGGCATGACCCCTTGGAGGTGAATGAGGACATTTCGGATCTCAGAGACTAGTTGATCCATGCTGGTATCAATAACTTATACAACCTCTCTGTTTGGGATCATCGTGAAGAATGGGATAGATGGGACTTCCAAGGCGTCCCTGACCGGTTAACGCCCCAAAAAACTCTGCTCATAGAGCTGTTGGAAGACTCCACTCCTGAAAATCGATACATGAGAGACAGTTGGGCTTGGGGACAAACTGGCAAGTACTCCACAGTAGCAGGTTACAAAGTTCTACAGGACACAAAGATCAGCAGCCACACTCCGGCCTTTTGGAAACGAGTATGGGACAACCTAGCCTTCCCAAAAGTGAATTTTTTTTTATGGACTCTGGTCCACAACAAACTACTAACAGGAGACAATTTAGAGAAAAGGAACATTGCAGGGCCTCATAGGTGTGAGCTATGTAGAAACAACCTTGAAACTGCCCAACATTTATTCTTGGATTGCATTTATGCTAAGAAAGTATGGGAACTTACTCTCTTGGAACTTCAGACCTCCGCTTTTCCTCAGAGTACAGTGGCTAATCTGTTTGCCTCTTGGAACAATTACTACCCTCACAGCATTCCCATCAAGTCTTTCTGGCTCAAATTTTGGACAGCTATTCCCAAATTTGTTTGCTGGCAGCTCTGGCTGGCACGTAATGACCAGATCTTCAATGGATTTCGACACTCCCCTCCTCAGGTTGCAGCTAAAGCTAAAGCCTTTCTCTTGGAAGCTGCTCAACAACAGTTTTTTAAAGAAGATCCATTGCTTCTGCCTGAAGAAAGGAGATGGCTCCAATCCCTTGAGCCTTCTCCTCGAAAGTTCCTTCTCTCTCCCCAAACTGCAAACCTGGAATGGCGCAAAAGAGACCCTGAGGAATCTTTCATAAGTTGGTGGAGGTCCAAAAATCTAACCACAATATTCTTCGATGGAGCCTCCAAAGGAAACCCCGGAACTGCCGGTGCTGATGGGGTCATTTACTCTCCGACAGGGAGTTCAAGAGATTGCTTTTGCTGGGGATTAGGCCAGAAAACCAACAACCAAGCAGAGTTATTTGGTCTTCTCAAAGCTTGCCTCATATCAAGAGATAAGGGAGTCAAAGATCTCCAAGTGTTCGGAGATTCTGAGATTCTAATTAAAAAATTAAATTCGGAGGATCTCTTCAGCAACACTAGTCTTAACAAAATTCTGGGTAGATTGAAAATAGTTCTTCAAGACTTCACCTCTTACAAGTTCTATCATATCCTCAGAAACCTGAATGGCGAGGCGGATCATATGGAAAACAAAGGATGCGTACTCATGAAAGGGCAGCTAATTATAAACGATGAAAGTTCCTTTCAAACTCCCTGAAAATGATGCAATCTTTACGCTGAATTTGTTGAATGTCTTCTTTGTAATTGGGGCTGCCTCGGCAAAGAACCCTCCTATCTTTTTCAAATAAATAAAATTTCATATCCGTTACAGTTAAAAAAAAAAATACAAAATAAATTAAATCATTATTATTATAATAAATAATCCCACCCTTTCCACCACAACCAAAATCATGCACTATGTGAGTTCCTCAAATACAAAAAAGATCTTACTATGTAAGTGAAAATAAAAAATATTGTAATTATTGTTTTTCAAGAAGCGAAATTCCCTCCGAACCCCATTTTTTGTATCTGCTGGCTTTTCATAAGAAGGGCGCCAAAATGGGATTGAAGAGAGTTGCGACTTATGGTTTTACCAGCAGCAGACCCGATATCGAACCCCACCACCGGTTTTTCGACAGCACCAAGGTACGTTCCATGTTCAAAATCCTCTGTATTTTTGCATCCAACTCTTGTATGTTTAGAAATTAATCTTTGTGCTTGATATTGTTACTATTCGCAGGGATGGCATTGGCATATGATGAGTCCGAGAGACCATTTATCAAAATAAAGGAGCAGTAGCAGAATACCCGAATGCGAGGCTTATATGCTCAAAAGGCCAACATTGCGACCACCAGGGCGTTGCGAGAATCTCCGCACCTCACTCGGCCTCAAGGGAATAGAAAAGATGCTGAAGAGCCCGGAGAGCGATGCCACCATCAGTGAGTTCTTGTTCCATTTAATTATTCTTTATTTTTAGATTGTTGGAAACCCTTAATTCTTGAAAATAGGTAGAAAATGTATGATTCACAAGTAGAAATTACTTAAAAAAAATTGTAGATATTCTGCAATGAGTGAAACAAACAAATACTGTGTGATCTGTTCACTCTTTCTCAAAAACAGTGAAGCCCAACGAGCTAGATGCTCTACATAGGTCGATGCCTGCCTATGAAAGCTATCGAAAATTGGTGAATGCATTCAGGTGTCACCAATTGCATGCTCTGCAGGGATCTACTTGGCGTAGAGGTACTTGTGGTGGGCCTTTCACTGGCCAAGAGCCACCTGCTTACCTAGTTGGATACTCACTGCTCAATCGATTGCCAAAGCTCCATAAGAGATGCATTTCCCAGTTCTAGTGCTAACGCCCAAAGAAACAAAATGAAATTGAAAGCAAAGGACATTAAGCCTTAGCCCTTACAAGCAACCTGTTACCCCTCAAAATGAATTTGGATTTTCAGCATATTCTTTCGAGTAGTTCATCTAATCTTAGATCAAGGAAGCAAAAAGGAGATTGGTGTAACAATTAGGAGGACAAAATCAGCAATTAGAAGCATGCATTCTCCAAAATGTTTCTAAATATAGTAATATATAAACATGCAAATTATTTTTTAAATCCATTCTAAAAGGATGTTGTTCCGAGATCCTAGGTTGGACTAAGACAATGTGCATGAGCATGTCTATCTGTCAGTGATGTTAGCACAGAGTAAGAAAATACTATTTGTGTTTGTGGACCCTAGATAAGGGTTTTGGATATAGAAGCAATCATGTAGCACAAATAAACAGATTTTTTGGATACCCATTACAACATGGGTGCACAGATCAAAATGATGGTTGAAGCCTGGGAATATACATTTGCTAATTGGCGTTTGTATATCCTTCCATTGCATCATATTCATAATTCTTTAATGCTTTACTTACACCTCTGTAGGTTGGTACTGTAATTGACTTCATGCCAAAATATAGCAATAGAGGTGTGAATGATACCCTATTGATGGAAACAAGTCTGAAAATGCAATATCTGTGTGATGGATCCAGACTTTTGAAAGGTGGCTGCATCATCTGCACATCAATGGCATCTAATGATATGTGGCTAATATGCTCATCCTTATCCTATTATAGAGCAATGAGGAAGCATCAATAGGCATTAGCTCTAGAAGCATTATGGTATGACTGAGTTTGTAATGACACTGTCAAATATTGTCCATGGAATCTGCATAGGAGGCACAATGGGTAAACCCTCATTCCTGTAGGCACATGTGGTAGAAAGTTAGCCCTTATCAGATCCATATCTCTTGTTTTTGTAGTGCCAGCTATTGCATACTTGTTTCTGTTGAGAATTTGGAGGGCTGGAGATTAATTCAAATTCTCTTCTTGATAATTACTTATGAGCTTACTTGAGTTATTTATGTCTTCTCTTCTTTAGCTTATTTAATCTTTCATCAAGTCAATTATCAAAATACACGAGACACACAAATTATGCTCCTAGAATCAGGGAAAAATCTCTCCCTCTTTGAGAGGAAAACCCATGAGAAATTCTTTTTATAGATCTTCATATGACAAGTACCATGACCCAGACTCTGACCCTTGACCTATGGATGCTTCCAAGACCTTGTTACTTATTCTTTGTCGATCTTCCATGCTGATCTTTCTTTCTTGCACCAGTCTGTATTGTCCTTTCTTTTATTAACTGCAGAGATTTACCTTCCTCTCTTTTCTTATCCAGTAGTGACCCTTAATTTTCACATCCACTTAAGACCTTCATACTGCAGACCTGATTCTGTCATAGACAGTAGGTGCATATTAGTGAGATTGCCCGAATATCTTATTCCAGACTTGACAACAACATACATACATTCATCCGCATCATGGTAATCCACACACATCATGGTGATCTGTTGAACTTAACACTGTTCCATTTCAGAGAAAATGACACTTATATACTGCACTTTTAAACAGTGGAATCCGCAAACTTCAGCTTTAGAAATCCATTTTTATAACTTCAAGAAATCCACATTTTATATCTCCTTAAATCTGCATATATATCACTCCTGAAGTTATCTGCAATTTGCTTCAGGTTAGCCGCACTTCTGCTTCAGTCAATGGTGGCATTTCTGTTCTAGAGACTGCAACTCTTTATTATATTTCTGGTTATCAAGTATATATGCCTCCTTTTCAAACTTAATTCTCCATTAGATGTTGTCAAAGGTTCGCATTCTAGCTCACATATATCCGCACTGTATTACTAAGAAAATCTGCACTTAGTCACATATGTAGTCTGCATTGTATCTTTCAAAAGGCCGCATTTCTATTTCTGAGATTCACCAAAAATCTTACTCAAATAAACCGCAGAGGTGTGTATATATATATATAGTGCACTTGTCAAGTCTTTTAGGCCGACCATACAGTCAGCTAGAAGGCCGACTTCTCAGCTGATAATTAGGTCGACGTGTAGCTGCATATAAGCTGACTTTTATCATCCATCTCTAGCGTTGAGTTGAGTCAGTTTCAAGCCATCCTTTTGCGAATTCTTTTGCAAGGCCTTGGAGCATCTCTTTTGACTAGATCCTTCATATATAAATGATACTTAATTACATTTTTATCTAGAAGACAAAGCCTTAGATAAACATCAAGAAGAAGTCTATTTAACTTATAATAAAATCTTTCTCATGAAACCCATGAAGCAAGTACAAAATACATTTTATTACCTTTGTCTTCTTCTTTACATAAAATACATAATTACATAGTCAATATGAAGAGTGACCTAGTTACACTTTTCAACACTCCCTCTTAACTAGGGAGGTATTCATACAGGTACATGGTCACTTTCAAACTGAAGAATCTCATAAGAAGAATCGGATTGGCAATCGCATATATATAGCATCATATCAACCAACATTTTCCTAGTGTAAGGCCTTGACTAACAAACCCATCTCTCAACGAGACAATGGGCTACAATGTTGGCGAGACACATGACTTATAGACACCAAAGTCATTGTCTCTCCTAGGTACATACCCCACCTAGGTGTTCCCAGAGTATCACCTTCTTGGATTATTCTTCTCTTGGGTAGCCAGCCCTCAAAGAATATCGGTCCTTGACTACTCTTATATTGAATTCCCGACCTCATTCTCAAAGAGTATTGAATGCCAGATGATTACCCAATCCTCTATTATGTCTTCTAGGTGAAGACCAAAATGATGTGTCTATCCATTCTCTTCACATGGCATTCACTAAGACTTACGGCTGTTAGTCCTGGTATAGTGCATGACACATGTAATAGATAATTACATACGTCACTCCCTCTTAACATAGAAAGGACATACTTCAAGTTTCTTCCAAGCAAGAAACTTACCACCAGGCTCCCTATCAACCAGGGTCCTGCAACAACAATCCAACTACTCATGAAGAATTCCTCCCCTCGATGTCATGGATTTCGATATTGAGGAATCTTCAACTTTTGGCTTCATAGGGCATAGATCATCCATCACTTTTAGTCACGAGTCATGCCCACTATCAGAAAGTGATTCATCAGTATTTATCATCTGGTCCATCATTATTTCATGCTGCTTTCCTTCGAATCATCTCCAAGGATCATACATCATTTCTCATGATTAGCAACCCTACACAAATTCATCCCGATAAACATAGACATATGAACTTTTAAAACCAAAGTTACCTCAGTGATGACCTTTCACCATGACATGTTCCTGTCAGCATCAACATCCTTTATTCAGATTGACGCATCTCCTAATGATATGTTTTTTCAAGGGTCTTCTTCTTTACCAGACTTCTGTTAGAGTCTACATATCTTCCCAAGAGATCTCCTAGTCGCATCTTCTTGGCTTCCGGATGATAACTGCCTTTAGACATGGTTGCATTTCATGATCTCTTCCTTTCTGCACATTCTTCATTCCCAAGAACTTACAAATTTTCCAGTTCCTCGTTCATGTACAACCACCTCATATTCCATGAGGATATATATATGTTGATTTCATCTGTCAGTGCATCAAGAGTACTCCTTCGTAGATCATACTTCTAAATACAAAAGTCCATTACCTGCAACCATATGACATGAATTCACAGTATCCAGTGTCAGCATATAAATATGTACATACCTCATATTTTTTTTTTTCTTGAGTCATCCTGTAGCAGGTTTTCTAGAATGAAGAGATTCATTCCCTTTACTTGCTCCATCAATATGTCATCTGAATTTTGTTTCCATGATGACCCTTGATCTTGATGACTACCTTCCATTAGTAATGTTATTAGAGAGGATTTCCCAGAGCTGTTTCACCAAGAGCTCCTACCATGCTTCGATCATGATGATACACTGCTTCCTATCTTACAACCAACATAAATCACCTAAAGGAGAAGATGATCTCAATCATAGTGGATATCCCTTGCTTCTTCTTTCTTAGATTACTTTGCATCAGGTTCTTCCCTCATTTCAGAGACATGGGATTCTTCCCTATTTCTCTTGTCCTTTTCAGATTAAGGACAATTTCTATTATAATGCCCAAGTTTATCACATCCAAAGCATCGTGCTTTGTCCATATTTCTTCTTCTACTCTAAGGACCAAACTTACTGAATCTTCTTTTCTTCCCGGACATGGCTGCAAAGGCTTGATTCCCTTCACTTGATTCTGTATCAGCTTTGGCTTTCAGTCTTATTTCCTCTATTTTACATAGAGACCCTAAATTGTGGAATGGTGCGGCTTCTTTCTTCCAGAATAAGCCTGAAGTGAAGTTTCCCTATTCTTCTAGTAGAGCATTCAGCACCAATGTAGTCATCTCAGTGTCAGACATTACTTCTCCCAGTTCCTGTAGTTGATCTCAAAGAGATTGCTTCTCCTGCAGTACTCACATAGAATAGCTCCACCAATTTCTCATATATTCCTTTTGATGATTCTAGATTTGGCACATTAGAGATGAGAGATTCTTTTATGGATTCTGTAAAAATCCTTTGGGCTCTTATATATCTCTTCATGTATTTGGCATGAATTCATTGTCCTTGTCTTCTATGTAGGAAAGTTTGAAACCCTAACCAGTTTGTTGCTTTCTTTGCAAAGAAGACATTTTTATAGATTCATATGAAGTCATAAAGATACTTACTTGAGTAGATGCTTTTCTTCTTCTATCAGCTTTCTTGTTGAAGATGATGGAAGGAACTCCCTCTTAAACTGATTTCAAAGTAGGTGATCTTGGATCCTCCCTGCTGTGTGGATTATTTGAAAGTCTTCTTGAGATGGTTTGAGGATTTCCTTGATTTGACTTTTCACCCAAACTTTGATTTTTTCTTCCTCGAGTGTCTCTTTGTCAAGCCATCCTTGTGTTCAGCACCTTAGCTTTGAAACCATGTTGAGAATTTGGAGGGCTAGAGATTAATTCAAAATCTCTTCTTGATAATTACTTGTGAGCTTACTTAAGTTATTTATGTCTTCTCTTCTTTAGCTTATTTAATATTTCATCAAGTCAATTATCAAAATACACGAGACACACAAATTAGGCTCCTAGAGCTAGGGAAAAACCTCTCCCTCTTGGTGAGGAAAACCCACGAGAAATTCTTCTTATAGATCTTCAAATGATAAGTACCATGACCCAGACTTAGACCCTTGACCTATGGATGCTTCCAATACCTTGTTACTTCTTCTTTGTCGATCTTCCATGCTGATCTTTCTTTCTTGCACCAGTATGTACTGTCCTTTATTTTATTAACTGTGAGAGGGAAGGTAAATCATCCTTCCTCCCTTTTCTTATCCAGCAGTGACCCTTAATTTTCACATCCACTTCAGACCTTCATACTGCAGACCTGATTCTTTCATAGACAGTAGGTGCATATTAGTGATATTTCCCGAATCTCTTATTCCAGACTTGATAGCAACATGCATACATTCATCCGCATCATGGTAATCCACATACATCATGGTGATCTGCTGAACTTAACACTGTTCCATTTCAGAGAAAATGACACTTATATACTGCACTTTTAAACAGAGGAATCGCAAACTTCAGCTTCAGAAATCTGTTTTTATAACTTCAGTAAATCCGCATTTTATATCTCCTTAAATCTGCATATATATCACTCCTGAAGTTATCCGCAATTTGCTTCAGGTTATCTGCACTTCTGCTTCAGTCAATGGTGGCATTTCTGTTCTAGAGACTGCAACTCTTTATTATATTTCTGGTCATCAAGTATATACGCCTCCTTTTCAAACTTAAATCTCCATTAGATGCTGTCAAAGGTTCGCATTCCAGCTCAGATATATCCGCAATATATTACTAAGAAAATCCGCACTTAGTCACATATGTAGTCCACACTGTATCTCTGAAAATCCCACATTTCTATTTCTGAGATTCACCAAAAATCTTACTCAAATAAACCGCAGATGTGTGTATATATATAGTGCACTTGTCAAGTATTTTAGGCCAACCATACAGTCAGCTAGAAGGCCGACTTCTCAACTGATTTTTAGGCCGACGTGTAGCTGCATATAAGCTGACTTTTATCATCCATCTCGAGCATTGAGTTGAGTCAGTTTCAAGCCATCCTTTTACAAATTCTTTTGAAAGGTCTTGGAGCATCTCTTTGACTAGATCCTTCATATATAAATGACACTTAATTACATTCTTATCTAGAAGACAAAGCCCTAGATAGACATCAAGAATAAGTCTATTTAACTTATAATAAAATCTTTCTAATGAAACCCATGGAGCAAGTACAAAATACATTTTATTACCTTTGTCTTCTTTACATAAAATACATAATTACATAGTCAATATGAAGACCGACCTTGTTACACTTTTCAACAATTTCCACTAGGGAGGACTCTAGTCGTTGTGGCTGTTTGGCAGCATAGAAAGCATGAATAGTAACTGTATTACTTTGGGACACTCAACTCTTTATAGGCTAGATTTTGTAGCAGAAAAACAATGCATTTGCTATGAAGATTAGACCTGTAGCACGATTGGGAGACATATAACAACAAAAATTTACTGAGACAACATTAAAATTCAAAATGCAGGAGACTATAGGGATATGCTGATGTGGCTACAATTTGCAGATCAATTTGTGGGAAGATCCTATAGATTGTCTTGATCATCAAAACAATAGCTGAAAGGTATGCTTTTAGATCTATAAAACTAAATTCTTTTTCCATCTTGGAGAATGCCTTGCCTGGAATAAGGTTTGTTTAAAATAAAAAAATCAAGAAAACATTCCAGATTTAGAGATCTAAGGACCCCTTAACTCATCCATCACACAAACCTTAGGATGAACTCTCTTACTATGCAAGTTATTTCAGGCAATATGACACAATCAATGACAGATTTGAAGGTGGAAAAAGAGTGCGTTATTAAGGTAGGTTTTCTAAAATCTTTGTGTGGTTTATAGAGTTTGGAAGATAAGCTCATACTTTGAGGAAACTCCCCACCAAAAAATGGAGTTGTCTAACAACCCTTGATATTTTTTGCACATATCTACACGAGTTGTGTATCTATCTCCTGACCTTCCTTACCAGCTAGCTGTAGATGATGTCCACTTAACTTGTAGTTGTAGACAAGCCATGGAATCCCTACCAAAAAATGCAGTTGTCTTAACAACTCTTGATCTACCTTACACATATCTACATGAGTATCTTTTAGCAGTACTCCCACTTTGAGTTGTGTATCTATTACAAGTTTGATGGAGTTTGTTAGCCTTATTTCGAGTGCTCCACTATGAAGACAAGTAGTGTGTGAAGCCCTTTGGCATGGTCCACATGTGCATATTTTAGGAGTTCTAAGGAGATGAGAACCCCCTTTTTTGTGTTTTATCCTTACAAAAATCATTCCCAACTTCTGTGAATTATTATAGCATTCCTAATCTACTGAATTTAGATTCTCCATGTACAGGGGCATCACTAGAGATAACTACCAAAAGCAATGGTTTGAGTAGAAGTTCTTTTTTCATTGGAGATGTGGCAATCTCGCAGGTATATCTTTGTGTGCAAATGCCCAGTTTGCTCCAGAATTTATATTGTTGGTTTCCTTTGCTCTCAGATTATATTATCCTTCAGTCTTCAGTTATTCTTATTTGGTACAACTGAGCTGGACTAGTGTAAGGGTTGAAGTTGCTCCAGTGGCTTTCAAAAGCATTTGCACTTGATTCTTATCCAAAGACACGAGTCACACCATGTTGCAATTCAAGTGTTTTTTCTCCTTAACAATCCAGTCATACTCTCAGAGCAGTATTGGTTCTATGATCCTTTGCCAAAGTGCTCCCAAGTATCATTTCATCTAACATGAAAACTGATGAATACCCTTAAAGAGAAGTAGGTGCTCCATCCTAAATGTCTTGATACTTCTTTATGTTCCATACTCATGAATATAACAAAGGGAATATCTTGATAAATAGCTTCATTTCCAGGATGTCCTCTGCTGCCAAGAAAAGTGCCTAGAATGGACCCTTTCACGTCCAGGATGTCCTCTACTACTAAGAAAAGTGCCCATAATGGACCCTTTTCTAATGTAGCAAACCTCTATGCTAACTGTCACACACTTATGAGGGAAGAGTTGCTCCTAAGAAGGTGTCTCCATTGTTCTTCATGGTACCCAAAACAAAGATCTCCAAGGTTACTTCATGATGACCAATGCGTCATGGTCTTCAACATTATCTTCACGACCTTCAAGGTGTCTTCAATTGGCATCCCAAGTTCTACACCTGCTCTAAGCCTCTTCAAAGGCTTCTTCAAGAACTCTCCAAGAAAGTGTTCACAAGGTGCTTCAAGAGTGTCTTCACATGGTGCTCCAAATACTTCAATATTTGGTCAACAATATGCTCTAATATGCCCACTGTCAAGATATTCTTCACTTGTACACCCTTTCAAGTTCACTGTTCATTAATGCTCATTCATTATTCTTCATAGGACTGAAATCCAAGCATGTGGTCCTTGTTTTGATGTCTGAGCCTAAAGTGGACTTGAGCCTTCAAACCTTGATGTAAAGCTGGGTCAACGATATACAGTTGTATCACAAGTATATCTAACAGGTGAATTATCTCAAGTCTTCCATCAATTTACCGAGTCTGAGATTGTTGTTTATGCTAGGACATGAAGAGCCTTCACTATCACACTTAGCAAAGTCACAGTAGTAAGTTCGAGCTTGTTAAGATTCCAAGAGATCTGAGTTGTGTTGTTTCTAAGGTGTATATCTCTGTTTCTAGCCTTTACAATGCTACAAAAGACTGTCCCTTTTCAAGTCCAAGGTCTTAAAAATATGATATAACACACTGCCCACCAATCTTGAGCTTATCCTTCACAAGTGACTAACACAGGTCTGAGCTCTTGTAAGAAGCAGCTACAGGACTATGGTCTGAGCCTCCAAGCTGCAATTTCTGGTATTTTAACACACAGGTCAAGGTATCAAGACAGCTAATCAGATCTTATTGTTCACAAGTTATCACAAGTCCGAGCCGAAGACACGAGCTAATCTGACACTTCACTGCATTCAACACCAAGTTCGAGCTAGTTCACATAGTCTTGTGCCTTTTTAACAATTATCCTAGGCTTGTTACAGTTGAAAAGAAGTTATGTTGCTGCCTACGGAGGTGTCCTACAGCAGCCTGCTTCAATTGACAAATAATCCTGTCCTTAACCCAAACCAAAAGATTCTTGTCCTCGTTGTGCTGTCCCTTGACCGAAATTTGGTGAGATAAATGACAGACGGTGCTTGCATTTATATGAATTCGACACTGGAATGAATTCTGCATTTTCCTCCTAGTCCTTGAGATAATACTAACTGGTATTCCATCTCCATTCTTGGTGTTTATTGGTGCTTTAAAATATTACATTGACATTCTGATCTACTGGGGATTTATAATTGTAATTCAGATCTTCTTGTGCTTCTTTATGTATTGTCCATCCGTGCAGTGATTGTTTTTCTCCAATTGATAAATTGCTTCTTCCAACAGTTAAAAAATAAATATGACTGTAAACTTGCCATTCAAGTATAATTGTTTATTTCCTTGGAAGCTATGTAGGTGCTTGATAAGGATGGTGACTTTCTTTAAAAAGGTAACCTGGAAAGTGGTGCAAGCTGGTCAGTGGAATTGGGTCGTCAAACTATGGGGTGCCCTATCATAGTGGAGAACATGAGTCAGCCCCAAGAATCGCTTATAGAGGTCAGTTAAATTGTTAGATTAACATGGTTTTTATATGCACTCAATAATTCAATTTTTGTTATTTTGAGACATGGTTTAAAGTCGTCATGCTATCTTCTGTTGGTTTTCACCAATTTTGTAGATGCTATGTGAGAAGCGGGGGCTCTTCCTTGAAATGGATGACATCATTTGAGGCTTGGGGTTTATGATTTTAAAGGGAGTCATGGAAGCTCATAGTGAGAAGATCTGGGATCGCTTTGTTGTTGAGGTAATGCCATAGTTGCAAAGACCTTTCATTCCATGTAAAGCTTCCTCTTTTGTTTGTGTTTGGTTGCTTGAACAGACCATAGACTTCAAGAGTTGGCATTGTGATTTATAATGAGAACAGAGTATGCAATTTATTTGAAGGCTGCGTGTGTTTCTAGAGACCAAACAAATTGCATGGTTGATGCTTAATGGTTCTTGGGAATTTGATTGTGTAGGGTGTAGACCATAATATATTCTAGCTATATTCTAGAACATAACATCGTCACTATTTTCAATGATTAAAGTTAAAATCCCTTTTCGTTCCCAATAATATCTTTAAGTTTCTGAGGATAGGTGGCTTCTGGTGCAAGCTGCACTGATTTCTCAATATTTTCAGGTTCCTCTACCAATGGATAAGTCTTGTCAATATCTCCATTCTCTGCTGCCATGCCCATTTTGGTTATCTTCATAATGTGTCTACAATCATCAATTCACTTTCCCACACATTCAATATTAATTCATTAGATTGTTGTTTAAGATGAGGCTTCTAATCTGTGTTGATATGTGAAGTGCCCAATAAAATAAGAATGAGAAATGCTTTCCCTCATTTTACATTTAGACTTGATTATGAAACTAAAGACATTGCAGAACTAAAATTCATTTCCCAACAGAGTTCTACGATTCACATTAGCTATTTACTAATAAAATTATGAAGACTTGTAATAGCTCACCTTTTGGAAAGGGAAAGGTCCTATTGAAGTAGACATATTTTTAGTCTCTGAGTTTTTCACTGCATCACATTCACTCAAATTAGCAATGACAAATTACGAAACTAAAGACATTGTAGAGCTAAAATTCATGTTCCAACAGAGTTCTACTATGCTTGAGTGTTAGATATTTAGTGATCAAATAATTAAGACTTGTAATAGCTCACCTTGTGGAAAGGTAAAGGTTCTATTGAAGTCATAGTTTTAAAAACCGGAACCGGTGACCAGACCGGTGGACCTAATGAACCAGGTTTCTAATTGGAACCGGTCTAACCGGGAGCGGTCAGATTACAATGAACTGGTTTAAAAAAAAAACATTAAATAATTATTTTTTTAATAAAAAAAACTACATTTAAGATTTGCAACCATGATTCCAAGCCAATAGAGACAAAATATGCAACAGGAGGGCAGTTAGCCAGTACTGGAGCTGATGTACCTGGTCTGATATTGGCTACTGGGTTTGGAGCTTCACTTTACTTTTTACGCAAGAAAAACATGAAACTAGGTGAGAACATGAGCTATGTATTATTTTGTTCACATTGCTCCAAAGAAGAAATTTGTCTTGGATGTTGAAACTTGAGATCTATGGAAAATCAAGAGGATAGGATTAGTTCCTATCTGAAATATCACAATAAATCTGCATTAAAAAGAATAAATAAAATAAAAATTGAAGGATTAGCACATTTGAGATTAGATGGGAAATGGACTAATTTGAACTTTATTACTGTCAGGTAGTCTATCTAGCCTATGGGACTTGTAACAAGGGTTTCTAGAGTGAAACTTCATGAGTTCTTGCATTGGTGATTTCAGAAGGGAATCTAGTAGGACTGTTGTATAAATCAAAAGGTTAAAGGTCCTGTAGTTTGTCCTCTTTAGGGTGCTTGCTAGACCTGGAATTTGTTATGAGAAACACTGTATGTCACTTTCTTAGATGGTTGTAGGTGAAGCATCTAAGAATGGGATGGTTGTCAGTATGGTCATTGTCTAATTTTCACGATCGTAAGCCCCTTTTCTTGATTCATACATTGGCCATTTCTATCTACCAAATTTAAATTTAAGTCATGCAAATTTGTCCCATTCGTCGGTTTTCAATATTCACTTTCAGTTCCACCCCTCAGCAGCCCTACCTATGTCAGCACATGTCTGTTTACAAAGGAATAAGAGATTAGGAAATAGGTATCTTGCCAAACACTCGGTCTGGTGTTTTTGCTAAGGATTCATATACAGAAGTATGAAGTCTTGACTTTGAAGTATTCTTGTACTTTGCTGCCTAACTTTATGTTTTTTGCTGATGCAAGGGATTTGCATTTTTTTCTAGAAATTTCCTTTTAGGTTGCCATTGTGTACGTGCTTTAATGAATGCTATCCATTCAACCATTTGCAGTTCTGATTTTCCAGGTCCCAACTATTGTTTGTCAATTTCTGTTAATATTTCCTGCTAGGTTATTTGTTTAATAGCAGATAGTGTTAGATGATGTCACAGATGATAGGAATCTCCACAATTCGCCATGAGTTCCTAAGGTTCTCCACGAGTGTCTCATACTTTCTGTATTGTACCATTTAATCCCAGTCAACTGCCTCATCTTCTGGGTCCTGATTGTGGTTTTCTTTTATTTTTATTGATTGGATCTACAACCTTTGGGAGAGTTTTGGTACCTCAAATAAATTATTTAATAGTTAATACCTAGTTTGGTGACTGGTCACATTGATGAGAAACTTCACTGAGGTATCCTTCTTCGGTGCTATCACAAATTCGCAAATTCCATTAGGAAAAAAACTCATGTATATTACAGGTCACTGTAATACAGATGTACACTGCAGAAGAAGTTGATTTAGATGAGGCTAGTTTCATGGAATGGGAAACTTGTGAAATTAAATTATATTGGTAGAAAAATGGATGTTCTAACTTCTATGTGACAATGGATAATGTCAGAGATGCTGTCGTCGATTTGAAATGTACTGGTTATGTAGCCGAGAATGATGTCACAGTTAATGTCTTAGGTGATGTTCTTCAGTATAAGTGCCCTCCTGTATTGATGCCCTTCTTGGCATTGGTGTAGCCTGTAAATGAGACTTCCTGTACAGATGTTCTCTTGTTAAAATTATGATGGCTTTGACAAATATTAATTGCTGCACTTATGACACCTTGTATGGTTGTTTTATCAGTTGCAATAATGATGTCTTGTACATTCACCATCTCATTCTCCTTAATAATAATGTCTTCAATTGACGTGGTCCTTTCAATTAGGTGTCTTGAATGGATGCCCTTTTATCTATGAGAATGATGCTTTCTAGGGAGGTTCTCTGAGCTACAATTTTTGCATGGAATTATTTAATGGGAAATAACATGGCTACAAATTCTGCATAGACTGTCAATTGGAGAAAACTCGTGTTCAAATTTCCTTGAACCCAGCAACCTGGCAATTTACTACCTAGCAGATTACAGATCTGCTGAGGAGGAGGTAGCACCTAAATTATTCACTTCAAAACATATTGTTTTAAATTATTCACTTCAGAACAGAGACCAATCATAAGAATATTCTTATTTTGTGCAGGCCTGCAATCCATGACTGAGGAGGAATTGACAGCAAACAATAAACCACATTTCTCAGAGGCATTCAACAAAATTGGCAGATCTTTGGTGTTTTTTCTCAAATTCACCTGACTGTTCAGACGTTGGCTGATTCTTCTTACCTGTATGTTCAAACGCATCTCCCAAAATATATAGCCATCTAGAAGGTAATGACTCTTTGAGCCCTTCGAAAATACACCACATAATAATCTCTGCCCAATTGTTTGAGCTGCTTATCAACTCACCAATGTCTGGTCCAAACAAGTTTCCTTCAAGGATCAAATTAATTTCCTCTTTTCAATTAGAGTTTAGAAGAATTTGAACAGATTCTGGAGTTGTTGCTTCTGACCATACATTTAAAGGTCTCAAATTGCTTGATTTATATGTATTTTCATCCATTTAAAGGTCTCAAATTGCTTGATTTATATGTATTTGCACCCATTTAAAGGTCTCAAATTGCTTGATTTAAAGGTCTCCTCCTCATATGATGTACTATTTTTAATATTCTATTCTTTGCATATCAAACATTATAAAGCCTCTTGCACACTGTTCTCATCTCTTTTATTTGAACATAATTCCGATAATCATTGCATTCATGAAGAAAGGATATATTCATGTGAAACCCTGTCCAGCTGCTTCTCTTGGTTAATGCCATCACCTACATCCCATAGAGAATCCGAAAATTGAATGTCGACTTGACCAAAGGCATTGCTTACTTCCTGCTGAGATTGAACAAGAGACTCAAAATATCTCCTTCCAGGGGTCATTACTCTGTGCTTTGAACTTGAAGTTTGCCTCTTTTCCCTTCTCTTCTATCCCGAGACTCCAAAAACTCGCTGCAGTCCATCCTTTCTGTCTCCTCTGCCCACTGAAATTTCAAAAGCACTTCATCCTCGCCCTTATATGCTCCTTCAGTTTGAAATCCAAAATCATCATTTCCATTATTCTTGTTTTCTGTATTTACTTCTGTTGAATCTGTATTTTGTGCTAGGTTACGAGTATATTGTTTTAAATTATTCACTTCAGAACAGAGACCAATCATAAGAATATTCTTATTTTGTGCAAGCCTGCAATCCATGACCGAGGAGGAATTGACAGCAAACAATAAACCACATTGCTCAGAGGCATTCAACAAAATTGGCAGATCTTTGGTGTTTTTTCTCAAATTCACCTGACTGTTCAGACGTTGGCTGATTCTTCTTACCTGTATTTTCAAACCCATCTCCCAAAATATATAGCTATTTAGAAGGTAATGACTCTTTGAGCCCTTTGAAAATACACCACATAATAATCTCTGCCCAATTGTTTGAGCTGCTTATCAACTCACCAATGTCTGGTCCAGACAAGTTTCCTTCAAGGATCAAACTAATTTCCTCTTTTCAAATAGAGTTTAGAAGCATTTGCACAGATTCTGGAGTTGTTGCTTCTGACCATACATTTAAAGGTCTCAAATTGCTTGATTTATATGTATTTTCACCCATTTGAACTGAAAGCTATATTGTGCAAAGTTTTTTCAAGCTCAAAAGTATTATCCTGCCTATAGAAGCCTGAACCCCAATAATCCTTGCAGTGGCCACTTTCACCAAGTAGATTATGTGCTTCATAAACATCATCAAACCTCAAACCTCAATTTCCCTTCCAAGTTTTTCTCTATAACAATTTTTGTGAGTCCTGCTTGCCGGACACCAGTTACAAACTTTATTTCACTTGAAAATTCACAACAATTGAATTTAAATTAGCCTCACAGGGGTTGTATTTCATTTTTAGTATATTTCGCTTGATTATTTCTTTATACAATCTCCCCTCTTTTCTTATACAATCTGAGATGGATATTGCAATATAAATCTGAAAGATTCATGAGATTACTTCATGTTTGATCAGATTTTTTTAATGATAAATGTTATCTTGCAGGAAAATTTCAAAATTTGAAGTCATATTAATTCAGTACATTGATGCAAATTCATACGCTGGTGCAATGTATATGATGGCAATTTCATTTTTTTACAATTACTTTTAGTTTAATTATATCATTTAGCTCGATGCTTTCCATATATTTAACTAAACCTTTCTTGCTTAACAAGACTTTGTCATTTCCATGTTTTAGTGAAACTGCTTATGGTTTGATACTCTCATACAACCTTTATCAAGTTACATGCACCCTCTTTCGAAAAAACAAGAGAATTTTGCTTGCCATGACTAAGTTTCTTTGTCATTGTTAACTTAAGAAAGTCTTTTAGCTAAGAAACTAGTTTCAAGGTTATGGCATAACTTGTCATATAAATTGAACAGAATTTATATCCAAAATGTTAATTTGTAAACTACTTAGCCGGTTTTAGGCTTTCCATTTAAAATCTACTTCAGTTTGAACTTTGAACGAGTTGTTCCATAGACTTGAATATTAAGAGATTTTGGTGTAAGGATTAAAAATTAGCTCATAAGGCCTCTCAGTTATTCATTTGTTTTATCTAATATAACATTTACTATTAAATTAGAACCACTCGGCACAAATACGTCATAGATCAAGATCATACTTTGTAGAGTGTCGTAGAATAAAAATAGGAGCAAGGACACTGAGTTCTTTCGGTTTTCCTGGTTCTTATTCATTTGGTGTATCTTTGTAACTTTAGGGGCAATTTCTAGTTTAAAGTATAATTCTTTAAAGGGTGCTAGCTCAATGGAAGAGCACTTGCTTTACAAGCAGGAGGTTGGTGGTTCGATTCCATCGTGCCCTGATATTCATATATAGGGAATGACGAAGATCAGTTTTTGGTGACGGATGCTCTTTTGACCATCACCAATGAGTTTATGGTGAGACTTTTCGACCCTCACCAAAATATGAAATGGTGACGGTAAACGAACGCCACCATATATATGCATCAATAGTGACGACCATTAAAGGTCCGTCACCATAAATCGTTGTTGTTTATATGAAATGGTGAGGGTCACTGTTTGTCATTATAGCCATTATTCGTGACGGAACCTTGATGTCACCAATGCGTTTATGGTGACGCGATGAGCGTCGCTACTATGCGATATACTCCTGGTGGACGGCCATGAAAGGTCCATCACAAAAAATCGTTGCCGTTCATGTGCAAATGGTGATCGGTCACTGCGTCCATCATTGTAAATAATATTCGTGACGGACCTTGAATGTCACCCACTGACACATACTTTCTTGCCGACGCCCACATTTGGTGGCGTTCGGTTTTTTGGTGACTGGGCTATTGTGCCGTCACCATTGCTCATATGAAATGGTGACGGTCACTATCCGTCACTATAAATCATTATTGGTGACTCGGACCTTGAATGTCACCACAACACCTATACTTTTCGGCGATGCCATGCCTTTGGTGACGTTCAATTTTTTGGTGACGGAGGCTATTTTCCGTCTGCTACTGCTCATAGATGAAATGCGACGGTCACCCCTGCTCAGTCACGATAAATTATTATTGGTGACGGACCTTGAATGCCGCCGACAGCACCCATACTTTTCGGCGACGCCACCTTTGGTGACGTCGTGCGCTTTTTAATGGTGACGAAGGTCTCTTGGCCCTCACCTGACTGAGCTTATGGTGACCATTTTGGCCCTCTCCACCAATATTGCTTTTTCCTTTGTGGTGCTGCACCATTTGTCACAGACTTGGGCTTTATCAAGCGAGGAGCTCTCTCCTAGCATGCATTCTCTGGCCCTTTGATTGAAGAAACCTTTTCTTTCATGTTCTTGGCCTTATGGGTGTTCTCCTTTTTAACCTTCCTATTGGTTCTTTTTGCAGGTTGAGGGTGTTGTTGTGAGGATGGAGGTGTAGGTGCAGGTTGGCATACCCTTTAAAGCAAGAAATGGTCTCAGGTTTGATTTCTTTTCCTTAACTCTTCTTCAACTAAAACCTTGATGAGAGCTTGATGATACAAGCTATATTCTAAAGCAACAGTGTGATTTTGGATCCTTGCTAACATATTTGTCAGACTCTTCAAAAAGAAGTATGGAAAATTGAGGGGCTTCATACTTGCAACATCAAAAATAAATCTCATATCATAAAGAAACACAACTGTATACCTCATTTCACAAATGAGGTAAATCTTGACGAGTCTAACAGCTTCTGCCCAGTCATTTTTGAGATAGCTGCTTGGAATTCCTTTGGCCCAGTTGGGATCTCTGTGTGCATCCTTGAGGAAATTGTCGAGGTCTCCTCCGGTGATAACCTGACCTTTAAACCACCTCTCACCTTCCTGTGGAAGTTGGAATGCCTCAACAATTGAGTATGCTAAAACCTGCAATGTAAGACCATAGACTGTGGCTTATTTTCCATTGAAAGAGTTTGCAAACTCTTTAGCTACTCCTAAGTGGTAGCTTCCTAGTATGGTGCACAAAGAATACCACCCTGCTTGGATAAAAAAACTTCTCACCTTCGAATTTGCATCCACTAGGTCAGCACCCAGTGGCTCAATTCGTTTTATCTTCCCTGCTCTTTTAGTCATATTTAGAAATTAATAACTCTGCCTCTGAAAATTGATAGGTGGCAGAGCTAGAAGAGTTTCACCTAACAAGTGTTGCTTATGTCTTTCCTCTAAAATCCTGTCTGAAATCTAGACTCCTCGTCAAACTGCAACTCTATGAAACTCATTCTCCAACAGCTAGGCTCACAATTGATAATGCTCCTTCTTTTTTGGTGGTTTTAAAACAACAACAATGGTTCATCACCTCATGCAATGGATTCTCATTATGGAAAATATCCTTGACCGTAGTGTTCACCATGTGATGACCATCATAATCTTCAGTTGGTTGCGTAACTTCAAATATCATGCTACAGGTGGCTTGAAGCAAGCGGATCTGTCACTAGAAGTCACCTCCATTGTCTTGCTGATTATTGGCCTAAATTTCCGGCAGTGTCAATGTGCGACCAACCAAATGGTCATTGCATTAATTCTGATGATCCACAATCTTGTCCATTCAAAAAACACGTACCTTGACATGAGATTAAACGAACTTGGCTGACAAACAGGACGAGATTAACAGTTGGATTTATTACTGCGAGCTTGACACCTAGACACTACACGTATACCATGACTTAACTTAAACATAAATGAAAGCACACGACTCCTATCACATGATATAAATCATTTAAAAAATATTTGAAACATATTTACACCATAACATGTGGCTTGACAAAAAGTGGATGCGCTTTTTCGTTTTTTTTTTTAAAACAAGGGAAGTTATCAAAATTTTCGGCAGCATCGGAATAAAATAAAAATAGATAGATATAGGAATATAACAGACTATCCAAAAAGGCTAAAAAAAGCGCTACTGGAAATTTCGATAGCGAACAATTTTTTTTTGAAAATTTCAAAATTTAATCCTAAAAACAAAAATTTAAAATTGACTCATGACTTAGTAAAGAGTTGTGCTAACATTGGCTCCACAGGGGATAGAGCTCTCCCTGCGAGGCTATAAGAATATTTTGTAGTTTTAGTGCCTTTTCATCGGGCTATGGAGTCTTATTATGAAATACACCAGTATTTACAGTGAACTTAGGCCACCAATAGCCTTAATAAAATATTTTTTTGAGAAAGCACCCATTGAATGGGCCTCTAAACAATTAGGCCCCATCAAGATGTTGCAACTCAAAAGTATTGTTCTGCAGAATATTTTATATTTTGAAAGGACCAAGCCATAAAGCATAAAATTTGGAATGCTTACCCAGATCTTAATGATGTGCATCCCATTTCAACACTAGATCTCCAATCTGAAAATCTTCCTTTTTAGTTCCTCTATCAAAAACTTGTTTTACAACTTGCTGATATTTTCTCACCAAAAAATATTGTTGTTCTCGCTTTTGCTGCACTTCTATGATATGATAAATTCTCCTAGTCATATTATTTGGCTCAACTTCATGATCTTGTAGAAATTTATCTACAAGAATGGCCAATTGGACTGGAAAAAAAACATCAGTTCCATAAACCATTTGAAAAGGTGATGTATTAATAGACTTTTTGATGGTCACCCTGTCAGTCCATAAAGAAAACTTCAGTTTTGAATCCCAGGCTTTCTTTTTTTGCTCCAATAATTTGGTGATTATTCTTACCAAACTTTTGTTTGATGATTCAACTAAACCATTCCCTTGGGGATAGTAAGTTGTAGAGTGAGTGAGATGAATACGACAGTCTTCACATAAATTTACCAATGGAGTAGCTTTAAAAGCAGCTGCATTATCTTCTACTAACCCTGATGGACATCTAAATCTAGTTATGATTCCCTCCAGAAAATTAACGACAAATTTATGAGTAGCATTATTGGTAAGTATTGCTTCAATCCATTTTGTGAAGTAATCAATTGCAACAAGAATCCAACGATGTTTTCCACTTGATGGTGGATGAATTTCTCCAATGAAATCTAAGCCCCATTGTTGAAAAGGTGCATAAACAACTATGGATTTGAGAGGCAAAGATTTCAAATGTTTCTTACAAGTGAACTTTTGACATTTTTCACATGCTCTCACCTCAACACATACATCAGAAAATAGGCTAGGCCAAAAATATCCAGCTCTTAATATTTTGTATGCAGTAGTTCTCCAATAGTGATGACCTCCACACACACTACTATGCATGTCAAAAACAAATTTCTTGGACTCATCTGGGTCAATGCATCTCAACAAAACTCCTGTAAGATATTTCCAATGTAAACAATTTTCTTTAATGCATAATTTAACAGTTTTAAGCTTCAAAGATCTGACTCTGCTTTTATCATAATTTGGAGGAGGTTTAAAATGCTGTAGAAAATAGATGATATCCTTATACCAGCTACATTCAAAAAGCTTTACATCCACTGCCATGTTGTCTATAGGTTTAGAAATATGCCCTTCAAAGTTGTCATCCATGAAATTCAAGCCCAAAACTTTACAAATTTCTTCAGCTAGTAGTTTTGATAAACCTTGACCTTTGATTAGTTTAGTAGGCTTTATCTCTAAATCAAACTCACGAATTTTAGTCACCCACTTACTTCTTTTTCCATCAATATCAGGCTGAACTAATATCTCTCTAACAACAGATGAAGGTACATAGGCAATAAATTGAGCATGCAAAATATAAATTGTAAAATCCTTTAGAGCTTTCACTAATGTATATGCATGCTTTTCTAACATTTCATACTTCAATTCTGCACCTCTAAGAGATCTGGTAAAAAATGCTACGGGAGCTTCCTTATTTTCTGATTTTTTTTGTAACAAAATGACAATAATAGTATCTTGAGAGGCAAATGAGAAGATCAAAAAAGGTTATGAGTATTCATGGCTTACCAGCTGAGGTGCTTCAATGATAAATTTTTTTATCAGCTCAAATTAATTTCCAAATTCTATTGTCCACTTGAATTATTTGTCCTTCTTCAACATGAAAGTAATATGCTTCACCACTTCAGCAAAATTTGGAATGAATATTCTTAAGAAATTGATCTTACAAAGGAAAGATTAAACCTCTTTCTTGGATCTTGGAAGTGTTAAATCCTGAATTGAAATCACTCTTTTAGGATCAATTTTCACTCCATATTTACAAACTATGTGACCTAACATCTTACCTTCCTTAAGAGAAAAATGAGACTTCTTTGGGTTCAAACATCTACCATATTTTCTGCATTCAACAAATGCTTTGCTCAAGTGTTGAAGGTTTTCTTAAACTGAAGCTAAAAAAACAGTAATATCATCCAAATAGATGACCAAGAATTTGTCCTTTTCTCCAATGAATGCAAAGTCCGTAGCACACTGAAAAGTAGCTCCGACATTCATAAGCCCAAATGGCATCTTTGCATACATGAATGTTCCCTAAAGAGTAGTGAATTTTGTATTCTCTCGGTCTTCTGGCCAAACAGAAACTTGACTGTACCGAGAGAACCCATCTAACATGGAAATTTTGTTTGAACCATTTACCTTTTGAAGAATATGCTCCATCATTGGAAATGGATAATCATCTTTCTTGGAGCATTTGTTAAGATTCCTGAAATCTACACGTAGTCTGACATCACCACTTTTCTTGCTTACTGGAACTAGATTAGCAACCCAATCTAAGTATCTCAATGGAATGATGATTTTGGCATCCAAAAGTTTCTTCACTTCCTTCTCCATCACAGGTTGCAATAGTGGATTAATTTGTCTTAACTTCTGTCGGAATGGCTTAGTACCATCCTTCAATGGTATTCTATGCTCAATGATGGTTGTATCATATGTCTTACGATATTCATATTTCCCGGCAAAAACATCAACAAATTCACAAAACATCTTATGGTATTCAACCTTTCTTTCTTTTGATAAAATTTTTGACATCTTCACATACCTCAGTTCTTTTTCTGTGCCCAAATTGAAATCTTCCAATTCTGCTTCTGTTTCAACTAACTATGGTTTGACTGAGACATCATTTTGATCAAAGAGCTTCTCAAGTGGGATTAACCCCTTGGGAATGTGATTGGTAGGCAGTTGAATGATAGGCTGATCAAAAATATGTTTTTACATATTTTTGGTATCTTGCAAATCAACATCATCCTTCATGAGATCTTCATCCTGATCAATGTTTAGGACAAAAAACTCTTCAGTAGCTTTATTGAATCTTCTAATCTCCTGATCATGTTCAAAAAATTTCCAATGCTTGACATTATCAGGAATGCTAGGTCTGAACCTAACTTCCACTTCATATTTCAGCTTTATAGGTATTGGAATATTGAATGAGCTTGCTGAAATAGGAAGTGAATCGGCCAAAATATTACTTTCTCTTGGAACAAAATAAATGTTAAAGGCCATGAATGAGTCTTCTAAAATACTCCATACTGCATTCCGGTAATCTCTGAGTTTGGGATGCTTAGTTTGATAAACATTTATGATTTGCTGAATAATAAGTTCAACATTTCCAAAAAAAAAAATTATGAAATATTCATGTCTTTTGTTGTTTTTAAACCAATCAAAAGAGCTTTATACTCAACCACACTGTTAGTCGCTTCAAATTCAAGTTTGAAAGAAAAATTGGAGCTATCTTTCAAAGGATAAATGAGAACTATTCCCGCACCAAATCATTCTTTAGAAAATGAGCCATCAAAATACATTTGCCCCAACTTGGAACCCTCATGATTGATCTGTTTTTCAGCAAGCTTCAAAATCTGAAAATTTTCTGCAGATAGGACAACATTATCCATATGTAAAATGCTTGAACCAACATCAATTGTTCTAGCATAAATTGGATGATTAGTGGGGTATTTGTTGTCACTAGTGATATATGCCAGTTGAGATTCTCTATAAAGTCTTCTTTGTTCTCCTCCAAAAATATGGACAGTAGCATAAGTGAAATCCGTTTGCAAAGTTCCTCCCAATCTTCTAATCCATGATCTAGAAAGTAACATGCCAAATCTAGGATGAATGTCAGGTACAACAATATACATCACCATCCCTCTCATGGGTAACTGAAAAAGGCTTACTGCAAGGTCTTTGATGACACCAAGGCATTGAACTTTCTGGGAATCAAAGGAGTAGAGATCTTAGTATTCTCTAGTTACTTCAAGGCCTAGCTCATCCATAACTACCTTGGGCATTAAGTTATGTGAGGCTCCAGTGTCCATTAGGCAATTATGCAAGATATTATCATGAATATTCAGAGATAGATAGAAGGGAGGGGTAGATTCATCTCTGTTTTCTACCAATGAACCTAAAATAACAGTGGGCTTGTCATCTTGGAGGTTAAAAAAATCGGAAGCTACTTCGGTAGGTGGGGGTTGAAGAGATTTCATAAAGGTGTTTTTGAAATCATCATTTTTCATGAGCTCTACAAGAGGAACATGAATCTTTATCTTTTGTATCTCATTCTCAAAATTGAAAACATGGGGCAGCTTGTGAACAATTTTTTCCTCAAACGAAGGAGGATTAACTTCTACTGGAATTTCTGGTCTGCTTGTTTCAGCAACTTGCTTTTCTGCTGGAATTTTAACTGTGTCCTTATTCTTCTTAGGCTATGCAACAGACTTTGGATTATCATCAATCTTCTTTGATATGATATTATATATGCTTTGATGATCAACTGCAATCATGGAATCATGGAATGATCAGAAATATTTTCATTATTTTGAGTATATGACATAAAATCTTAATACTCTATTTGTGTAAGATGAATCAACCCTTCTTTATCTCTCAGAAAATTGATATCGACATATTTCTTCAACCTTTCAGCTTCCTCTTCATCTTCAAATATAGCATTATGAAAAGGGGGTTGTACTTTTTGATCATCAACATCTCTCCTTTCTCGCTGCAAAATTTGAGGAGCAATAGGTCTTCTAAATTGTTGTCTATTAGGCTGATCAAATGAAACATTTCTAGTGGTAGCCGATCTTGCTTCTGTCTTGAGCTTGGACATTTCAGTAGTCAATGACTTGACCATCTTGGTCAGCTCATCTAACTTAGGACCTATGTCTAAAGTTCCTGAAGTTGAAACTTCAGCTTTTTGCTTTCTTTTTCCTTTGTAAATCCCTCCACCAAGCCTATCAGCTCTAACACATTAGATTCTACCTCCAGTGCATTGTCTTGAATTTGTGTTAGTGTTGTATATCTTCTTTCTCTCAATAATAAATAAAAATCAGGATCAAAGGCACTAGCATAAGTGATTTTGGCTGAAGATTCAGTAGGCTTGATTTCAGTAGGTATTTTGCTATACATCTTATTGAATCTCTTAGAAAAATCAGAAACCGATTCTCCTTCTTTTCTTTTTATTGCACCAAATTAAGTGATATATTAAAGAAAATCTTTCTTATCACCCCATTTCCTTAAAATGTATCATCTAGGGTTTCAATTCCTGTGATGCTACCAATTGTCAAATATTTGAACCATTTCCTAACATCACCCTCAGGATACTGAAAAAAAAACTCTCATCCAAACATCTTCGTGCTCAATATTCAGATTGTCAGCATAGACATAAAAATCAACAAGGTGTTCTTCAGCTGTTACCTCTCCCTCACCACTAAGCGTAGGCATGTACTTGATATAATCTCCTGCAGGTAATGCATTCATAGGCTCAGTTAAAACCAAAGGGGCATACCTTGTAGCAACAATTGCATCCATTCGGTTAGGGGGTGGGTTTGGACCTGCCATGGTGTGACTTGTTGGGATTTGTGGAACAAAAATTGGTGGATTTTGAACAATAGATGATGAAGCACCAACTTGTGATGTAGAGACTATTTTTTGGCTGGAAAACAAAGGATGTACAAGATTTTTTGAAAAATCAGGGGATAAAGTTTGTAGGACTTCTTTAGGGACAACCTTTGAGAAAACAATAGCAGAGGTGACAAACTTTCATTTACTCTTTTTCTTGATTAGATTTTCAGGGTCAGGGACTGGGATTATCAAAGGGGAATTTGGGTTAGCTCTGGTTCTAGTCCTTCTAGGAGCTAAAAATTCAACAATGGAGTCGGTAGGTGTAAAGCAGTCTAAAAAGACAACTAGAACTGTACACTTCAGAACCAGACTTATAACTTTGTCATTCACCTAGGGATAAAATCCAATTCGCCTCGCTGACAACAGCACCAAAGACGTTAACTCAAGGTGTCACTCCTTGAATGCAAAAGGAGTAAGTCTTACACATCATAGTCCATTTCAAATTTTAAAGGGGTTTTTGAGTGGTGGGATGGCTTCTCAAAGATTTTAAAATTCTTTAACACTTTCATGCATTTGGAAAGTTGTGGCAAGTATAAATTGTATGGGTAAATTGGTAGTATAGGGAGCAGAGTGTAACAAATGAAGAAGATGGATATCTGGTACCTATTCTAGGAAATATTCATATCCTAAATTAGTCACACAACTATAATGATGGCTCTTTACACAAACTATGTTTAAGTAAAGTAAACAACATCCAAAAAATAGATTGCATGCATAAAGTATTCCAAAAATCCTTTATGAAACCTTCACTAACATGATCTACAACACATATATGATTTTCAGAAAGCTGAAAGAAGATAATTTACTATTAAATCCTTTAACAATTTCTCACTCACACCTTACTAGTTGCTGCAATTCATAATTAGAATAAATTAAAAAAGAAGAAGACACACCATACATTAGATGGTTCTCGAGTCAAAAAATCCTCTAGCATGAAGTAAAAAAGGCTTTTATTTATTATATTCAGTCTTTAGGTAGACCAATATCCAACCTGGAAATGGTATGTATAGAAAGAGAGGCACCAAATCCATCTCTTCTAAAAATAAGGAAACACTACTCCTATCAATACATAGGTTTCATAAGACATTACAACCATATCCCATAGAAATCTAACTAAAAGGACAAATGTAGAAGAAAGAAGAGAAGAAATCTGGGCTGAACTGCTGAGTGTGCTGTCATTCTACCCCCTTTTCTGCTGATTTGTCTCCTTATGTATCTGGTATTTAAATAACCATGTATCTTATTTTAATATGACCTCCAACAACCTCATAACCACCTTTCACCATCACTTGTTATATCCATTTGGTTATGAGTCTTTATCTTTCCTTAACTAGCTTGGAAATTTTTGCTGACAGGTGTCAAAATTCAGTTAAAACAGGCACAACCGGAAATTCTGGCAAAAACCTATAACTGCGCAAAAACTGGAATGCTACCGGAATTTCCGGTAGCGCTCTATTTATTTTTATAAAATGCACAGAAAATTCTAAAAAACCTGTGCTGAATATTCTTTGACATCTAAGCTAATGTTCAAAATTGTGATTGATAAGCAAAAAGGTGTGTGTATAAAAAATTTAGCTTCCTTCCATGTGGGCTGCAGCTTCAACAAGATTATCCAAGTCTGTCTTGCTATCAGCAACTAATTTTGATCTGGTTGTTCTTGTAGCTGCTTCCTTGATAGTGGCATTCTCCTCCTTAGAACCCTTTTGGATATTTTTTCTTTTTGAGGATTATGAGTGTTGCTCTGAAGGGGTTTTGTTTTTATCTTTCTTCTTGGATTTATCTGTCTTTAATCCTTCATATTTTCCTTCTATATCAATGACCTCTGTCTTTAAACGTGGATTGTGCAAAGCCTTGGACTTAAGCCTGAACTTGTTGCTGTCTCTGGTATGTCTTTTACTGGTACCAACAACAGGTTTGGCTTCTTCTTTATTATTCTTGCTACTTATCTCATACCCTGCATCTTTGAGGAGTTCTTCATCAAACTTTGTGGGCTGATAATCTTTCTGCATTTTCTACTGAATATATGCTTCCAGAATTTCCGGTAGCATATGTGATTTATAGTTCTCTTCAGTTGTAGACTTAACTCTTCAAGCCCTAGTGTAGACATTAGGAAAAGGAGGAATAGGGGGCACCATTTTCATAGACTTGTGTTTATCAACTGAGGAGCTATCTCCTTTCTCCAACTTTCTCTTAGCCTTGAATGACGAAACCTTTTCTTTCCTGTTCTTGGGCTTATGGATGTTCTCCTTTTTAGCCTTCCTCTTGGTTATTTTTGCAGGCTAAGGGTGTTGTTGTGAGGATGGAGGTGTAGGTGCAGGTTGGCCTGCACTGTAAAATAGGAAATGGTCCGAGGTTTGATTTATTTTCCTTAACTCTTCTTCAACTAAAACCTTAATGAGAGCTTGATGATACAAGCTATATTATGAAGTAACAGTGTGATTTTGGATCCCTGCTGACATATTTGTCAGACTCTTCAGCAAGAAGTATGGAAAATTGAGGGTATTCATACCTGCAACATGAAAAATAAATCTCACATGATAAAGAAACACAACTGTGTACCTCCTTTCACAAGTGAGGTAAATATTAATGAGTTTAACAACTTATACCCAGTCATTTTTGAGATAGTTGCTTGGAATTCCTTTGGCCCGATTGGGATCTCTGTAATCATCCTTGAGGAAACTGCTGAGGTCTCCTCCAGTGATAACCTGAACTTCAAACCACCTCTCTCCTTCTTGTGGAAGGTTGAATGCCTCAGCAATTGATTCTGCTAAAACCAACAATGTAAGACCATAGACTGTGGCTTATTGTCCATTGAAAGAGTTTTCAAACTCTTGAGCTTCTCCTAAGTGACAGCTTCCTAGTCTAGTGCACAAAGAACACTACCCTTCTTGGATAAACAACCTTCTCACCTTTGAATTTGCATCCACTAGGTCAACATTCTGTGGCTCAATTCGTTTTATCTTCCCACCTATCTTAGTCATCTTCAGAAATTAATAAATCTATCTCTCAAAACTGATAGGTGGTAGAGCTAGAAGAGCTTCACCTAACAAGTGTTGCTCGTGTCTTTCCTCTGAAATATTGTTTGAAATCTAGACACCTCCTCAAACTACAACTCTATGAAACTCGTTCTCCAACAGCTAGGCTTACAATTGATAATGCTCCTGCTTTTTCGGTGGTTTTAAAACATCAACAATGGTTCATCAACCCATGCAATGGATTCTCATTATGGAAAATATCCTTGACCATAGTGTGCATCATGTGATGGCCATAATAATCTTCAGTTGGCTGCATAACTTCGAATAGCATGCTATAGTCGGCTTGAAGCAAGCGGATCTGTGGCTGGCAGTCACCTCCGCTGTCTTGGTTATTATTGGCCTAAATTTCTGGCAGCGTCGCTGTGCGACCAACCAAACGATCATTGCATTAAGTCTGATGATCCAAGATCTTATCCATTCGAAAAACACGTACCTTGACATGAGACTAAACTGACTTGGCTAACAAACATGATGAGATTAATGGTTGGCTTTATTACTGTGGGCTTGACACTTAGACACAACACGTATACCATGACTTAACTTAAACATAACTGACCGCATACGACTCCTATCACATGATATAAATCATTTAAAAAATATTTTAAAAGTATTTACACCATAACACTTGGCTTGAAAAAAGAAAATGCACTTATTCATTTGTTTTTAAAAATAGGGGAAGTAACTGGAATTTCCGACAACATCAGAATAAACGAAAAATAGACAGAAATAGGAATATAAGAGACTGTCTGAAAAGGCTAAAAAAGGCGCTACCAGAAATTTCGGTAGAGACCAATTTTTTTTTGAAATTTTCAAAATTTAATTCTAAAAACAAAAATTTAAAATGGACTCATGACTTAGTAAAGAACCGTGCTAACAGAAGGAAATTCAGACCGGTTCCAAATTAGTCTACCTGGATTCAATGGAGGCTATAGTCTGCTTCCAACCAGATCTCATCACACATTTTGGGGAATTCATCACACAATGCAAAGCTTGACATAAGTACATGACCGAGGAACTACAAGTGGAGGTGATTGAGCTAGAGTTTCCCCGAACTCAAGCTTAACATGTTTTGTCTTATTAACTAGTTGTCTAGTTAACTCTACCCTATTTTGTCTTATATGGGTATGAGAAATATTTTAATATTATTTTGTAATTAATTATTGAAATTCCAAGTGTAAGCTGTGGAATGTGAAGATTAATTTGTAATTAAGTCCAAAGGTCATGTTTGTAGGAAGTCAAACAATAATGAGGGGAGTCAAAGAGTCACAAATGGAGATGAATAGTCACCCCTTTTGTTATAAATATGCTCTCATGAGTCATGTAAAGGGATTTGGTCGGGATTTTGTCTTGAGATAACAAGCTTGGGAGTTTTTTTGAGAGCCTTGGCTTCTCTGTAGCATAGAGGGAGTATCTTTCTTTGGACGAGAAGGTGTTGGATTCATGTTCCACTATTGGGGCTAGCAGTTCATCAATTGTATATGCATGCTTGGAACTTTCACTTTAGTAAAATCTCATAGTTGGCACATTTTCATGCCTATGTTGTGAATATAGTAGGATTATTCTTGTTATGTTTGCAATATATGTTATTTCATTTATGCTAATGCTTATGAAATATTTCGTTCACATTGGTATGAATCTTTTTGAATGTGTGTTTTTGTATATATTCATCATGGTTAACTTGTGAACTATTATGTAGGCTAACTTATGATCTCTTTTATGCTCGTGTGTTCCTTTCAAGCTACATATTATTACATGCTTCTAAAGGGCTCACTCACTTCATCTTTTCCATGTTAGAACCTTTCATACATTGTACTTGACCCTCCACAGAGTCACACACTTGTTTCACAAAATTTATGAATACATCATTCTATGCATTATTACAACCAAGGCATACCACTCAAACCCACCATTTCAGCAACCGGGCCATATTCCGAAAGGGACTCCTACACCAAACGATGTAAGGTATAATTTGGAATTCATATCGAGGAGATACCCTGAATGTTGGCGGGCCCAACACCATCAAAAAATCCATATTCTAATGATGAAATACCTTTATTGAAAAATTATTTTTTATACTTTCCCAAAAGGCTACTGGTAGGGTCAAAAATCTTGCTTTTCCTCTTAAGCTCATAACCATCGAAGCTCCCTTTCAGCAATGGGTCTTAGACATAGTTGGTCTTATGAACCCTACCTTCTAATGATGAAATACCTTTATTGAAAAATGAATTTTTATGCTTTCCCAAAAGGCTACTGGTAGGGTCAAAATCTTGATTTTCCTCTTAAGCTCATAACCATCGAAGCTCCTTTTCAGCAATGGGTCTTAGATATAGTTTGTCTTATGAACCCTGCCTCATCTCAACAACATAAGTACATAATAATAGTAACTGATTATTTTACAAGATGTGTGGATGTATTTCCTTTACGAGTAGTAAATGCTAATTAGGTAATATCATTCTTAGACAGTAATATTATCACTCATTTCAGTGTTCCATAATCACTAGTTTTGACAATGCATCTTATTTTTCTTCTCATGATCTAGATGCTTATGATTTAGAAAAAGGAATTAAAATCAAATATTAGACGAATTATTACCCTTAGGGTAATGGTATTGATGAATCTCTGAATAAAATTTTGCTAAAAATCCTAAAAAGAACTGTGTCTGGTCATCAGAAGAATTGGCACACTGCCTTGTTTAATACATTGTAGGTTGATAGGGTAACTCCAAAAGTTGCCATTGGAAGCTTTCTATTTTTCCTTGTCTATGGTAGAGAAGAAATACTACCTCAAAATGTGTTTTTTCCTTCTTTATAGTTGTCTCAAAAGGAACAGGAAGTTGAATTTTCAACCATGCAAGATAGAATTAACACCCTACTTAAGTTAGAAGAAGAAATAGAGAAATATGAGAATAAGTTTCATCAACATCAGTAAATAGTTAAAAGAATGGTTTGATGACAAATCATCCTATGATTAAAACTTGGAAGTAGGTTATCTAGTACTCAAATGGGACAAAGTACACGAGGATAAGGGAGAACATAAAATTTTTAGAATTTATGGCTTGGGCCCTTAATTATTATAGAAAAGATTGGCCCTGCCACACTTCGATTGCAAACTTTGGAGGGACATTCAAAATACCTTCCATTTAATGGCCAACTCCTTAAAAAATACTTTTCCTGGATCCCTTCACGGAAGTTTAATTTTGTAAATATTGCTTGTTGTTTTCATGCAATTTTTGTTTTGAGTAATTTTTTTAAATTTTAGTTTTTCTAGTTTGTTTTGACAGGACCATTGTTTTATGCCAAAATTTCTGATTGAAATATCATTGGAAGGAAAAATTTAAGAATTTGTTTCTCTTTCTATAGATGTTATAATTCGTTGAATTGTTTTCCTCTGTTTTTCATATAATAGAAAGATGATTTAATGTTTGAAATATCTAAAATTTTATCATCACTACAAAAATGATCTTTAACTAAGTCAATATTTTATTAAGGGAATTCATCATCCATTCAATTGTTTTTAATAAACAATTTAATCGGTGAAATGTTAGTGATGGTTAACTTCTTACGCCATCTACTACTCTTAAAGAGGTTTTCTATTCATATTTGGTTCCCCTGCACTTGTTAGAGGATCCCTTTTGGGGTTACTAGCTAATTAAGTCAAATCATTAATTCACAGAGTTGGTTGAGGGATAGGAGGTCTCATCATGAGTTGACCTACCATGGTCATGGATGATTGGGAAATGACATCACCATAACTGGTAACCAAGCCAAGGCGATGACTTCCAAACATAAAACCAAAAGAAAATATGTCTCATCATGAGCTCGATTGTTCATTTCATAATATTATGTGAAGGGAAATGTCATTATATGGCCAACAAACCAGGACATTGGTCTTCAACCAAACCCTAAATAAGGAAAAGAAAATAAATAATTCTATCAATTAAAATCCAAATGGTGGGATAAAAGCATCTGAATTCAGGTTAAAAGGTATCCTTATTGAGGCTATGGAGATCTGACTGACAATAAAGGCAATGTTTGTGGTATTGAAGTCATGTGTACCCTACTTTCCCAGTTAGCTGTTTATCTTTCTAGATCTATTGTTTATGAATTCCCTAAATATTTAGAAAAATAATGGATTCTTATTTGATTTTATGTATAGTGATGAAAGTTATATGAAATTATTTTTGAACAACAGATTTCAATTAGCTTTAAACTAAATGAGAGCAATCAAATTTTCAGTCTGTTGGCATATGTTTTACATGACATTTAATTTATATTTCCATAACATTATACAGGTTTCTAGTCAAAGACAACTGGTTCATCTAGTAATTCGCCAGTTGTTGGCCATCCAAAAAACTCCCCTTACATTCTTCGAATGAAATGGGTACCTCCTTTTATTTTTATTTTTATTTTAATATTTTTTATTTTGTTTTAGTGACTTACTTCTTTTACAAGCATAGATTTTATTCCTTTGTAATGCTTGTGCTAGTCTTTTTTTAAACTCTAACATAATCAACTTTACATTGGCTCCATGATTTTGATGATTATCTTGAAGGAACTTAAAGTCATATCTTAAATCCTAATAACAATTGGTTGATATGTGTCTTTTTTTCGCTTGGACAATACAACATCACCCTCACACAATTATATAAATCACATTCCTTTTGTTTTTATAAGCAAATATGATAACATTGGGAATCTATTTGGTCATGTCCACATAAAAACTTGGTGTTTTAAATATTTACTCGCATACAATTCCTTTGCCCTAGTTATGTATTAAACTTATGCCTATGACATGGTGTTTCTATATGTTACATGGCTTTGGAATATGAATGATTTAATTATCTTTTGGATTTTATTATAATATGTAACCACGATTTTCATATTCCATATTATATCAAAAGGTTTGACCTTAAATTATTTAACACCACCTAGTGCTATTAATCTCGATATTTTTGTTTTGGGTGGTTGGTACTATAACTTAAGGTGGTATAAATTAACACTATGTACAATGGTTCTTTGCATAATTAGATTTGTAATGGGGAAAATAATTATACAAATGTGCGATGGATAGGTCAAATTTGTATATCAAACACTTGATAACGACTGATCATATATATCCATGTGGCAGGCTCAATGTCAAGTGAATGATGGGTTTTTTTGATGATATGGGATGAATCTTCAGAATCGATATGTGTATGTTTTAACACCTATAACTTTTGCATGTGATTGAAACATCTCAAAGCCTGTGGTTTTATTACCATTCTGAAACGACATCAATACAACTCAATACTATCAATACTGGACGACACTGAGTCATTTCAAAAATTAGGGTTCTATTCCTGCATACTCTGTATTGGAGTAAGGAGTTTTTTCCAATCCATATTGTTGTGTGAGATTAGGATTTATTCCCTAAAACCCTATCTATATTTTATGACATTCATTTTTCACAAAACAACCATTGAGTCCTCTTGAATATCCAACAATGGCCCCTGTAATTCGAATAAAACTTCTCAAAGGAAAAATTATTGAATCTTACGAATAATATATTGCTTTGCTCCAGGGAGCTGAATGGTGGAATTTTATTCAGGCCTTCCAGGGTCTGAATGAGGACGTAGTGAAGGGTTTTGTCTCCACTTATAATGGTCGTAAAGCCAAAGTTGGAGATATTGAGAAGTTGGTTGATGAAAGATTCATTTATAAATAAACACATCTTTCTATCGAGTGTAAAATTTTTTTAAATAATTTCCCAGTATAGCATATCCCCTAGCGAGAATTTCTAGTCTCGAAGGATTACACCTACAATGTGAAAGGTATGCATGTTTATTTCCTCAAAATGAAATAGAAGAATTTACTTTACTTCATTAGGTCTTTTATTACCTGTGAGGGTAGAAATGGACTTGTCTTTTGTATCACATACATATTTTGATGATATTTCTTGGGTTTAAGTTAAATCTTCCATTTTATCTACACAAAATCCTTTCTAAAATGGCCAATTTTTATCAAAGGGATCGCAAGAACCTTGAATGCAACTTGTTCCATCACTAGTTAATATGCATTCTTGTTAAACACAGTTTGGCTAGGTATGGGGACTCATGGGAATTTTTCCTTCATCAAAATGGTTTTAAAAACCCTCATGCTAGGAAGAGAGAAGAAATTCCTCCTAGGTTTTCACCTAATCCTCGAGAACCTACTCCATAACCTACTATGTCTCACGACCATGATAATTCAGGCCCTGGTAACCTTTTTCATTCAAATGAATAAGATTTATGTGAAAAAAAAATGGTCAAAACCCCCAGTTCTATGTTTACTCGCATAACCCATAACATGGAAAAGAAAGTAGTGTTTCAGCACATTGAGCTACAACCTGTGTTCAAGGATGATATTGAGTCTAGTTTGTCGAACTACACTGGCCATTTTTGACCAACACAAAAAAAGAAAAGAGGCAGTCTATTCCAAAGCTTTAATATTGAATTAAAAGAAAAATTTGGCTCGTAAAATATCCCAGTCTCAACAAAATAGAGGTAAAAAGTTCCATGTCAAAGATGTTTATGTCAATTTCGACTCTCCTGAGGAACCTGTGTCGAAAAACAACGAACCCCAGTTTGTTCCCAACTCTAAATTTCTGGATGACAATGCTCATGCTTAGATTGGTGATAATGATTGTGATGACCATTGTTAATACAGGGATAATTATGATAGATGTAGATTAGACAAGAAACCATTTTCGTCAGACACCAAGAAAATTATTAAGTATGCCAATGTTAAAGTGGTCATTACATTAGATTCTCAAAGTCAAAATTTTGCAAAATAAGTTACTATCAAATGTCTATTTTCAGGTCAAAATATTTTCAAGGTATGCTTAGATATTTTATCATTTTTAAAAGTAGCTATAGAATCCTAGATTTTGTAGCCACCTTATTTTAATAATAATGTCGATTTTTTATTTCCATTTCCTTGATTTGCAACATGTATCCCTTATTCCAGAAGTTTTCATTGATTATGACGATACATGTTGTTATGGATATGGATTGGTTGTTTGGAATCACCTTTGCATATCGTGTTAGTTATTTATGTAATTTTATTTTAAAAAAAATATGATTTGACCTTGAGTGGTCATGATAGTTAGATTATGGTCCTTATTTTTGGGAAACTATATTTCTGAAATTTAGTTATGTATATCTAGGAATCATTGACATATATAGAGAGCCTCAAATTTTGAGAGAAAGGGGGGAAGATATTTGTCAATTAATTTGGTGATTGTGGGAATATATATACATTTGGTTACTATAATTGTTTATTTTGTTTGAACGTTTTCAACAGACCAAGAATTAATCGTATATGATATTTGAAATCCATAGTTACTAATAAATGTCTTCTGAATTTTCCAATTGTTTTTTGGGAAATTCTAAGAGTTTGTTATTGTTATCTTATTGCTGTGATTTGGAAATAAACATATTTAATTTACATATTTCCTTATAGTTTTAATTTAATTTTATAAATATTCGATCGTATTAATATTTAAGACTATTGTCTAAAAATAAAATTGTGATACATCCATTACCCAAATCTAAATTCTTAAAACGTCTTTTGGGAACATTTATTATGAGGAATAGTCGAAAGCCAACGAATTTCGACTGAAGTGAGGTCCATGTAATCCATAACATGATAGATTGAGGCTCTCTTGGAATTTCTCTCTACTTATATTCTTTTGGAAATATTGATGGCCCAAAATCTCGATGGGGTCCTTTTGAACCCATGCTATATTAGCCCACGTTCCGTTGGCCCTGCTCTTTATTACTTTCATCCAAGCACCCGAAGACCTGAAGTACTGAGAACCTAGTGGGAAAACACTGACACACATGACCTTAGGTGGGTTCTTGGTTTTGTACTCCTCCACACTATTCCTCCTCAAGCCTGATGGCTCGAAGGCCTTGTGGGGTCCACCTGCTTATGTCACGTTGGGTCAGATCCAAACATAAGCATCCACTTAATATTTCCACTGGTTCAATGGCTTGATGGCTTGATGGAACGATTTTTATAAGGATGGATCTAACCCGGGACCACCACTTATTTTCATGCATTTGGTTATCGACCCACTCTTATTAACCCTCTTTTCCCAACTTGTTTAATCTTTCCAAGGATTTAATAGTTCGGTGGCAAGGTTCCGCCATTATACCAACACACTTAACTCATCACACACATATGTTAAGTCATAATTTTGGGTTGAAATACTGATGGTTTATGGCCAATGTGGGAACCACATGACATGGTTCCTTTGGACAAGGTTTTTCCAGTGGTACCTCGGTGTCAAACTCCACCAACAAGGAGTGGACATTGAAGTGATATCCAACCCAAGTTATATTTGGGCCTTCGAGAGGTGGTTGTCTTCGCTATATTGAATCCCCAAATCATTCAAATCCAACTCTCTTGTAATTTATTTGAGGTAAAACCTACAAATTAACACATCTAGGAGTGTTAACATATCTAGCATGAGAATAAGTGTTGAGGTATAGTGAATATTCAAATCCTAGATGCCCATATACAAATTAGTAGTGAAAAGTAATATGGATTTTACAAGGTGTGACACCCCTGGATACAAGAATCACTTGGAAATAAAAATTTCACTGAATTAATCTAAGCCTTGAAGAAGTATTATGCCGCTAGCTCAATTCATACATGGATCTTTGGATTTTGAGAATATTTGAAAGAAAAGAAGGGGTTTTGTAAAAAAAAGGGGGAAAATTCCTCAAATGCCAAATTATTTGTGTATTAAGGCACTAGGGCTTGAGGTCTTGAACCTATAAGTCTAATTGGTATCCATTAAAAGGTAACTGACGCCCATGACACCCAATAGATGGTTTTTGAGATAAGGAGGGAAAGCCCCAACACCAAACTTCACGATTTTTCAGCAGAACCACACTAAGAGATTTATTATTGATCAATCAAACTCTACAACATATTGTAGGATGGTTAAGCTCTTTCAAATAACTATGATCATAAATTAATTGAGAACCCACATATTTTCATAACTACAAGAGAAGAATTCTAGTTTATCTACTTGAATTTTCAAATCCTCTGAACAAGTTAAGCTATATATTCATAAGACATTGTTGTCAAATGAGAGAGAGAGAGAATAAAAAAATAATTTATCACATCATTCATGAAATAAACATGTATCATCTCATTTTAGTCATTCATTAACATTTAGAGATATACAAGATCTCGTATCAGACATAGGAATATCACAGAACATCACAATTCATAATTCAAACATATAAATGTGATATTTACATGTGTGTTTTAAGATGTTTGAAAAGTGAAGGAGGGACTTCTAATCCCCACCCAACCATAAGCCAACTACACCACAAATGTCTTGTAACTAATCTCCCTTGAGCTTAATCCAATATCTAAGGGGATGCTTGCTTAGGAAAACTCACACTAAAGGCCCAGTTTAACACTTAGGATATGGAGTCCATTGTCCAGGTGGTTATCAAGTGCCCTCTAGCCGTAAGCACCACAATGACCAACTCTATTCTTTGAATTTATTCACATGGATTAACCCAAGGTCCAAATGGGGTATTTCTCAGTCTAGGAGTTAGAATTCATTGTCTAGGTGGTTTAAAAATTTCCCTCTAACAATAAGCACCACACTGACCCAAAATTCCCTATCTAGGTGGTTTATTAACAATATAATGAGAAACACAATGATTTAGTCATCCACTGAACCTCCCATTGATCACATAGGCTTACAAAATAGAATTCAGTTGCCTCACATAGTTCATAAGGATTACTCAAGTTCTAGATGTGATATTGCTTAGTCCAAGAATTGGAATCGACTATCTAGGTGGTTTATCAACTATAAAACAAGCACAACGCTGGTTCAATTATCCATTGAGCCTCCCACTCACAAAAAACACATAGACAACACATTCTAGTGGCCTCACATTGTTTATATGAATTACACCTGAAATCACAGGGTTTAATTGATGTACATGGGGTTTTTATCAACTCTAACATTTTTTTTTCTTCCATTTTCATTGCTTCAATGGATTTATGCTACATTATCAACATTGAGTTCCCTTTATCCTCTAGAGAGAGAGAGGGAGAGAGAGAGAGAGAGATCCCTTCAACTGTGCATGGGTTCCTTTCTGTTGTGTTTTGTTGTCTCCTTTTATCCCAACCTCTCACTTTGTTTTTGAGAGGTAGTGGCCTATCTCCTTGATCCATGAGGGGATGAGGGAATGGGAATTGTGTTGTGCCTCCACCATCCCAATCAATTCTCATCAATTCCTTTCACAAGGCAATTCAATTGAATTGCAACGAGCGGTTCAAAAATAATTTCAAGGTTGGGTTTTTCAAGACACACAAACAAGTTGTCCCTTAGACAGTGGATATGTAAGTCATCCCTTCCTTTAGTTGGCCATCACATACATTTATTTTAACTGTTTTAAACACATATTGACTCGGTCAGTTATGGCTCCAATGTTGGCATTACACTTTCATGTTTTGAAATTACCAAAAACATGGGAAAAGAAAGGGATGTTACAAATGAAAACACGTATACAAATAATAGTAAAATTCTTCAAATCACTAGATGGAGCATTACAAATATCCAAAAATATTTTCAACTATTGTGTGAAAGAATGAAATCAATTTCAAAATTATCTTCTAAATATAGAAGAAAAAGAAAGATGTATTAGGGAGTATTTTCCAATGTAGAATAAGTTTTCAAAGCATTAATACTATTCATTTTCCCAAAATATCATATCTCAATAATCAATGGAAAGGGCTTTTAAAGGAAAAGGAGAAGGAGGAATATCCAATTATATTAGGAGAAGATCTGATAAAACTAGATGCACATGTGGAAATATAATAATAGCAAATCATGATAAAACTAGGCAAGCAAAAAGGGGATAGCTAAAGATGACTATGAGATGTTGAATTTTATTTGCAAAGAAATCTTGTTCCAAATCAAAGGTTTTTTATTTTTTGAAAAAAAATGAGGAAAATGTGAAAAATATATTTCTTGTTATTGTCATGTTATTTATACAACTCTTTTTGATGAGGAAAGGGTTGGAAATCATTGTAATCAGTTAAATTAATATTCATTATCACATGTCATGCATAATTTTCGAAGACCTAGAAGTTTTTTGAAGGATATATTTTGTATGAGTGGAGAAGTGTATGTGATATACTTTTTATATGCATTCTTACTTTTTTAGTTCTGCAAATTTTAATTTATCAAATTGTTTCCTGTCATGAATATTGGTGTACTTGCTTTGTTTCTTTAATTGAAACATGGGTATGGTTTCTTAATCTATTTAAGCTTTCAAACTATTTATGATTTCTTAAATGTATCCCTTTTTTATATACTATTACTTATATATTTACTGTTAGTTGAGAAAGGTTAATTGATTTACTTTCGGAAAATTAGATTAGAATTGCATGCAAATAATTCTAAAACATCACACACACTCAAACATAGAGAGAGAAAGAGAGTTCAAGATCTCTCATAAGAGCATAGACCCTTTAAGTGGTTGTTCGGGCTCACATTTTAGTTAGAATGGATATTATATTCAAAAAATTGTAGATCTCTTAAAGGCCTGCATTTGGGTAGTTTTTCCTCTCCCCATTATTGGTTAAAGGAACTTCCCAAACACCAGCGGTTGGTTCATATTAAGTAGTTATTAGTTATTTATATTTATAATAATTAGTTAATAATAGTGTTAGGCCATATATTTTTCCTTTTTATATAGTTTTAATCATATTAAGATTAGTTTAGGATAGGCGACTGGACCTATATACCGATAAGTCCCACCAACCCAAACAAATAGAGGAAAAATTGGGGTCTTGATCAGGTGGTATCTCCCATGTTTCCAAGTATAATTTTTCTTCCTATCAACACGACTTTCATGCTCTCTCACCTAGTAGCTTTGATACCAAATAAAAAAATTCACAATTGAGACCAATTAGTCTCACAAGCAAATCATTTGATGATATTTTACTCAAAAACCGAGTTACAATTTATAAGGAAAATTTGGACATCGACAAACTCCTATAAATAAGTACATGATAACACACTTGCTCTAAACCTCGACAATCTCTAACTAATTCTAGAACAATTATTTCTAGCATCCTAATCATCATATTATTTCTCTATTATTCCTAACATCACTGACATTTAAGAAAAATATCATTGTGTCATGCTTTCCATCATCAACATTGATTTGAAAAATGACATTTAAGAAAAATATATAATAAAAAAAAACAAATATTTCATTGTTAACCATAAATAAAATATTCCGTTATTCACCTTAAGTAAAATAGTTTTATATCAACTTTTATATAAAGGGAGATGTAAAAAAATATCAATAAAAAAGTTTCAATGACAATCATAGACAACTATATCTTAATATGAGAGAGATATGTCATACATTTCAACATCAACATGGAATTTTAAAATGACATTTAAGAAAAATGTCATGGGTAGTTGAGAGAGATGTGTCATGCATTTAGCCGTCAACATGGAGTTGAAAATTGGCATTTAAGAAAACCATCATTATATGGCATGCCTTTCATCATAAATATGGTGTTGGAAATTGACATTTCAAAAAATATATAAAAAACAAATAGATATTTCATTGTTATATATAATAAAATATTTTAATATTAACTTGAAGTAAAATATTTTTTATCGATTATATATATAAAGAAAGATACATAAAATAATTGATAATAAAAATTATCTTGTTTCATTAATAAGTTCTTTATATATTAAAGATGTCTAATTTCTTTTATGCACAATATGGAATTGAAGTGACTTAAAAATAAAATAAAATCAATGTTGACTATATACAATATTCCAATATCAAAATAAAATAAAATAATTATATATATATATATATATATATATATATATATATATATAACATAACATAACATAACATAACATGTGGATTGAAATATATTAATTAAATGTTAAAAAATGTTATAGTTAAAACATTTTAATAGTGTTATTTAATATCAATGAATTGTATAATTACTTTGAGATTTTTAATATTATTTTTTTACTTTAAAAATATAATATAAAATATTTCTCTTAACTTGAAAGAGTCTTACACTTTCTCCACTAGTATTTAACCTTTGATGAGACATCTAGCTTATTGTGGTAATAATAAAAGAGTAAATGCCCTTAAGAGTGAGACTCTCCAACACATACATGCCTTGAGATATCTTAAGCTTTACTCAGTTTCATTTTTTACACTTAGTATATTAGTTATACTAAGTTACTAAAAAATTTGGATAAAGGTTTGATGTCATTTAATTGTGAAATAATTTGATGAAAGGTCATTAAACTTATTTAATTTATCATTATCATAGTTTGAGATTTGCTTAAGAAATGTTTTTACAATATAATTAATTCGACTCAATTAGTAATAATTTAGATAATTTAAAAATAATCAGTACTATTTAACTTGTAATTGCAAAAAAAATGTGATAGTGACACTTAGTTGAAGTACATCTGAATCAGTACTATAGAGAAAAACTCTTCAATAATTTTGAAAAGAGAAGGGAATTAAACCATTATCCTCCCCAGAAAAGAAGAAGGAGATAGATCCAATACTAGACCTTCTAAGAATTAAGCAAACTACTTCTTTAGAACAAGTGTAGATTCTTACAAATTGCTTGAATAAGATAGTATAAAAACAAATCATTTCTAAGATTTAATTGAAATTGCCCCCCATTAGAAACACACGAGGCTAAAGAATGATGGGCACCAAATTTTGAGGATTTCATGCTTCAATATTTTCTACTTCTTGTTAATGGAGGAGAAGATTGTTGATTGTTTTTTGGAACACTTGAATAGGAAGGAGAAGAAGAGAGAGATTGACCTCCTTCTTTTTTGTCTAACTGGTCTTTTCTTCTTCCTGATCTAAATGAGGGGTTTAGTCAATATCCTTAGAAATAATCTCTTCCTCACTAGTTAGTCAATATCCTTAGAAATAATCTCTTCCTCACTAGGTGAATTGATTTCTATAAAAGCACTTGATATGGATCTAGATGATCTTCTTCAATCTTTGCATCTAAAGATTTCAAAGCCTCCTAACTATTAATGGAGGGAGGATGCTCATGAAATTATGGCTTGCTGGAATGAGGCCTCCTAGATAGAGGATTGTTGTGCTTACTTGAAACTAATTTGAATGCTCCTTACTCGTCGTTACTATGAGAAGATGGCAGAGGGATAGAATGCAACTGAGATGGAGCTTTTGGATAGCTTTTTCCTCATGATGAAAAGAAACATGTTTCACACAAGCTTTTCCTTGCTCATGCCCATTTTCATGTTCCTCAGCATTCAAATGTTCATAAAATGAACAAAGTGAAGAGCCTTGTAACTGACCATATTTATGTTCCTCTTTATCATCTAAATATTGGGAAATATTTTGCAAATTTTCACAAATTTCATGGGATATAACTTGGCTGTCAAATTTCTAATCTATTTTATCTTCAAGCGAAGAAGAGACATCTTCTTTTTGGAAAATTTCATGATCCTCATAACATCTAGCTTGTGAAGAAAATTCATAAAGTGCATCTAATATATCCTCACCATCCATCCATTCTACATCGTCATGAATGCTTTTATTATATTGAATGAAACATTTCCAAAGATTGCAACATTCTTGAAAAATTGATGATAAAGGATGAGACTTCCCATAATGTTCAAAAAAAAAATCTATGGAAATATTTAAGAGAACACAAGCTTCCTGATTTCAACCCTTCATACCATACTCTAGCTTTGTCTTCAAGGGTAACCATAAACATCTTCATGAGACAATCTTCAGGAAACTCAACCCTCAGTATACATACATGTATGTGGAATTTAACCAAATGCAGAACAGCATTATCTTTCTTTTTATATTTGAAAATGGGAATATGGGTTACCAATAAACACGACCCATGCGATTTGAAAAACCATAGATGTGATACCGGTCCATAGGAGCATACTTGGGATTTATTTTTGCAGTAGAACGAATCTTGGAACTTCATCAAGCTACCGATCTGCAAGCAATGGAGTCACCATGAATCTTTGAATTTCGGAATTCTTTAAGAATGGAGTCACCAAGGTAGAAGTACATGTTATGAAACCAGCTCCAAAAATAAAAGAAAAAAGAGATCAATGCCTTAGAATGCAACCACTTCGAGGGGGAAACCTCCTTTACATTACATAAATGAAAAATTATTGGATGATACAAATGACAAAACCTCTTTCTATATATAGGAGTCCATGGGGTCACTATATAATCCTAGTCATCCTAACAATAATAATGTAAAGGCACAATAATAACAATACTAGGGTTATAGGGGTACAACAATAACAATAAGGGGGCTACAGTAATAACAATAAGGGACTAAACTAGTAATATAGGGACCTAACATGCCCCTCTCCTTCAAAAAAGTGTTGTCCTCAATGCTTGAGTAGCTTTGGGTGCCTATGTATAAAATTCTCATCCTCCCATGTAGAATCTTCAGTGGGTAAGTTCTTCCACTAGATGAGATACTCTGAAATTGATCGATTTCGTAGCTGTCGAGTTATTGTTTCCGTGAATGCTTTAGGTTCCAATATGATTTTTCCTTCCTCATCAAGTTCTGGAAATATTGTTTGAACTGGAATTTTTTCACCTATAACCTTCTTTAAGCATGAAACATGGAAAATTGGATGCACTCGCGAAGAGTCAGGAAGCTCCAATTTGTATGCCATAGTACCAATCTTTTGCAACACCTTGTAACGATAATAGAACTTTGGAAATAATTTATTATCCTTCTTAGCTAGCTTGAGGGATATTTATTTGTATGGTTGTAGCCATAAAAATACCCAATATCCTACATCAAAACTTCTCTCGTTGCAATGTTGATCTGCCTGTTGTTTCCTTCGATTTTGTGCCAAATTTAGGTTATCCTTTAAGATTTGGAGAACTTCTTGTTGATGCTCGATGTGATATTCCACTGCTTGAACCTTTGAATATTCTCTTAAAGATAATGTGATGGACGGTGGATGATATACATAAAGTGTCATAAATGGGGTCATTTTTGCTACAGTATGGAAGGAATTTTTATACCACCATTTAGCGAGAGGTAACCACTTGACCAATTGTGTTTTTTTCATATACAAAACAACGAAGATATCCTTCCAAAAATTTATTCACTATCTCAGTTTGACCATCAGATTGAGGATGATAAGATGAGATATGAGCTAGTTGAGTACCCAAACAAGAAAATAACTCCATCCAAAAATTTCTAGTAAAAATGGGATCTCTATCACTCACAATAATCTTTGGGTTCCATGTAGCTTTTGAATTGTGTCCATAAATGTAGTAGAAATTGTACTTTCTTTAAATGGATGTGATAATGCACAAAAGTGTGCATACTTGGGAAGTCTATCAACTACCACCATGACGACACTCTTTCCTTCTGACTTAGGTAAACCTATGATAAAATCCATTGAAATCTCCTCCCAACATTGACTTGGAATGGATAAATTTTGTAGAAGACCTAGGGTCTTAATTGTCTCAAATTTATTTTGTTGGAAAACCAAACATTCTGCCACAAACTTTTGAATATCAAACTTAAGGCCATCCCAAAAAAAATATTTCTTCACCCTGTGGTAATTTTTTAAAAAACATAAGTGTCCTCCTAAAGGAGAAGTGTGCAATTCCAAAAGAATATTTTGTTTTAGTTGGGAATTTTCACAAAGATATAAGCGATCTTTGTACCATAAGGAATCATTTTTCCAACTAAATGTATCAGATGTACTAGGATCTTGCTGCAACTTTTGAATGAGTGTCCACACTTCTTCGTCCTTCTTCCATTCACCCCTTTCTTCGGTTATCCAATCTGGTTGGATAATAGAAATGGCACAAAGAAATGCTTCCACCTCTTCATTATTTATTGACAGTGCATCTATAACAACATTTAGCTTCCCTTTTTTGTAGATGATTTCAAATTCATAACCCAACATCTTTGTGACCCATTTTTTCTACTTTTCTAAAGATATTCTTTGTTCCAAAAAGTATTTAAGACTATCATGATTATTTTTTACCTTGAAGTGTCTTCTCATTAGGTAAGGTCGGCATTTATTTAGTGTATGTAGTATTGCTAACATTTTCTTCTCATATATAGCTTCCTATAAATATTTTCCTTTGATTGGACGACATTCAAAAGCAATGGGTCATCCTTCTTGCATTAAAACAGCACCAATTCCATTTCCTAAGGCATCACATTCCAAAATAAAGGTTTTTGTGAAGTCTGGCATAGCTAATACCGGCGCCAGGCACATTGCCCCTTTAATATGTTCAAAGGCCTTAGTTGCTTCAGGAGTCCATGAAAATGCATCTTTATTCAATAATGTTGTTAGAGGTGTTTCTATTCTCCCACAATTCTTAACAAACTTGCGATAATACCCTGTTAACCTGAGAAATCCTTGCAACTGCGTTATGGTTGTGGTGACTTTCCATTTCTTAATGGCTTTAATTTTGTTAGGGTCTACCTTAACACCCTCGTGAGATACAATATGACCCAGATATTCCACCTCTTGTACTCCAAAGAAACATTTGGATTTTTTGCATATAATTGTTTCTCCTACAATAGTTTGAGAACCCTGTCAATATGTTGAACATGATCCTTCCAAGACCTGTTGTAGATTAGTATATCATCAAAAAATAATAGCACAAATTTTCTAAAGAATGGTTTGAAAATGAAATTCATAAACCCTTGAAATGTAGAAGGTGCATTGGCAAGGCCAAAAGGCATGACCAAAAATTCATAATGACCCTCATGAGTTTGAAATGTTTTTTTCGTAATTTCTTTAATCTTCATTCTAATTTGATGATATCCTGAATGAAGATCCAACTTGGTAAAATAAATTGCTCCATGTAATTTATCCAAGAATTCATCAATCACGGGAATGGGAAATTTATCTTTAATAGTGAGCTTATTGAGCTCCCTATAATTCGGACACATGCGCCATGATCCATCCTTCTTGTCCACCGATAATACTAGAGCAGAGAAAGAACTTTGACTAGGTTGAAGTATACCAGCCTCTAACATTTCTGCAATCATACATTCAATTTCAAAAATTTGGACATAGGGATATCTATAAGGCATGATGTTTGGAGGAATACTTCTTGGAATCAAATGAATAGCATGATCACGGTCACGAATAGGTGGGAGTCCTTTGGGAGTTTCCAACACCTTGGAATTATCGTCCAAGACATTTTGGAGATCTAGATAAATAGATGGTTTTGATGTTGGAACTTCTAGTGAGCATAATTCTTCAATTGCGCCTCGTTGTTCTTTCTTTAGAAGCTTTTTCATGACATTAGATCTTTTTATCTTTCTTGCCTTCCCTGTGATACCTCGTAATTTGACTTCTTCCTTCTGAAAAAAAAAATTTAAGAAATTTTCTTGAAAATTAAAAGCTACCATCTCCAAAGATTGTAACCATTGTACTCCTAGTACAACATCAGCACCTCCCATTGGAATGGAAAGAATTGGACTATTCAATACATATTCCCCCATGGTTAGCCTTATATTATGGCATTTTCCAGAGAAATTTATAGTTCCTCCATTTGCAACCATCACTTGACATTTTGGTGTTGGGTATAGGAAACAATTCAATTCCTTGGCTACCTTACAATGAATAAAATTATGGGTACTACCTAAATAAATCAACACTATTTCCTTTTTCTTCTTGATATGTCCTTCTCTCTTGATAGTTTGAGGAGTGTTAATTCCTGCCAATGCATTACATGATATGGTCGGACTCATTTCTTCTTCTTCTAGGGTTGGTTCCTGGTGTATATTCTCTTCTTTTGAAGATTTCTATTCATTTTCTTCCTCCTCTTCAAAATCTATGTAAAATAATTTCTTCTCAACGCACTTATGACCTTAGTGTATTTTCTATCACAACTGTAGCAAAGCCCTTTTTCTATTTTTTTTTCAATTGTTGTGGTGTCAACTTTGTAGGTTGTGGAAGTCTAGGAGTTGCAACACTTCCATCTTTATAGATGTGAGCGTTAGGCTTCCTTGTCGCCATAATTTTACATTCAATTTTGCTTGCCAACCTGGATGCCTTCTCCAATGAATCAGGTTCCCAAACGTGAACCTCGTGTTGGATGTTATCCTATAAAGCCCCTATGAAGACATCAATATTGTGTTCCTCTGGAATATTAGTTACCCTTATATTCAATTTTTGGAACTCCTCAATAGGCTCCACCACAGAACCCTTTTGTTTGAGATTTATCAATTGGCTAAAGAAAGTGTTGCTCTTTGTATCCTCATAATGTGCTATCATTTCCTCCATAAAAATTGACCAAGTGACAATTTTTTTACGAGAGCAAAGCCATTGATATCATACAAATGTATTTTGTTCTAAATATAAAGTTTCAATGCGTACCTCTTGTGTGTTTTGCACCTTATTGAGATCAAAATATTGCTCCATCTGTAGTATCCATGTTATAGGATCCTTGTCATCAAACTTCCTCATATCAATCTTTGGAACATGGTGGGTCTTCCATCCAAAATTAGAGTTTATGAAAATCACGATTAACATTTATTTTGTTCTCATCATGAGTTTTTGCTACTATATTTTTCGCCATTAGGAAACATTTCTTGTATCAACTTTGTCAAACCTTCCATGTCTGCTTTTAGATCATTCTTCAAGTTTTCCATTTTTTCATCAATCTTAGCTTCCATGTCATCCATCTTAGCTTCCATGCCAGCTTCCATGCCATCCATCTTATCTTCCATGCCTTTCTTCAAACCATCCATCTTAGCTTCCACACCTTTCTTCGAAACTTCCATTTCATTTTTTGTTTCTCTTTTCTAGAGCGAAATTTGGTGCATTTTCTCTTGTAATTTTGATATGTCATGTTGCACTTCTTCATCTTCATGAGTCATAGTAGAGCCTTCTGAAGGCTTAATGGGTGTTGAATTCTTTTTAGGGGGCATTTTAGAACCCGATACTAATATATATTCTACAATATTCCCTTGGAATCAATTCAAATTGATTCTTAAAACAAGACATGCAATTCAGAAAAAATAAATAAATAAATAAATAATAAAAAATAAAAATAAAATACACACATTTTTCTTGCTTTTGAGGAGCTCGATATTGAAACTGAATTATCTCTGTGATTTAGGATCTTCAATATCTAAAATTTGGTCCTGTAGTAGCCCTTTGAATCTTCTTTCAAATGCCATCGGTCTGACCTGATTTGGATTCTTCAAGACAAATTTATGCCCAATATCCCACAATGACCTAATTATGAACTAGTTCAATAGAGCAAACTTGTACGGTGTGCCACATGTCATTGTTTCCTCCTTCGGCTCTCAAATTGATACACAAGAAGCTACAGTCCATGTAATTGTAGCCACTTTTTACAGAATTTCAATCCAATTCTCAGAGAGAGAATTATGATGATTTTCCCACGGTCACCTCTTTAAGATGAAATTCAGGAGCTTGAAACAACCCTAACTTCCAAAGATCATATCTTCCTAAACTATTGCGAACCAATATCTGAAAATTTTACAAAAAGTTCCTCAAGATTTCGGTTTTGCTCTGTAAACATTTCAGATTCTGAAACTTAGTAGAAAAAAATTTATAGGTACAATTCCAGGATAACCTGTTTAGGTGAAATTCGGGAGCCTGAAAAAACCCTAACTTCCACAGATCATATCTTCAAAAATATTGTGAACTAAGATCTGAAATTTTTACACGACTTTCCTCAGAATTTTTGCTTCACTATGTAAAAATTTCAGCTTATGAACCTTCATATAAAAAATGTTATAGATAAAATTCCACGATGACCAGTTTGGAGCAGCGAAACCCTAGAATCCAAAGCTTTGATACCAAATGTTATGAAACCAGCTCCAAAAATATAAGAAAAGAGAGATCAATGCCTTATAATTCAGCCACTTCGAGGGGGAAACCTCCTTTACATTACATAAATGAACAAATCTTGGATGATACAAATGAAGAAACCTCCTTCTATATATAGGAGTCCATGGGGTCATAATATAATCCTAGTCGGTCTAACAATAATAATGTAAGGGCACAATAATAAAAATATTGGGGTTACAGGGGTACAACAATAACAATAAGGGGGATACACTAATAACAATAAGGGACTAAAATATTAATATAGGGACCTAACATTACAGCCTTCGAATTGTTTGATCTCTTTCTACCTTCAAGATTTCAGTAGTTTTAATTAAGCACAAATTTTCAGGAAAATGCAGCTTCAAGCTCCCGACAAACGCACCAAAATTTTATCACCAAACTGAGACTAATTGGGTTTCTCAATATTCAATTTAGTGTAACTGTTTCAAACCACTTAGGGTTGGAAGTTAGCCCTTCCAACCAGAGAGGGCTCTCTCAAGAAAAGTTATGATATTCAATAAGTAAACTTAAAAAGAAGATGGCTAACTCTTAGATGTATTTTGGATTTTTTTTGCAGGTGAAAGATGTATGTTGGCTACAATTGGGCATGGATTCAGTTTGAAACTCAATTACATAAAAAAATCATTCAAGGAAGCTGAGGCATATGAGTTTTTATAAAAAAAAAAAATCTGATAGCAAGCTAGATACATAAAGGAAGTTAGGGCATAATTATCTATGAATTCTAAGTGATTATGTAAGAGAAACCTGAGATAACATTAAAAATATAAAGGATACAAATACATAATAAATCATAAATAATCTGAGGCCTGAACAAAAGTTTTCTACAATCGTATATTAACTGAGTAGACAAAATATTACAATAGCAGTGTTGGTCGTAACATTCATCAACCCTTGCCTAACTCTAAAACTCCTCTATTTATAGAGTGAGGACTCATACAAATATTTTTCCACCTTGCTAGATTCGAATTCCTACCTCAAAGACCTATTTCAAATAGGATTGCATCACTTGTAGACTTCCTAGAAATATTTTCTATTTGGCAGAGATTGTATACAAAAAGGACTCTTCTTTCATTAGTTAAACAAATCCCTTTAATAACCCTTATAAAATGAAACCAAATAATTTTTTGAGTTTACTGGATTTATGATGTGTCATTATGCCATGTGAATGCTGATTTGGACCTCTTCCAAGTCGAATTTTACATTTTTACACAAATCTAGTTAGTGAAAATTCTGAAAACTAGGCCTCAAAGATGAGTGCATAATTTCCAAAACCTGATGTATTTGCAAAAATTGAGAGAGGTTTTTGTATATGGGCTTGTGCTCACGAAAAATCTCCTTCATATTTCCAAAATCAGTTTTCATTTTTTCAGAAATTGAAGTTGAAGTTGATTGCAAGTTCGTAGCGAATTCTAATTGTTTTACACTGATTTCGTTACGAACTTGTGTAGAAGTGAAAAATTTACATGAAATTGCCAATTTCGCTTATGCGCGAGATATTTTGGGATTTTTATTTCACATTGACACCTATCACCTTAATGATGACCTTTAAGACCCCCACATATGTACATTTTTTGAAAATTAATGAACTTCATGACCTTATTTCACCTTAATGACCTAACCTAACTTACCTAAGACCAACCTAGAAAAACCTAGTTATTATAAAGGATAATAGTGGCTCCAATGGATATGATTTCCCCCCTGTGGGAAAGCAAAGAACCTCAGATCCATAGTTCCAGTGCCTGACCATTTGGACTACTCCCGAAGCTTTGACATACTTTCCTTCGACCATGAAATTCTTACCTTTTACCTGCTCTCTAACTGAAGACAAAATTCCAAACTAAAAACAACAATTTTACAAATTGATAATGAAACTGAGAACCGAATACCAAACCTGATCATTCCTATGAGCTTTTTTTTGTACCTGGAAACCTAATCTAACAATTGTAAATCAAATGTTGGATTCAAACGACATGAAAATTCCAATATAACCAATCAATTAGATGGCTATTCAACAAAATTTTGCTCATACTTTCCTCAAAAATAAAGATAAACCTAAAATATTGCAACTCAAACCTCCATTTGAAAAAACCCCCATGACCCAAAATTGTTGTGAAAAGAACTTTTCCCTATGGTTGTAAATAATTGGCTAGAGTATCTTCAAAATCATGAAATATAAGCTCATTTTGAAGACCAATAGAAAAAGAAACATCTTCATTTAGAACTACAATCTGTCCCTATTTCATACCTTGATTTGTAACATCATTTTCAGGATAGGACTTTGAATGTTCCTGAAAATCTTCAATAGGAGCAATCATAGTGTTATGCACAAACATGTATATTTGATCATTTAAATCTGCAACAAGACATTGTGGGACAGCAACTTGTAGATCAAAAAGTTATTGATTATTGTCTATTAGTGCTTTTTTATGACAGCCTTCAAGCATACTCAAGGAATCAACCTCCACCTCATGATGAAAATAAACATGTTTCACATGAGCTTTTCCTTGCTTCTATCCATTTTCATGTTCCTCCGCATTCAAAGATTCAGAAAATGAACAAATTCAAGAGCCTTGCAACTGGCCATCTTTATGTTCCTCTTTATCATCTAAATATTTGGAAATTTGCTGCAAATTTTCACACTTTCATGGGATATAACATGGGTGTCAAATTTCTGATATATTTTATCTTAAAGCGCAAAATAGACATCTACTTGTTGGAAAATTTCTTGATCATCATAACATCTAGCTTGTGAAGAAAATTCATAAAGTGCCTCTAATATCTCCTCATCATCTATCCATTCTACATCATCATGAATGATTTTAATTTGTTGAATGATACCTTTCCAAATATTGCAACAGTCTTGAAAAAGTGATGATAAAGGTTGAGATTTCCCATAATGTTCAAAAAATATTCCACGGAAATCTTTAAGAGAACACAAGCTTCCTAATTTCAACCCTTCATACCATACTCTAGCTTTTTCTTCTAGGGTAACCATAAACATCTTCATGAAAAATTCTTCAAAAAACTCAACCCTCATTCTATTGAGGTCCAACAAGAAGATTCACAACCCACACTAGTGAATTAAGCACCTGGTTGCATTTAGCACCTGGTTGCATTAAGCACCTACACTAGGGTGGGGCCCACAGTGCTATTTTTGGGTGCATGTCCATTTTTATTATCCCTTAATTTAGATGGACATTAAAATGTATTATATTCTCAATGTGGACTTGAAATAGTTTTTTTTTTTTTTCTAAATTGGACTAATTCGATTAAGCAAAAATGAGGTACATATGAAAGTACAGTCAAGAGAAACAAAAACTCGGCCAACCGGAAATGATAAAATATCAACTTCGGTCCCCGGAGAGAGAAAAAAGACAAGCAAGGAGTAGCAACAAGCTACAAGATAGCAGGAAGGAACCGACTCCTACCCAGAATTGGTGGATTTTTCCGCACGAAATTTCTTCCCTTTCTTTTTGTTGACTTTAACCCAGCCGTCCTGGTGAGTATGTGCTGGGACAATTTGAAGACTCGAGTTCTCCAAAAGAGGGACCTCCTTATCTGAATCAGAGCAGGTGGACTCATGACTACGCTTCTGAGTGACGGTAGAATCAAGGGGATGCTCGGGAGCATCAGTGGATAAGTTCTTTGTCTGAGGATCAAGATCTAATTCTGCGTCACTCCCATCATCATCAGAGCTCGAGGAAGTAGATTCTTCAGCAGGCGGCGGGGTACAAGAAGTCCATATTTTGGGTTTGGACTTCGTATTATTTCCATTAGTTTTTTTTGCAGCGAGAGTGGGGCATGAGTTCTGCAGATGCCCTGTTTGGTGACAGTGGCGGCAACGGAATGCAGTGTTCTCGTAGTCTAAGATCTGTGTCCAAACAAAATCACCTACCTTGATGATGATTTGATCAGGCAACCCTTTGTTGATGTCAACCTCCACGCATATTCTGGCATATGTGTAGAGGCCCTGAATTTCCCTTGCATAATATGCAGTGAGAAAGCGGCCCAAGGTATTGCCCATGCATCTGTACACTGCCAGATGCCATAAATGGACAGGTAAGTTGGGAAGCCTGACCCATACAGGAGTTCTGGTGATGATAGCTGTAGCAGGGTCGAAATTTGGGAACCATGGGGTTAAGAAGAGCCCAGCATTTCCAAAAAACCAGGGACCTTCCTGTAAGGACTGTTCATAATGCTTAGAGTGATCGAACAATACTATGAAGAATCCTCTTGAGCAGCAGCTAACCTTGCATTTGCTAGTCCAGTTATTGTGGATCCAGTCAAAGAGGTCCTTTGTTCGCGGCCAAAGTCCATTAAATCTGCAAATGATGGCATTATCTGCATATTTTTGAAGATCTTCTGCGAGAGCTGGAAGGGAGATCTCAACAGAGGGAACTTCATCCAACTTGTCAACCAGAAAAGGCTGGGGATTGGGGGCTGTAGGGGGTTTGGGGTTTTGAGAATGTACAGCATCTTTATAAGAGAAGGTAGGGGCTGAGGAAGACTGTCCAGCAGCACCACCTCTTAAACGAAGGGTAAACACAATAGAGTCATTTCTGTTAATGTTGTAAGCAGAGAGGGGAAGAAGATCCTCAAGGTGTTTACCTTGGAAAAGAAGTCTCTGGTATATCGATGGAATCCCAGTCCGTCGTTCCAGATTTAGCTTAAGATTCCAAATCAGATCTGAAGAAGAAACCCAAAGCAAAATAGTATTGCCAGAGAGCATCCGGAGTTGGATCTGAAATGAGGCAGGGTGCTTTTTAAAGGCAGAATTTGCGCGGAAACGAAGGGCGTATCTGCTTTTGCATGCATCTTCAAACCTCTGCAGAGAAAGGTCGTGAGGGAAAAGCCCCTCCTGGAACGACACGGTGCCAGATCCTTTTAAATCTCCGAGTTCCTGTCTGCCTGGGGGCTGTTGAAGAGGAAATTCCTCCTGCAAATTGTGATTGTCGCTCAAGAACAAATCCATTGCAGAAATCAGGGATGCAGAGCGATTTATGAGCCAAATATTTTCCGGGTGCAACCTAAACGCCGCAATACCGCCTTCGTGATGAGATTCGAGTGGGGACGCAGCGTCGGGTCCATCCAGAGGCTCGGGAGCGGAAGGAGGGTCATGGATGACTTCATGCAGGGCGGCAGAAGAACTTGAGGGGCCTCCGGCATGCTGTAACTTCTGCAGGCCTTCGTTGAGGAGCTTTAGCGGCTTTAGAGCTTCTGGGCAAAGACGATGCAGTGCTAGTGCAGCAAAGGGAGGATTGGCTGCCGCCAGGGAAGAGCGAGTCAGAACCCCAAGCAGTTGCGGCGCATCTGCATCAAAGGAAAAGTCGGAAGAAGCAGGGGAAGAGAAAATTTGAACCCTAATCGCCATTCTCCTTCACCAAAATGTTCAATCGATGTTGTTGATTGGACTTGAAATAGTTAACTGAAGTGGAAAATTCAGTTAGCTAGTGGATTTCGAGTTAGAGGTTGGTTGGTGTGACATGCAGAGTAATTCTAGTTGTAACAAAGTTCGAAGTGCAGTGGTGCAAGTTTTGGTGCAAGTTGTAAATCAGTTTAACTCAGTTAAGTGAGTTAAACTCAGTTGTGCTAGTTGTAACTGAAGATACACTAGTGAGAGATCTAGTGAAATAAATATTAATTAATTCACAACCAGTGATCGCACATGAAACTGAGGATTTACTATTATTAGTTGCATGCATGTCAAATCTAGTGGAGACCTAGTTGAGTTCTAGGTGAAAGGGAGGTTGACTATCAGTTGTGACATTATCTACTTTCACACATGTAGGAAAACACCCATTGGAGTGCCCATGATACATGCGCAGTCAAGGAAAACAAGAATTACTATCTTTTATGGATCTTTACCTTCAGGGATTGCGCAAGAAAGGCAGGCTGTAGGGAGGTTGATAATTGGCTATGTGTTGGTCAGTTTTGCATATGATAGTGTGAGACAATTAGCGCATGTACTGAGGGCTCTTTTGAGAAGATTTTTGTATTTAATTTTTTCATAATCCATGTTTAATATACAATAGAAGATAGTGGGGTTTTTAGCTGTAAGATTTCCCCAGGAAATTATCTATGTTGTGTGTGATTGATCTTAATTCATGTTCATGTGATTAGCAATTGTGTTTTTAATTCCGCAAAATATTTGTAGAAGTGATTCATTATTTAAATTTATCACAATGTTATATCTGGTGAATCCAAGATATACATGCTTGTTGTATAATTTCTACATGGTATCGGAGCACAGGAAATTGCAGAAGTCAAGCAAGAGCTAAGTTTGAAATTGGATGGAATTCGAATTTGCAGAAACACTTTCTTGGTGTTATAGTTGATTCAAGATAGAAATGGATTTAAATGGATTGAGGTTAGAGTATGCACTTGAGGGCAGCTCGAACTAAATTTCTTGAAAGGACATGATGGAGGAAATACTGAAGACAATGGCTTTAAGGAATTTATTGACAAAGTGTTCCTAAGATAGATGTTGCAGATGCTGCCAATATTGATGCATGGCAAAAGAAAGTGGAAAAGGAGAAGAGGATTCTCTTGGAGAGAGTAAGAGACCACATAGTCTCAAGTCTCCATGGGAAAGCGACACCAGATGCTATGTGTAAGGCTTTGATGAATCTCTTCCAAAGCAGCAGCAACCATATGAAATTGGCACTCAAAGATAAACTCAGGAAGATCAAGATGGACAAGGGTGACACCATTCCAAAATATCTCACGAAGTTTTTCCAATGTCGAGATGAACTGGGGAGTGTGGGAATAACAATCGCTGATGATGATTTGGTGAGCTTGGATCTCCTAGGACTTCCTAAGAGTGGCACAGTTATCAATACTCTGTCAACGGAAGGGAAAATTTTCTAGATTGAGAACAATTGTGGTTTGATTTGGTGCAAGAGGAGTTCAGACGTAACACTAGAGATGGATCTTCATCTAAGAATTAGGATGAAGAAGACTGTGCTTTGGCTTCCAAGGCAAGGAAGGGGAAGGGGAAGAAGTTCCCTTCAAAATCCAATTCCAAAGGCAATAAGTAGGACATGTCCAAGGTGAAGTGTTTTCACTGTCACGAACATGGGAATTTTGATACTAACTGACCACAAAAGAAGAAGAACAAGAAGGTTGTTGGATCTAGATCTGGTTAGGCCCTTGCCTCGCAATTTTAGCTTGACTTCTCATTGATCGCATGCATGGTGTCAAGTGCACTAGGATCTGTGTGGTATTTGGATAGTGGCACTTCCTTTCATATGACGGGAGATAAGGAAATTTTTAGTGACTTGGAGGAGAAATATCTCCAGATGCATATTGAGATGGATGACGACGGATGGTACAATGCTACCGGGATCGGTACCATTACCTTTCAAAGGGATTCAGGTAAACCATTTCAATTAAAAGATATTATGCATTTACAAGGTCTGAATAAAAATTTGGTCTCAATTGCAATGTTTGTAATATTCCCAAATTTTCACATGACATTTGGAATATTAGAGTTCTTAATTTTCTTAATGAATTAAGTAAATAAAAGGGTGGAGGGACCCATAATCATCAAGATGAATAAATATCCACTTTAATGTGTGAATGTGGATTAATTAAGTCTAGATATACATAATGGGGTAGTAGAGCAACTACTAATGTGAATGGATTGGAGATCATGTCTCATTAATGAGATAGATCATGGAGGTTGAAGAAGTCAACTAAGATCATGGAAGGCATCTAATGAAATATCATAAAGCATTCATGATGAAGTGATGGAGGAAGTGGTGAAATTAATGCACACATGATGGAGAGGGTGTACAATGCATCTAGACATGATGGAGGACTTGGAAAGACAATACAGTCAAACATGGAGGATTATGGCCACATGCACAGCGCAGTTTAGAGGTGCGCGAAGGCATGGGAAGGATCATAAACTATATAAAGGAGATGAAGAAAAAAACCAAGGTAGGCTATTGATTATAGATTTTGAGGTTTTTTTAGATCTGGAATTGTCATGTGGCATTCCATTCTTTCTTTGGTTGTTTAGCTAAGATTGCAAGTGTTGTTTAGCACAGGGTGTTCCTGGTCGAGAATCCCTCCTCTTTCATTGAGTGATCTCTTGGAAGAGGGTTGTACTTCATTATACATCAGGCATTGGTGCTACTTATCATTTCCATCATCTACAGAACATCTACCTTTAGGAATTACACAATTTCTGAAGATCAGTTTGGAAGGTGGAGGTTGTCTTCAGTATTTCAACTGGAGAACGGGTGTAGGTTTATTCCTATCAGCTTGGGATTGAAGAGCAGAATTCATAGGGCTTCATTTCAGATCTGGCATCAAGCCAAAAATTATTGACCTCCTATCAGTAGTAATCCCATCAAGGATTAGGCAGTCCATCATTGTAGATCCAAAGGAGGAAGTAAGTTTCTAGTATTTCAGCTAGTAATCTTGTGAGGGATCATCTCCTCACCTTGCCATCCCTATTTCCATCAGAATGGAGTCTATTGCAGCATATTTTAGCAGGAATAGATCCTCTCCCTCTTGTACAGCGTAGTTTCCATAGCAGTTGTATATTCAATTGTTGAAACTTGAAGGAGGAAGAAGAGGAAACAAGATCTCAAGCTCCTAGCTTGTAGATCTGAAGGAGGGATCAACCCTCAAAGCTCAGATCTATTTGTAGAAAATATTGCAGCCATATTTGGATCAGATCTAGCTTTAGATCTGTATAAAATAGTAGTCAAAGGATCAAATCCTAGGAGGATGATTTTTCAAATTTGTAGATCTAGAAAATCCTTTCTGGGTTATCTTGGGTTCCCATCACATTGGCCAGATCTAGAATATTGGCATCATCAAAGCTCCTGAGTTCCCTATATATGCATTTCCTTTTGCAACAGTTTCATGTATATCAGCAGCAGAAGGGACAAGGCATTATTTCTTCCTGTAAGCTCACCAATTACATTGTGCTATTTGTAGCATCATTGCAGGGTGATTCTAAGCCATCTGTTGGGCTAGATCTACTCATATTTTGTATATTGTGTAACTTAATCATCTCCATATAATAAAATGGCTCAGCTTATCTATATATTCTGATGTTGTCTTTAGATTTATTTTTTACTTAGTTGCAGTTATTATATTGTTTTTAAGTATTACTGCATTCTCCCTTTTGGGATATTACAGTGGTATCAAAGCATGATCTTTGGCTCAGCTGGTGGACACTTCATCTTTTGCATCAAAAAGAAGAAGTAGATAGATGAGATCTATCATGAAGGAGGACTATATTTTTACCACTCCTCTCTTTATATCCATGCAAGATCTCTCCAAGGAGGTCAATCAAATGAAGAGGGAAAAGAAAAAGGAGGATCCAAGAAGAAGATTTGATGAGGAAGGTCCAAGCACTTCCTATTAGCAGAAAAGAAGACCAGAGAATCATAGATCTCCTCATAGATCTACTATGCCCACTTACTTTGAAGAGGGTGAGAGGTATAGAAATGAAGAAAGAAGAAAACCTGAGACTCATGAGACTCTCAGTTTGTATCTTGCAGAGTACAAGGAACAATAGAGAGCTTTCAAAGAGAGTATAACTCTCCAATAATTCTTTGAACTCAAAGAAGAAAGAAGATCCTATAGCAGCAATAGAAGGAAGAGGCACAATAGATTCTATTTTCCTATATTTTATGGATCTTCCTCAAGCACTTTTAAGGCTTGGAGGAAAGAGTTATATGCATTTTTCATGCTACATCCTATGGCTGAAAAAGAGGTTGTCCAAATTGCAGCACTTCATCTTTATGGTGAAGCCAATGACTGGTGGTTTAGTCACATAGAGCATGCAAAGGTGAATAAATATTTAGATTTCTTTCACAAGTTGAGGAAGAAGTTTTATGTGAAGAAAACTGAGATGTGCCAAAAAGAGACATTTCCTAAGGAGACAAAGGAGGATGTCAATCTTGTCACTCTGGACAAGGAGTCACTACATTCACCACCAGCTACAGAAGTACTTACATCCAGAGAAGAGACACTGGAAACCTTGCAAGATAGTCTTGAGCTCTTGACACATAGAGTCCCAGCATGATTCAGGAGATGCATGAGGAAGAGGAGGAAGATTCCAGCACTAGTACATTGATAGAAGAATAGCCATCACTCTTACTAGCAGTTGGAGACATTATTTTCCCAGTTGGAGGAACTCTTGTGTTTTGGAAAGAGGTTCCCACACATCAGTTTATCCAAGGTATGCATACATATTCGTCACATATTTTTTTAGTATATCTTATTGAAACTTATGAGGACATGCCATCAGGGCCAATGCATAACCAAGGGTTAGAACAAAATGTTGATTTGAAGCAGCAACATATCACAGTGCAGATTACCCTTGATCTAATCAAGGACGAGATTGAAATCTATCCCAACTTTTCATTGATGGACTACATTCAACCCTTTGATTTGAAGTGTAGAGTTTCAGAAAATGGGATGAGCATGATCCTATGTACAATGATTGGTTATGAGATCAGTATTATGCCTTACTTTGAGACAACACATGTATTACCATGCATATCTACAGCACTATCACTTAGTAGTAGTGATAAAGAAGGAGCCCCATTATTCTTGGAGCATTCTGAAGGTGGATTCACTCATGAAGAAATGAAGATTAATATGATAAATGGTAGACATCTTGAGATGAGAAATGTTTTCTCCTTTCTTGATGACACTTTCTTAATGAGCATCTCACAGCTCAAAGAGAGACTTCTACCTGCAGCAAATCCAGAACCTCATTGGTTGGAAGGCCATGAATGAGAAGAAGGTCTCATTAAGAGATCTCATTGGAGGTTCACTTAAACATTTCATGGAGTGCAAGGTTCTTCATCATTTTGGGGAGGATGGCATTCTACAAAGGGAGGATACCATGTTTATGCAGTACATCATTCATCATCCACATTGGGATGAGTGGGTGAGAATGATAAGCAAGGGGTCGCATGACCACTTGCATATATATGACATGGGCCAGCAAGAACCTTGGTTACATTGGTTTGTCTTGGGTGAGTTTGGTTACTACCCAAAGGCTGCTATTTCTTTGATCCATGCCTTGAAAAACACTCATGTAATGAAGAAAGATGCATGGCTGCGCTGGTTGCTCTTGGGTGAGTATGGGTACTACCTAAGGGCTCATATTTTCTTGTCTCATGCCTTATGTATCAATGATAGTATGCTGCAAAAAAATGCATGTTCATTTGGGTTGTCCTTGAGAGATTTTGGCCATCACATGACATCTCCCATGTTTATGTGTTTTGTATTGTTTGTAATATGGCATAATGCTCTCATGATGTATGATAATGGAGTTGGTTTGTATTGGGCTGGTATGGCATTCTATATGTCCTTCGGCGTGTTTTTTTTAATCCATGATTCACATGATGATGTGAAGAGGCAGCAAGATCTCTTGTTGCTTTGGTTTGTTTTGGGGGAGTTTGGTTTATCCATCTTACATGGAGGAGATGGAGGATGGTAGCAAGAGGCCCTACTCCGGTGGTTACTATTGGGAGAATATGGTTTGACACTTTGGTCTACCCATATGTCTCTATTTCTTATTTTACATAATGTTGGAATGATGCTTGGAACCAACAAGGCCAACAGGGCTAGATATGAGGGCATGTCAATACTCAATGTACTTCAAGAAGCATGGGATGAAGAGATGTATTGTAAGAAGGAGTTTTTCCTTTGTGAGAATAACCACTATATTTTATGTATCTCATGTATTGATGATGATGTTCGACATCATATGGTTGTCACTTGGTAGTTCATGGTGGAAGGAGGACATCTAACCATACAGTTGGAGGTCATGCTATACATTCTTGAAAGACAACTTTGGAACCAAACATGCATGACACATTGCAGCAAATGGAGGAGGCCTTCCATATGTGGATGCCATTTGGAGGGAGATGGATGTCTTTTGAATATGCTTTTGCAGTTGCTTGAGGACAAGCAACATTTTTCCGGGGAGGACTGTAATATTCCCAAATTTTCACATGACATTTGGAATATTACAGTTCTTAATTTTCTTAATAAATTAAGTAAATAAAAGGGTGGAGGGACCCATAATCCTCAAGATGAATAAATATCCAGTTTTATGTGTGAATGTGGATTAATTAAGCCTATATCTACATAATGGGGTAGTGGAGAAACTACTAATGTGAATGGATTGGAGATCATGTCTTATTAATGAGATAGATCATGGAGGTTGAAGAAGTCAACTAAGATCATGTGTTGTGAAACCAGCTCCAAAAATAGAATAAAAGAGATATCAATGCCTTAGAAATAAGCCACTGCGAGGGGGAAACCTCCAATACATTACATGAATGAAAAATTCTTGGATTATACAAATTACAAAACCTCCTTTCTATATATAGGAGTCCATGGGGCCACAATGTAATCCTAGCCAACCTAAAAATAATAATTTAAGGGCACAATAATAACAATATGGGGGTTACAAGGGTACAATAATAACAATAAGGGGGTTACACTAACAACAATAAGGGACTATACTAGTAATATAGGGACCTAACATGCCCCTTTCCTTCAAAAAAAGTGTTGTCCTCAACGCTTGAGTAGCTCTGGGTGCTTTTGTATAAAATTCTCATCCTCCCATGTAGAATCTTCAGTGGGTAAGTTCTTCCACTTGATGAGATACTCTGAAATTGATCGATTCCGTAGTTGTCGAGTTCTTGTTTCCGTGATCGCTTCAGGTTCCAATATGATTTTTCCTTCCTCATCAAGTTCTGGCAATATTGTTTGAACTGGAAGATTTTCACCTATAACCTTCTTTAAGCATGAAACATGGAAAACTGGATGTACTCTCGAAGAAGCAGGAAGCTCCAATTTGTATGCCATAGTACCAATCTTTGCAACACCTTGTAAGGACCATAGTACTTTGGCGATAATTTATTATCCTTCTTAGCTTGCTTGAGGGACATTTGTTTATATGGTTGTAGCCGTAAAAATACCCAATCTCCTACATCAAAACTTCTCTCGCTGCGATGTTGATCTGCCCGTTGTTTCATTCGATTTTGTGCCAAATTCAGGTTATCCTTTAAGAGTTGGAGAACTTCTTGTTGATGCTCGATGTGATCTTCCACCGCTTGAACCTTCGAATTTTCTCTTAAAGATGATGTGATGGATGGTGGATGATATCCATAAAGTGCCATAAATGGGGTCATTTTTGCTGCAGTATGGAAGGAAGTGTTATACCACCATTCAGCAAGAGGTAACCACTTGACCCATTGTGTTTGTTTATCGGATACAAAACAACGAAGATATCCTTCCAAACATTTATTTACTATCTCAGTTTGACCATCAGATTGAGGATGATAAGATGAGCTATGAGCTAATCGAGTACCCAAACAAGAAAATAACTCCGTCCAAAAATTTCCAGTAAAAATGGGATCTCTGTCGCTCACAATAACCCTTGGGTTTCCATGTAGCTTTTGAATTGTGTCCATAAATGTAGTAGCAACTGTACTTTCTTTAAATGGATGAGATAATGCACAAAAGTGTGCATACTTGGTAAGTCTACCAACTACCACCATGATGACACTCTTTCCTTCGGACTTAGGTAAACCTATGATAAAATCCATTGAAATCTCCTCCCAACGTTGACTTGGAATGGATAAAGGTTATAGAAGACCCGGGGTCTTAATTGTCTCAACTTTATTCTGCTGGCAAACCAAACATTCCGCCACAAACTTTTGAATATCAGATTTAAGGCCATCCCAAAAAAAATCTTTCTTCACCCTGTGGTAAGTTTTTAAAAATCCTGAGTGTCCTCCTAAAGGAGAAGCGTGCAATTCCAAAAGAATCTTTTGTTTTAGTTGGGAATTATTACAAAGATATAAGTGATATTTGTACCATATGGAATCATTTTTCAAACTAAATGTATCATATGTACTAAGATCTTGCTACAACTTTTCAATGAGTGTCCGCACTTCTTCTTCCTTCTTCCATTCATATCTTGCTTTAGTTATCCAATCTGGTTGGATAATAAAAATGACACAAAGCAATGCTTCCACCTCTTCATTATTTCTTGAGAGTGCATCCGCAACGACATTTAGCTTCCCTTTTTGTAGATTATTTCAATGTCATAACCCAACAACTTTGTGACTCAATTTTTGCTACTCTTCTGAAGATAGTCATTGTTCCAAAAAGTGTTTAAGACAATCATGATCAGTTTTTACCTTGAAGTGTCTTCCCATTAGGTAAGGTCGTCATTTCTTTAGTGCATGCGATGTGCTAACATTTCCTTCTCATAAATAGGTTTAATAAATACTCCTTTGATTGGACGACAGCCAAAAGCAATGGGTCTTCCTTCTTGCATTAAAACAACACCAATTCCATTTCCTGAGGCATCACATTCGACAATAAAGGTTTTTGTGAAGTCTAGTGTAGCTAACACCGGTGCTTGGCACATTACCTCTTTAAGATGTTCAAAGGCCTTGGTTTCTTCAGGAGTCCATGAAAAATATTCTTTCTTCAATAATGTTGTTAGAGTTGCTTCTATTATCCCATAATTCTTAACAAACTTGTGATAATACCCTGTTAACCCAAGAAATCCTTGCAACTATTTTTGGTTGTGGGGACTTTCCATTCCTTAATGGCTTTAATTTTGTTAGGGTCTACCTTAATACCCTCATGAGATATAATATGACCTAGATATTCCATGTCTTGTACTCCAAAGAAACATTTGGATGTTTTTTCATATACTTGTTTCTCCTCCAATAGTTTGAGCACCCTGTCAACATGTTGAACATGATCCTTCCAAGACCTGTTGTAGATTAGTATATCATCAAAAAATACTAGCACACATTTTCTAAGGAAGGGTTTGAAAATGGAATTCATCAACCCTTGAAATGTAGAAGGTGCATTGGTAAGGCCAAAGGCATGACCAAAAGTTCATAATGACCCTCATGAGTTCGAAATGTTGTTTTTGGAATATCTTCAGTCTTCATTCTAATTTGATGATATCCTGAACAAAGATCCAACTTGGTAAAATAAATTTCTCCATGTAATTCATCCAATAATTCATAAATCACACGATGGGAAATTTATCTTTAATGGTGAGCTTATTGAGATCCCTATAATCCAGACACATGCACCATGATCCATCCTTCTTGTCTACCAATACTACAGGAGCAGAGAAAGAACTTTGACTAGGTTGAATTATACCAACCTCTAACATTTCTGCAATCATACGTTCAATTTCGCTCTTTTGGACATAAGGATATCTATAAGGCCTCATGTTTGGAGGAACACTTCCTGGAATCAAATGAATAGCATGATCATCATCATGAATAGTTGGGAGTCATTTGGGAGTTTCAAACACCCTAGAATGATTTTCCAAGACTTTTTTGAGATTTGTAGAAATAGATGATTTTGATGTTGGAACTTCTAGTGACCATAATTGTGAAATTACGCCTCATTTTTCTTTCTTCAGAAGCTTTGTCATGACATTAGAGCTTATTATCTTTCCCGGCTTCCCTGTGATACCCCGTAATTCGACTTCATTTCTTTCTGAAAAAAAATTCAAGAAAATTTCTTGAAAATTAAAAGTTATCGTCCCCAAAGATTGTAACCATTGTACTCCTAGTACAACATCAACACCTCCCATAGGAATGAAAAGCATTGGACTATTCAATACATATTCCCCCATGTATATCTTGATATTATGGCATTTCCAGGTCTTTATTATTTCCCTCCATTTGCAACCATCACTTGACATTCTAGTGTTGGGTATAGGAAACAATTCAATTCCTTGGCTACCTTACAATGAATAAAATTATGGGTACTACCCGAATCAATAAACACTATTACCTTTTTCTTCTTGAAATTTCCTTCTATCTTGAGAGTTTGAGTGGTAATTTCTACCAATACATTACACAAAATGGTTAGACTCTTCTTCCTCTTCTAGGGCTGGTTGATGGACCTGTATGTCACTCTTCTTTTTGAAGATTCTTGTTCATTTTCTTCTTCCTCTTCACAATCTATGTAAAATAATTTATTCTCAGCACACTTATGACCTTTAGTGTATTTTCTATCACAACTGTAGCAAAGACCTCTTGCTCTTTTTTCTTCTAATTTTTGTGGTGTCAACCTTGTGGGTTGTGGAAATCTAGGAGTAGCAACACTTCCATATTTATAGAAATGATTGGTAGACTTCCTTGTCACCATAATTTTACATTTAATTTTTCTTGCCAACCTGAATGCCTTCTCCAATGAATCAGGTTCCAAAAAGCAAACTTCATGTTGGATGTTATCCTTTAAATTACCTATGAAGACCTCAATTATGTGTTCCTCTGGAATATCAGTTACCATTATATTCAATTTTTGGAAGTCCTCAATGTGCTCTGCCACTAAACCCTTTTGTTTGAGATTTATCAATTGGCTAAAGAAGGTGTTGCTTTTTGTATCCTCATAATGTGCTATCATTTCCTCTGTAAAAATTGACCAAGTGACAATTTTTTTACGGAGAAAAAGCCATCGTACATACAAATGTATTTTGTTCTAAATGTAAAGTTGCAATGCATACCTTTTGTGTGTTTTGCACATTATTGAGATCAAAATATTGCTCCATATGTAGTATCCATGTTACAGGATCCTTTCCATCAAACTTCCTCATATCCATTTTTGGAATATGGTGGTTCTTCCCTCCAACATTAGAGTTTATGAAATCACGATTAACATTTATTTTGTTCTCATCATAAGTTTCCTCTATTATCTTTTCACCATTAGGAAACATTTCTTGTAGCAACTTTGTCAAACCTTCCATGTCTGATTTTAGATCATTCTTCATGTTTTTCATCTTAGCTTCCATGTCATCCATCTTAGATTCCATGCCAGCTTCCATGCCATCCATCTTAGCTTCCATGTCATTCTTCAAACCATCCATCTTAGATTTCACGCTTTTCTTCAAACCATCCGTCTTAGTTTCCATGCCTTTCTTCAAAAATTCCATGTCATTTTTTGTTGCTCTTTGCGAGAGCGAAATTTGTTTCACTTGCTCTTGTAATTTTGATATGTCATGTTGCCATTCTTTGTCTTCATGAGTGATAGTAGAGCCTTCTAAAGGCTTAATGGGTGTTGAATTCTTTTGAGGGGGAATTTTAGAATCCAATATTGATATCTATTCTACAATATGCCCTTGGAATCAATTCAACTTGATTCTTCAAACAAGACTTATGCAATTCGGAAAAAAAAAATACACACCTTTTACTTGCTTTTGAGGATCTCCATATTGAAATTGACTTATCTCTATACTTGCAGATCCTCAATATATGAAATTTGGCCATGTAGTATTCCTCTGAAGCTTCTTTCAAATACCATAGGTCTGATTTGATTTGGATTCTTCAAGGAAAAGTTATGTCCAATCTCCCACAATGACCTAATTATGGATTGGTTTCGTAGAGCAAACTTGTACGACGTACCACGTGTGACTTTGTGCTCCTTTGGCTCTGAAATTTATAGACAGGAAATTAAATTCTATTTACTTCCAGTCATTTTTTATAGAATTCCAATCTGATGCTCAGAGAGAGATTTATGAATATTTTCCCACGATCACCTCTTTGATATGAAATTCAGGAACCTAAGAAAGACCTAACTTCCACAGATCATATCTCCAAAAATATTGTGAACCAAGCTCTAAAATTTTGTGACACTGTTCTTTAAGATTTTAGCTTCTTTCTCTAAACATTTTAGCTTCTGAACCTTCGTAGAAAAAAAATTATAGTCAAAATTTTGTGATGACCTTTTTAAGTGAAATTCAGGAGCCTGCAAAAATCCCTAACTTCCACAGATCATATCTCCAAAAATATTTCGAACCAAGCTCTAAAATTGTGCGATAATGTTCCTCAGGATTTTGGCTTCACACTCTAAAAATTTGAGCTTTTGAACTTTCCTAGAAAAAACGTTATAGCGAAAATTCCACGATGACCTGTTTGGAGCAGCGAAACCCTAGAATCCAAAGCTCTAATACCAAATGTTGTGAAACCAGCTCCAAAAATATAAGAAAATAGATATTAATGCCTTAGAAATAAGCCACTTCGAGGGGGCAACCTCCAATACATTACATGAATGAATAATTCTTGGATGATACAAAATCACAAAACCTCCTTTCTATATATAGGAGTCCATGGGGCCACAAAGTAATCCTAGTGGGGCCACAATGTAACCCTAGCCGACCTAACAATAATAATTTAAGGGCACAATAATAAAAATATGGGGGTTACAGGGGTACAATAATAACAATAAAGAGGTTACACTAACAACAATAAGGGACTATACTAGTAATATAGGGACCGAACATCATGGAAGGCATCTAATGAAAGATCATAAAGCATTCATGATGAAGTGATGGAGGAAGAGGTGCAATTAATGCACACATGATGGAGAGGGTGTACAATGCATCTAGACATGATGGACGACTTGGAAAGACCACGCAGTTAACATGGAGGATTATGTCCACATGCATAGCGCAGTTTAGAGGTGGGCCAAGGCATGGGAAGGCTCATAAACTATATAAAGGAGATGAAGATAACAATGAAGGCAGACTATTGATTATAGATTTTGAGGTCTGTTTAGATCTAGAATTTTCATGTGGCATTCCATGCTTTCTTTAGTTGTTTAGCTAAGATTGCAAGTGTTGCTTAGCACAGGGTGTTCCTGGTTGGGAATCCCTCCTCTTTCATTGAGTGATCTCTCAGAAGAGGGTTGTACTTCATTCTACATCAGGAATTAGTGCCACTTACCATTTCCATCATCTGCAGAAAATCTACCTTCAATAATTACACAATTTCTTAAGATCAATTTGGAAGGTGGAGGTTGTCTTTAGTATTTTAGCTGAGAATCGGTGTAGGTTTATTCCTATCACCTTGGGCTTGAATATCAGCATTCTCAGGGCTTCATTTCAGATCTGGTATCAGGCCAAAAATTATTTACCTCCTATCAGCAGTAGTCCCATCAAGGATTATGCATTCCATCATTGCAAATCCAAAGGAGGAAGGAAGTTACTAGTATTTCAGCTATTAATCCTATGAGGGATCATCCCCTCACCTTTCCATCCCTATTTCCATCATCCTAGAGTCTATTGCAGCATAATTTAGTAGGAATAGAGCCTCTCCCTCTTGTACAACGTAGTTTCTATAGCAGTTTCATATTCAGTTGCTGCAACTTGAAGGAGGAAGAAGAGGAGACAAGATCTCCAGCTCCTAGCTTGTAGATATAAAAAGAGGGATCAGCCCTCAAAGCTCAGATTAATTTGTAGAACATATTGCAGCCATCTTTGGATCAAATCTAGCTTCATATCTATATAACCCAGCAGTCAAAGGATCAACCCTAGGAGGGTGATTTTCCAAAGTTGTAGATCTGGAAAATCCTTTCTGGGTTATCTTGGGTTCCCATCACATTGGCCAGATCTAGAATCTTGGCATCATCAGAGCTCCTTATTTCCCTAGATCTGCATTTCTTTTGCAGAAGTTTCATGTATATCAGTAGCAGAAGGGACAACGCAGTATTTCTTCCTGTAAGCTCACCAATTACGCAGTTCTAGTTGTAGCATCATTGCAGGGTGTTTCTAGGCCATCTCTTGGGCTAGATCTACTCATATTTTGTACATTGTGTAACTGAATCATCTCCATATAATAAAATCACTTAGCTTATATGTATATTATGATGTTTTCTTTATATTTATTGTTTACTTAGTTTTAGTTCTTATATTGTTTTTAAGTATTACTACATTCTCCCTTTTGGGATATTACGATGTTGGAGGACAGAGTCTATGACATTGTTTTTAGTGATGGAAAATCTTTCTTGCGACATAAAACAACGGGTGATCCCAAATATTTTGTTTGAGATGTGTTAAATAATTACGTGTGAAAATTGTAGCTTAAAACAAGACACTTTAAAGGCATAAACATAAGAAGAGAGAAGCATTTAACATCATGCAAGAAGACACAAAATTGATGTCGAAGTTCGTCCAGGAGGGACTACATCTTCAGGTCCTGCTCAAACAGTGGTGTTAACATTGGAAAATCGTACAGCAGAAGACGACATCAATTAATGTTGAGCCTAAGGATTTACAGGACAGGGATACATTATGGAATCAAGAAGTATTTAAAATCTCTAAGTTTTTGAGTAAATCAGATCTAAACTAGTCATAAATGCTCAAATGTTTGCTTTTCCCTTCGATAAGAGCGCCTTCTGCGTGCACTAGAGCCCGATAAGCGTGCATTCCTGGAAGTAGAAAAAATTCACTTTCCAGGACCACAAGCAAGCAAAGGACAGTTTCTCCTTATGTGAAATCTGCCTAAGAACAGCACCAGTGCCTCCTTAAACATTATGTGAGCACACAAAATCATATTTGAGCACACAACGGAATCACACCTCTCCCTTGGGTCACCATCCATGATGTACCAAGGGAGGGAAGGAGGATTCGAAGCTTACCTATATAAACCCACCAAGAGATGAACAAATGGTGATCACAAGGTTATGTTGGCCAAAGCTGCCTAAGCAACACTAGCATTGTGTGTGACCCAAGGAGCTGAAGCTAAAGAGGACTCGATGGTTGGCCACTCAACATCTTAGTCCACCACAACAAAGAGAGAGAGAGTTAGACTGTGTCAGAAGGCAGAACTTGAAAGACAAACATCCTTGCATCGGGACCTGGAGCCATTGCCTATGGGCCCTTTGGCAAGTGGGTAAGATTTTCTTTTCTTCCAAGCATTCAAGAAGAGGCCATCTAGCCATCATTTGCATTATTACTGTTTGGAACTCTCTATATAGATTTTTTTGTTTTTATTTTTAGTTTTTTAACCAGAACATACTTCAGCATATTATTTCATTTAAGTTTTATGCTTTTGAGCTCCCCCCACATACTGCCTATTACCAATAGTTTAGAGAGTATACCACACTCTCTAAGCTTGTGTGATTTCATACACCCGTGTGTCGAATCCACCACAACAGGATTAGTGACTCCACTGACGTGTTTCAAGTTTATGTGGTTGTACCATCTTTTGCAGGAGACCCTTAGTCTATGCTGGAGTGGAGCTGACAGTCCTCTGACCCATCTTGAAGTCCCTAGACTCACTGAGGTGATAGACTGAAGAAGGAAGCTCCTAATATTTTACTTGCAGGATTTTTGTGTGCATTTTTTTCACACAGAGGCACATTGTGTGCGTTCAGGAGTGACCTGTGCGTAGGAAAGCGCACCTGTCACGGGTTTTTGCTCGTAAATTGCAGAGAGAGTTTTTCTCCCCATTTTCTGCATTTGTTCTTCTTGTAAGTGTGTTGGGCAGCCCCTAATGTATCTGCTAACACCTGTGTTGATACCCCACAGCTTCTGAGAACTGATTTTTTGCTACTTTTTGTAGGCATTTAGTTAGTTTTCATTTAAGTTGGTTTTTGCAAAAAGTGTTCACATAGTTTAAGTAGGGGGTGAATTAACCATTGCTTTCTGAACAATTTATGTTTTTTGCACATTCTGGTATGCAAACTTAGCTTAAATATTCTAAGTAAGAAGCTCATGACCACACATGCATAAGCTAGTGTAGAAATTGTTTAGTTTAAATTTCAATTTTTGCATTTAGGAAATTGTGGGACTAGGATTAAATCACCAATTAGAGCAAGTAATATTTGTTGTCTTTGCACCATTTTGTGACCCTAGAAAAGCATATGAACACTCTACATTTGTGATTCACCATCTCCCTTTAGTCACTAATGTTGGGTATGTGTTATATTATTTCCATGACTAATCACGCGCCGGGGGTTAAGAGGGGGGGCGATAGCCCCCCCTTTGCGCTAGGCGCAACGAGGGGGTCACAAAGGGGGCGGTAGCCCCCCCTGTCAGGGTCTGGGGCAGCGCCCTGGTAAAAATTTTTGGTCCTTAATTTCCAGTGGGTGGTCTGCGCCCATGGTTTTGTGCATGGTTTTGCACATGGTTTTTGGGTACGATGGTTTTCAGCCCCTGGTATTTTTGTAGATCTGGTCAAGGGAACTACGGTTATGTTATAATCCAGGGTTAATGAATTAGGGTTTATATATGCTTCGGCATGTATATAGATGTGTTATAACACTAAAAGGAACATAATAAAATATCAAGTTGGTCGTCTTGATTTGGGATCCAGGGGAAAATCTTTTCGTTTATCTATTTTATGTTTTATTCTCTCGCTATTGTTTATTTTCTGTTATAAGATTCGTGTGTAGATAATTTTTGTTCAGTGTTAAAACCTAAATTTGGTATCAGATTTGTTTCAGCTTCAAGGGGACGCCTTTGCTGCTGAGGGTTTTTTGCTTAGGCCTGAGGTAGACCCTGTCTAGTGGGCGATCTGCGGGATCGATTCTTGCGGTGAAAGAAGATGGCGAGTGGCGGAAAAATAGAGATCGAGAAATTTAATGGTCAGATTTTTAAGTTGGGGAAGCTCAAGATGGAGGATCTGCTGGTGGATAAAGATTAGTGGATCGCAGTAGATCCAGGTACTAAACCAACGGCAATGTCAGATGAAGACTGGAAGAAACTATATCTGAAGGCTAAGAGCACAATATGGTTGTGTGTCTTAGATTCAGTATCGTTGAATGTATCTGGGGAAGCTACGATGAAGAATTTGTGGGAAAAACTTGGGACTTTGTACCAATCTAAGTCTCTGGTCCTTAATTTCTGGTGGGCGGTCTGCGCCCATGGTTTTGTGCATGGTTTTGCACATGGTTTTGGGGTACGATGGTTTTCGGCCCCTGGTATTTTTGTAGATCCGGTCAAGGGAACTACAGTTATGTTCTAATACAGGGTTAATGGATTAGGGTTTATGTATGCTTTGACATGTATATATATGTGTTGTAACACTAAAATGAACATAATGAAATATCAAGTTGGTCATCCTGATTTTGGATCCAGGGGAAAATCTCTGTGTTTAGCTGTTTTATGTTTTATGTTCTCGCTATTGTTTATTTTCTGTTATAAGATTCATGTGTAGATAATTTTTGTTCAGGGTTAAAACCTACAATTTGGTGACCCTAGACAAGCATATGAACACTCTACATTTGTGATTCACCACCTCACTTTAGTCACTCACATAGACTAATTAGGAGGTTTTGGAAGCGGCCCATTATCTACAAATGTTTTACATTTGAGCAAGGAACAACATCACATAGTTTAACTAGGGGAATTTTGTAAAGGATCACCAATATCCATATGTTCAAATTATGAGATTGTTCACCATACGCTCACACACATTCACCCACTAAGAAAATAAATCCACCTAAAAATAACTTAAACCAACTCACTAAATTCTCCCCACAGGCGCCGCAAGAGAAATTATAGATTAAGTTAGGATCAAGGGGGTAGGCATCCAATAAGCCGCCTTGATCACGCTTCAAATTTGGAAACATAGAAGTTGCATTTTTAGGGAGCTTTAAAATCCACCTATCAGCCCACAGAAAAGAAAACCTAAGCGCGGCAGAGACCCGATTCAAAGGGGGTTAGGCTTAGGTGCAGTGCATGTGGTATCAGTTGGGGCTACCTGACCCGGCTGATACTCGGTATTATTAGTTGACTACCAAGAAGCCCAAGACTCAAACTCTCACGTGGGATGGTGGTTCTTAGTGGCCAAAACTAGGGCATCCTTTACCCTATAGGTGACGATGCAGGGCCAGCACTCGCAAGAAATCCTCTCAAGGCCCAGTTACTTTTGAGTGTGTGAGGACATTTTAAGTCTTCTAGGATTTTGAGTATCACGCACAAACAAAAAAAACCATTTTTTTCTTCATTGATCACATAATTAAGTTAAAGGAAAATTAATTTCATTTTCACTTTGTCTTATGTATGTGGCCATAAATTTTTCGTGATCACAAACTCGATCCCCTCAAAAGTTTTTTCCAAAACCTAATCTGGTCGACACTCAAACAATTCCAACGGAACCTCGTCGTTCCAGGCATCTTTTGGACCTCTCCCCATTATCAGGAGGGGTTCCAGGTCTTTTGTAGTTTAGGCATCAAAGACGGAATGTTTCCACAGTGGTTGGTTCCTCCTTTCTAGGAGCAACCTTAGTTGGGAACACTAGTCAGTCTCCCAACGCCACACCGCACACCACTCCCCCCTCGTCCCCTGGGGGGCAAAGGAGTGTGTCCCATATGGGAAGCCAACTGAATTCACAACAGGGTATGTCACAGACTAACCCTCATTCTAAACATAACTTCGTGTCTTCACACATTTCCATGGTTTCAACCTCTCAGTCACCCTTCTTAGAAGCATTAAATCTACCAGATTTGACCAAGCTCACCAATGACCCCATCACACATGACCCCAATTGGCCTCCCATGCCCACAAAGCTCCCTTTAGACATACCAAATTTTGAAGGCAAGCAAGCAGAAGACCCAGGAAATCATATAATGACCTTTCACCTGTGGTGCTCATCGAATAGCATCATTGACAATACTATTCGGTTGAGGTTGTTTCAACGCACTCTTACGGGAGTGGATGCGAAATGGTACATAGAGAAACCCCATGCTTCACATAGAACCTTTAGCACCCTCGCTACTATGTTCCTCACATACTTTCAATTACCCATTCACCACGATTCAAGAATGGAGTTACTGACTCATTTTAGACAATCCCCCTCTACCCATATTTCATATCATCTCCATGAGTGGAGATGGCGTCGCAGCTTATGCAAACCTCAACTTGACGACCGATTCCTTGTAGATTTATTCTTGAAAACTCTGACAGTAGAGATTTCAAAGGATCTGCTGCAACGCAACCCCACATCCGAAGAGGATGCAATCAGTAAATCCCAACAGCTTGAACTGATCTACATGCAATGAAGATACATATACAATATCTTGCCCAATGCCTTGCGCCTACAATCTTATCAAGAATTTCCTAGCACGTCAAAATCTGCAGACGAACTTATTGGGTCAATGACCCAAGGGTACCTAGGCAGCAGCAGTCAGAATCCCGGTTACACACATGGGTCTACCTAGAACATGTCTTAAACTGGATTTCAAAGTCGTCATATGCAGCAGCAAGATTTGACTAATAGGACGCCAGCGTATCACCAAGGATGACCTTATCCTCCGGCTCAGGGGACGGAGTACATAGGAAGAAAAACTGACGGAAGAACTCCCCCCCAACAGCCAGGTGCAAACATGGGACAAAAATATGATCAGTCCCAAGCACATAACCCACCTACGCAAAACAATGCATAGGTGAACTTTGTGCAACCGTCCCAAAACCAACCACACCAGTATGATCAGGATAACTACCCTCCTAACATGGTTAAAAGAAAGGTAAAAATAAGCCCAAAGGGAACCCTGGACAGGGGGCACCAACCAACAGCGCCCACCACGATCCCAGGCTAGAGGTAACTCCAACCGCAATCAGAACTAGGAGCCAAGCAATGCCCAAAAGCAAGGCAAAATGCCACCTCTATGAACAAACCATTCTTGTTCAATATGTGGTGAGTACGGGCACTATACTCACCACTGTCCCGAACTCCCTGAGCTTAAAAAGCTTCAGAGTAACCGAGGACAAGGAGGATCTTCCCAAACAACTGTGGTTATGCAAGAACCCTTCCCCCATCAAGGAACGGTCAGCACTCAACAGCAAAACCCAGATGATTCAGAAAAAACAACCATGAAATTTGCATGGCTGGGGAAGAAATGTTTTTCCAAACTTGGAATCGCAGCTACGACACCCCACCAGACACCAGTACGTAAGGGGCTAGTACGAGTGCGCCGACTGCACCTTTAACCATTCCAAAGATTCCTTTGGAACCATTACCAAAAATGGTAAAAGGGCCTAATAGGTGAGTGGGTAACTACTCCAAAGTAGCCCACAATTACAGCATCATAGACGATTTAGCCCAGTCACCTGCTGCTATGTCCACTTTGGAGGTATTGCAGCCGTGCCCAAAGCAACAGAAAGCCCTACTTTCCACATTAGGCGCTGTCGACCCTGCCGACATGCGCATGATGGCTTTTGACTTAGACAAAGCCACCCCTAGGCTTCCCTCCATGGTCACCTTCTAGATACCAGTATCAGTACAGAATATCAATATTCACCAATGTGTCATAGACAAGGGTGCATCCACATGCATCATGTCAAAGAATTTTTGGCAAAAGCTAGGAGCCCCCGAACTCAAACCTTCTGTCATCACACTTAGAGCATACGACGGTCGTCCCTTGACCCCCGTCAATCTCTTCCAAAATGTACCGGTCTGCTTAACCGGCAAGACGGTCCACATAGACATCGAAGTCTTCGACGCTCACTTGGATTACAATATACTCCTTGGGCAAATTTACATGTACGCCATGTCTTCCATAGCATCCTCCATTTTCAACATCATGATGTTCCCCCATGAGGATCGAATCATCATAGTAGACTAGCTGATGCACATTGAAAAGCGTCCCTTGACCAACACAGATATGGTTCTACCCTATGTAGATACAGCCACAGATGGTTTTTTAATTGTCATTCGTTCTAGGGTCATTCCTAGGAGATCCTCCTATTACCACTGAGGTATCGCCTGATGCCACAGGGACCTCGGTATGCATGATGTCCACATCAAGCACCGAAGTTATTCAGGACATGGACTCAGCAATAACGACACTGAGGCATCAGCTACTGCAGCCTCCCTAGTATATGCGGCCTCCCAAACTCCTTTCCTCTACCCACCTCCTGGCTTCACCTCCCAGCAGGTCTTGGCAACACTGGTATTACCCAATATATCATTGGCATTCCTAGTGTGGTATCTCATTCCCCCTCCACGAACGTCAGCTACCAACGTTATTGCATTTGGGTTAAAGCCCCTTGGTCCAGAGGAGCCCCAACCTACCTAAGTAGCAAGGGAAATTCCCACTGCAAAACCAGCGACCACAATAAAGAAAATCTCCAAGAAAAGAAAGAAAGTGGTGACCCCCACCATGCAGAGAGAGTCATCAGCTTGCACTATTTGTGATGTCATAGGACACCCTACTCACATATGCCCGGAGTTGGACGAATTAAAACCACTCCTTGGCTACGAGGCAGGCACCTCAAAATGGCATTCCCACAAAAAGGAACTTGCCAACAAAAGTATAGGCAAATCATTGTGTACCAATCACGCATGCGCCCTTTGTGACATCTATGGGAATTACACCCACCATTTTCTAGAAATACCATGATATAGGGACGCCTTACACGCGATGGAGTGATCCTATTAAGAGGACCCCTCCATCCAGTTGATCAGTGATGAGCCACGTACCATCCTATACTTACAAGAGGAGCACTGATACGTAGAGCGCCCCCCAATAATGCCCATTATACGATGCACACTATGAGATGAATGTGGCCACTACATCGAAGAGTGTGCCGCATTGGAACTCATTCACAGATGGTATCCAATCAAAATATTTTATTACATGGGGCTACGGGCAGCCCAATTCACATGCCCGTTATGCGCCGACAATCACCTATTGGAGGATTGTCACTACATACCTCACTTCCGGTTAGCCCTTGCTAGCCTCCACTCAACCATAGTTCGTCTTTCCCGAGAAGAAGATATGGATGTCAAATCCATCGGCAGCTCCATGACCCAAGCAGAGGAGATGAGCGGGTCTATCATGTTCTTGTCAGTCGAATAACGGCCTAGCAGGGAACCCATAGTCACCCTTAAAGGCACTTCACAAAATCCACCTGCATGCACGTTATGCAAGTAGACGGACCATATAGTAGTCCACTGCCTGACTTAGCAGCATTGCGAAGATGGTACCCCGCCCGACCTCAGACCACGCACGATGGGACCCCCATATCACAGATATTTTTCCTGATATGTCAGGGAAATAATTATGACCGGCATTGCACTTATGTCTTACGACTCCGTCCCACTATCGACATGATTAATGTCGTAGAAAAGAGGACCAGCGATCTCCAAGAATGGCATAAAAAATACATCATCGACCCAACGACCCCACCACCGGGTTGGTGCGTCAAGCCTGATAAGACCACACACCAACCACGTATACCATAGGCAAAGCCTAGGATAACATGCGGCCTATGTAATCTAAACTATCACTGAATAAACCAAAAAAGAGAACTCAAACCCCTTGCAAATAGTCTCCGCATAATCTCGCCTCTCCCTCAAAAGCTTCTCTCTAATCAAGATAATATCACATGCACTTACTGCCGAATTTTCTCACACTTTCATCATACATTTAAGTGCGTGCATCTCCCCAAGCTGAGAGCAACTAGAGCGGCATTAATTCAACCACACACCAAAAAGGGAGGCAAGTTTCAACCTATGACACAAAAATGGAAACAAAAGACGACCTGGTCTGCAAACAACCCTTTCCAAGTGTCCACATTTGGAACATCGAGTGTTGTAGAATCTCACACTATCTACTCTGTCAGCGCTGTGATACCCTACACCATTTGCGCCAGTCATAATCACGCATCAGAGGAATGCCTGCTGCTACAAGAATTTAGGCACCTCTGTAAGAAAAACAACTTCCATCTACCGGGAATTGACTATCCTAGCGGGAAATCCAACCATCGGCTCACACAGGACTCCATTACTGAGATGCTTCCCCTACTGCATGCCAGAGACACAATTCATCACTTATGACTTGTGTCATCGCACGCCCAAAACAGGATTTTAACAACCTCCTCATCACACGAATTCCGCTTTATTCCTGTCACAAAAAACCAAGGCATCTTACGCCTTTCCCTAGAACACGAGATCCAAAACTTGCATACCGCCATCGAACTCCTTGATGACACCCAGTCTCTAGAACAATGCCTAGTACAGCTAGAGCTAGTTGACGAAAATAGGCAACAATCGCTGCAACACAATGAGGCCCATAAGAAAAGGGTAAAATCATCATTCGACCACCACATCACCCCTCGCTCATTTACCAAAGGAGAGCTAGTCCTTTGCTATGATTTCGCAAAAGAAGTCTTAGGGCCAGGAAAGTTCGAAACCCTGTGGAAAGGGCCCCATATCATCAAACATTGTCTCCGGCAGGGGGCATACATCTTGACGAAACCGGATGGGACCTACCTCACTAACCCTGTCAACGGCCTTTACCTCAAGAAATTCTACCCATAAGGGCCCTTATAGCCCTTATCCCCTAGAGATAGAGTACACAAAAATCCCAATACCAAAATATTTTTGACCCAAAAACATAAATGCGCTCAGAATATCATCGTGGATCACCAGCTTGAACCCTATTTCAGATTTGTTGATGGAGCATCGCAATGGTCTCAAAACTTAGCTGTCACCACCTGGGTTATCTACTACCCTGACCGATCACCCCTGTGTTCAAAAGGTGTGTGCATCGGATCAGCAACCAACAATCAGGCAAAATATGATGCCATTATCAGACTTATGTGCGAGGCCCTCCACCAGGGCATTCGCCATATGCATGTCTACCTAGATTCCCAGTTAGTAGTCTCTCAATTAAACCAAACATTTGAAACCAGAGACGCAAACCTATTTAGAAAATATTTGTGTGCCAGAAGATTAAGCAGACAGTTTGATTATATTACATTCTCACATTTATCAAGGAATCAAAACCAAGCATTTGATCGCATAGCTAACAATATCCTAGACTGGAATGCATCGCAAATAAACCACCATACATAAAAAACCAAAAATATATATATCCATCAGCATAACATAAAATGCATAAACCGAAATAGACACCACACCATGTAGAGCTGCAAAAATATCTCTCATATATATATCAAAAAATATGTGTATCAGAGTACAAAAATAATATCAGTGACCCATAGGCCAGCCCAAAAATACAAAAGTCGTAAAAAATAAGTGAAGCATCCTCATAACGAGTGCTTTCCCTATGTAAAAGTATACTCTAGGGGGGTGCCCCCTCAAGAGGGGCACCTGGGCCCACCACTGCTCCTGGTGCCACCACCGGAGTTGATGTCGCCACTGTGATAGCTACCCATCGTAGAGTAGGCCAGTAGTCCCTCTCGCAGGCCATCACTATCTCTAGCCATACCTCCTCGAGGTCATCCATAAAACCTCGAGCAGGCATCCCATGGATCGAATGGTCCACTTGACCCCAGAAGTCCTTTAGAGCCTCCACCTCAGCCGTAAGAACTGTGATGTGTGCCTCAGCCACATATGCACAAGCTCTCTTGGCTACTACCTCAGCTGCAGCCGAGCTGTTGCCCTCAACAGAAGGGTTAGCACCATCCCCGCTAGGTCCATCGGCACCCCCGCCCAGTCCACCTACGGCACCTCCTCCCCGACCACCCGGAGGCCGTGGTAGAGGATCGTGACCTACTAGTCAGGCCACTAAGTGTCCCACCTCGCAAAAATCTACATGAGTAACCAAAATAATTTCAGTGTTAATAAAAAACACTCAAGTACACAAAAACTCGAGTAAATGCATAAATATAGTACAAATCTGCGGGACCCCAAATATAACCAAAAGGGAGACCAATATCTGGATCACCCTGAAAGTCCATCCCCGCGTACAAGTATGGAAAAAACATCTGTGGATTGGCCTTAAAGCAGGCCTCTTTCGTGTCATTCCAATAACCACCCACCCTACCACCACCGTCGCGTGGCATCACCAGAGCCCACCTGCTCATGCATGGCTCCCTTGGCCCCCCAATAGGCACAGCCACCACGGGCCTCAACCGCACAACCCTCTTGTACATAATGATGCACAAGATGCTAGCGTATGCAAATGATTTGGATCCATGTTGGACCTTGTTCAATTGCGACACCATACCATCAAAGCAGAAGTAGGCAAAATCGAAAAAATGCCCATTCCTCAAATGGCGTAAAACTCCCACCTGTGGGCCCAATGCCTGATGTGGCGCAAATGACCCTGCCAGTCGCACAATAATGGCCAGAGCACACTGCTCGGCCACATTTTTCACTGAGGTGATATTGATGCACCCCTCAGTAAGAGGCGCACCACCACAATGCCTCCTCCAGAACCTGTCCATGTTCACTCATCCAGCAGGAAGTGGATACCTCAGCGCCTCGCCCTGAGGCAGTAATCCAGTCACAAAGTATATATCTGTCTCCGGATAGATAATCAAGTTTTTCCCCCTCAAGACAAACATATTGCGCCTCCTGCACCAATTCCATATGATATAACGTAACAATCGGTCCTGTGACCGAAGGAACTCATTTTCAGCAAATTTCAGAAGGCCCCATGTGGCCAACTGATGGCGTGCCCTAGCATCAGCAGCTAAAGTGGTCCAGATCTCAGGCCAATCTCGTTCTCTCCACACCAACCTGCCAAGCAATAGGCACCCATCAGTACAAAGGAGAAACATCATAAGGGATAGCAAAAAACCCAATTTTTTTCAAAAACACTGCCCTTGCGCGCCTGTCTCTCAGACAGGCGCACACTTGCACGCCTGTTTCATTCACAGGTGCGCCCTTGTGCACAAAAAGGGAGGAATAGCGCGCCTTCGCGTGGCTGTACCTCATAAATATGCACAAGGGGGGCACCTCTTTGCCTAGATTTCCCATGCAATCTAGGGCAAAAATCCCCTTTGAGGCCGTACAAACCTAGTTTGTATGCTTTGAGGCCGTACAAACCCAGTTTGTACAGCCCCCACCATCACCAAACTGAAAAAATTGAAATGCATGACGTCATGGAAGTTACCTCGGCATAATATCGCTAATCCCCAGTACACAGGCTGACCGCAATGGAAATAAAGGCTCTGCTATCACCTCTGATCTCCCAAAACTTGGCAAGTACAAATGAATAGGATTAGGGCCATAGTCCCATATTTATCGCCCTTTTCCAAAACTTCAGAGGTCCATAATAGGAAATCAAAAGGTTCGCTCTACAAACCGTAAGTTGCACCATCATCAGTATACCATGGCGAACGAAAGTGATGCCCCACATTCGCTTTCCAAAGAAATATTTTTTCAAGCACCGGGAGGTATGCACCCTCCCATATTCCTTTCCAAAATTCATGTTTTTTAGTAATATTGGATGAAAAGAAGATGCTTTCACTTGAGGTAGTTATTTTTTACAGGGAGAACCCACAAACCATTCACAGCACCATCCACTGAAAGTTCTGGAGCAAGTATCATTCTGCCCTCAACATGATAGAGTCCCAGAAAAATTTTCATATCCTAACATCATTTCTCCATCAGAAATAAACCATATGGTCCTGATACCCGACCACGTTTATCATCACCCCACTTTGCATATGATAAACGTCCACGATGGTCGATAGAGCCTCCTCCATGGCGATTTTCATCCAAAGTAGACCATACATCACCCCACAAGTGATGCCATGGCCATACCATTTTAGTCCGAGAAGCACCTCATGCCCATCCACATATCATGCATAAGGTCAAGTTCACCATTTAAACTCAACCCCCTTCCCGGACGATCGGGTTGTACAAGCAAAATGAAAGCGCACCTCCACCACTGCATTTGGCCCGCCATACCTCCATCAACATAAACCCATCTGCGACATCTTCCGCTTCATCAACCCCGCACATGAGACCAACCAATGGGACCCCTACCCCCAACAAAACACTGTCCTCACACCTTCATTGAGCGACCCTCTTTCATGTTTTGGGGTACCCGTCTCTGTGTTTTCTACAAACCAAACCCCATTATTTTATTCTTTTGGTAAGTGTACAAAGACCGAAAATGATGCCCTTTGCCACTTCGCCCTCATATTTTACCTTTTCTCCCATGGCAGCATTCCCCCATCTCCCACCATTCAAACAATCATAGTCGATTCATTCCCGCCCTGGAAGTCCTACCGACTCCAGGGATTTTCCCTTCAGAAATACCTATGACTGTTGCCAAGATGCTCAAGTATACTTCGACCTCGGGCCATTAAATCCCCATCATCTGTTTTCAGCTACCGCTCACCAACATGTCTATGTTAAACCCATCATGGTTTGGTTTAGGCTTCCTTTTTGTCGACCTCAACGCCTCTTTCCAAAAAGGAAGCGGTACCTTGGATGACCCCTCCCCATGCAAAGGGGTATCCTCAGGTGGCACTATGGGAAACATCATGGTCCATAGATGTCATCGATCCTCTTGACATTTGACTACAGCAAAAGCTTTCATGTCACGATGGTATCGTACCTTACAACCATTGCACTTTGATCAAGATCCGTCGAAGACCCGTGACTTTATAAGCGTCTCTGACAACAATGCTTACACGGGAAGGTCCCAGCCAGTACATATGTGTACATTGCGTAATGATATTCCATACCAAGATTATGCATATGAGCACCACATTCCACCTATCATCAAAGAAAAATTGCCCCTGAGGGCGTCAGCAGTCGTCGTCAACAACCACCAGCATCACTACCACAGTAGTGACACAGACAGCACATCTATTTGTCAATTTTGTTTAACTAGCCATAGCATCACGAGCATGGGACATGCCCGCCTAGTTGAAATTTTGTAAATATGTTGTATATTTTTTCTTCTTGTAGGGGCTCCCTTAGGCCATGGTTATCTTAGAAACGGTGCAAGGTGTTGTCTATTCTACGCGCAGGCCTCGCTCTCTCTCTCTCTCTCTCTCTCTCTCTCTCTCTCTCTCTCTCTCTCTCTCTCTCTCTCGTTGTGCGTACGATACAAAAAAGAAACTATAATGTATTTCGTCTATACAGTTCTTCCTAGACCTCACACATTAGGGGGCAACTGTTAACACTGGAAAATCATATAGCAAAAGACGACATCAATTAATGTCGAGCCTAAGGATTTACAGGATATGAATACATTATGGAATCAATAAGTATTTAAAATCTCTAAGGTTTTGAGAAAATCATATCTAAACTAGTCATAAATGCTCAAATGCGCACTTTTCCCTTCAATAAGAGTGCCTTCTGCGCGCATTAGAGCTCGATAAGCGCGCATTCCTGGAAGTAGAAAAAATTCACTTTTTGGGACCACAAGCAAGCAAAGGACAGTTTCTCCTTATGTGAAAGCCGCCTAAGGACAGCACCAGCGCCTCCTTAGTCATTATGTGAGCACACAAAAGCATATTTGAGCACACAATGGAATCACACCTCTCCCTTGGGTCACCATCCATCATGTACCAAGGGAGGGAAGGAGGATTTGAAACTCACCTATATAAACCCACCAAGATATGAACAAATGGTGATCACAAGGTTATGCTGGCCAAAGTTTCCCAAGCAACACCAGCATTGGGTGTGACCCAAGGAGCTAAAGCTAAAGAGGACTCGATGGTTGGCCACCCAACATCTTAGTCCAACACAGCAGAGAGAGAGAATTAGACTGCATCAGAAGGCAGAACTTGAAAGACAAACATCCTTGCATCGAGACCTAGAGCCATTACCTAGGGACTCTTTGGCAAGTGGGTAAGATTTTCTTTTATTCCAAGCATTCAATAAGAAGAGGCCATCGAGCCATCGTTTGCATTATTACTATTTGGAACTCTCTATATAGCTTCTTCTTTTTTTAGTTTTAGCTTTTTAACCAGAGCATACTTCAACATATTATTTCATTTAAGTTTTATGCTTTTGAGCTCCCCCCACATACTGCCTGTTACCAATAGTTTAGAGAGTAGACCACACTCTCTAAGCTCGTATGATTTCATACACCCGTGTGTCGAATCCACCACAACAAGTGGGGAGGCAATTTTCTTCATTAAGTGGAAAAAATGAAAGTACAAGTATAAAAATGAGAAATAACACCCTTATACCTCCATAGCTGAAAGTGCCCGAAATTTGCAGACCTCTGATGAAGAAATGGGCAGCACCATTGGATTCTTGGCATCGACTAGTGAAAAATCCATATAAAATTTTCCCTAATCTAACAAAGTGAAAATATGGCCCCTCTAGAAAATGGCTCAGATCATGGTTCCAACCCGCTCTTGAACATTGCTCAGGGTTCCACTGACTCAGTTTCCATGCCCGCTCCTAGCCTACCTGCACGCACTTTTGAAATGATGAGTTCATATAAGTGAAGGTGAGTGAACTTCACCAATTTTTCCGTTGGTGAGATGGTTCAGATCCAAAATGTGAGGGAGGGGGTCGGGTGGTCAAACCCCACCCCCTCCAAAAAAAGGTGTATTAGTTTTAAAATTCGCGCATATAGTTTAAACCCCATCGCATGTTTTAATAAAATATAGGTTTGAGGGGGGGTCGGACCCGCATCGGGTGGCCCACCCCTTAAATCCCGCCACCGTTTTCATATTACATGGAGCATGATTGGGTTGGGCGATGGGGTTGACAGCCCCCGCCCACCCATATTTAATGGTGCGGCCGCCGTATAAGGTGGAGGGTTGGGTCCGTGGGGTCACAATCGTTGGCCCCATCCAATTTACTTTCATGTTTCCGTGAATTGTGAGGTGTTAGGTGGATAAATCTCTCTTGTGGACAAGAAAGATCTCCCTAGTATCACAAGGATAGCTAGAAACAAACAGGACAAATGTAAACTACTTTCTCTAGATTATATATGATTTAGAATTTTCTATGATGAAGAAAGGACCTACCTGTGATCCAATGCTATTTTAATTCTTCTTTCTCGTTACTCCAAGAAGTCACCTCTTAAGACCTATAAACAAAGACATGGAAGAGAATCAAAATCACCTACAACATATACTAATTCAAAAATCACAAACCTATCTTAATGTTCAAGGAATTTAAGAAATAAGTCATTCAAGTAAACACATAAACAACTTATTGAGAAAATAGGATCCATTTGTATTATCTTTAAATAAAATAAGGAGTCTTACAACCTCGTTCACCTTGATGTCGTACAGGTCCTTCCAAGGTCCAGAATAAGCATTTTCCTTTGGTCTGAGAAGCCCTTCCACTCTTTGAAGTAGCCTAAATCTGAGTGTGTAATCGTTCTCACATGGATAACTGCTAGAAAAAAGAGTATGTTTCTTCAGCAATTCCCTTCTCTATCGTAAGTACCAAGTAAAAATCAAGTTCTAATTGTATACAAAATGTATAGAGAAGTTTTAGATATATCAGCATCTACCCTTGAGACTGAACCAAAGCTTCAATTTATAGGAGAAGGAAAGTGGTTGTAGTTCCAAAATGGAAGGGACAGAATCCCCTTATCAAGGGATTAAGTTCCAAAGACCAAGGAATAGGCTCCTTTTATGAAGGAATGAATGTTCATGACAATGGAGGGAGTAAGGCTTTGACTGGATAACGCCTTCTAGAAGCTTCCAGCTGGGAGAATATTCGACCAGTTGGTGCTTCTAGAATTTAATTTTTCCTTCAATTTACCTTTTACAGGGGTCCTCACTTTTAATGAAGAAAACGTGCGTTCGAATCCACGATTTTTGGAGCAAAAGGGTGCGATGCTGCAGGTAAGGCTAAGGAAAAGTGTGGTACAAGTGTTTTTATGATTTTTACAAGCTTTTCTACAAATTCAGGACTTGGTTTAGGAACTTTAGGGTTGTAGACTTCTAAGGGAGCATTATATAGGTATTGATGAACCCATATAGACAATAAAATGTCATGGTGACAAAATAATGTGTAACATGAGGGTGGCGGGGTCATGGTCGCTGACCCCCCTTAAAAAAAAAAAAAAAAATTATTATGTGGATTTGATGTTGTGGGGTCCAACAAGGGTCACGGCCCGTCAGACCTATTTTAATATTTTTTTATCTTAAAAACAAATTGGCCATTTTAAAAATATTCGATTTTTTACTATAGGAGTCAAATTAACCATCCCACTATTTCGCCCAGAATCCAGTCGGAGTTGGTTGGAATCAGGTGGTTGAGTTTCTACAAAATTGTGGCCTCCTTAAGCCTGCCAAGTCACCAATTCAAACCAAATCTTTGACTGCTCCTAACTCCTTCATATGGACTCGGAATTGAGTGTCATCTATGTTGTTGGAATCAAAAAGATGAGATCTTCGACCTGAATATGGTTTGATATAAATCAAAACACTTTTATTTTCGAGCCTTTGTACTTAATCCACTTGTTCTTGGACCTGTTCGATCCACTTGGATCATTCTTCCCCAGTAAAGAGCTTTTGGACCCCAAAAGCATTAATACTCTTAGCACACTGCTTGTGTCCTTTCCAAACCACACTTTCAATCCTATGTACATGAAACCGGTACATCATTTACAATCATGCACACCACACATGACTCAACAACCCCTCCTTTCCAAGAGTTTATAGCACACACTCATTGGCCAAGGATTACATAAAAGTAAAACAAAATAAGCAATATATCAACTACTTATAAAGAAAGGCCAAAACATCATCATTGTGTTTTGAAGTGGTGGGAAACACGCCATCACATTTTCATTTACTTGCAACCTATGATTTACAAATGTGGCTATCACACTAAGTCCCCTAAAAGAACCATCTTTTACTTAATAAGGTAAATGGATCATCCCCCTGTGGAGGATCTACATGTGGAACAACTTCAGGGTCCGTACTTGTATGGGTATTCTTTGATCCTGACGTATTTGACATGTAGGTTTCTGAGGTTCATTTTGGTTGTGATGATTCTTCCTCCTCCATACCTTTCATGTCATCTTGGAGCGACTCTTTCTGATGTGCCTCCGAGAAGTTCCCATGAATCCATCACTATTGCTGAGGTGTGAGGAGGTGCTTTCATCATCAGTTATTGGTGGGTCGCTGGCTGTTTTGGAGCTTTCTCCCACTTCCTTCTTGGTGTATCTGACTCTTGCATGATGCGGAAATTCCTTGAATTTGATGGGGTTTATGATGCCTTGGCCATTGATGTCGTGGCCCTTTCCTTGATACCCCATATTCTTCAGAAATTTGGACCCGATCCTTGTAGTATTTTTTTCAAAAGAATCGAATTCATCGTCATGAAAAATACATGAAATTGCAGGGTTGATTTTTACCTCGAGTTGGTTATGTCATAATTTTTCTAAGGCCTCATCCTTAGCTTGTAACTGATGTAATAACCTTTGTTTTTCTCCCCTTGCTTCCTATAGGACCCTTCTTAGCTCAGCATTTTCTACTTGGATGCCTTGGTTAATCTCTTAAAGTTCTTGGAACTCCACCACAGTAAGTGTCATTTTCATCTTTGGTACACTATATGTTGACATTTTTGTTTCATCTCCTGAATCAGAACCCAAGTCTATGGATCCTTATGTTGTGATCCCAAAGGCTGCAAGCTTCATTTCATCACCTAAATCGGACCCCAGGTCAATTGTTCTACCTCATGAAAATCCTGCAATTGTGACCTTTTCATCTATCTTGGATTTAGAATCTTCACAATCTTGGTTTTGTTGGATGGTGGTGGCAGTCTTCTGCTTCCCCTTTTTGTCATTTCTCTCAGGTATCAACTCAAGGTGTAGCTTCCAACAATTTTCTTCTTCTTTTTCACACTGTGTGCAAGAGGGCTTTACTCCCCCTTCTTTTGGCTGTGGCAATCCTTTTTGGGTGGTCACTTTGTTGATGCGCCCCCCTGCTTTCTATGTTCATGGCCCATCTATGGTAGGAGGCTCAAACAACAATAATGTATATATTCTGTAACTATATAGTGACCCAATGTACTTAGTTGCAACTTCAGGTGAATCTAATGAAATGCCCAAACTTAGTGCTTGTTTTCTAAATTCCTCGGTGAAGTTTTGCACATTTTTTCCTTTACCTTGCCTTAGGTACGGCCAATCCATTAAGGATTTTTGCTTATAACCCAAGGGATAGAATTGATTTTTAAGTGTAACAATAAAATTTTAACATGAGGAAAGAAGGTTACCCAAATTATTATTGCCTTGAACTTTTCTCTCCCACCAGATGAGAATTGTGCCACTCAGTCAAAGAGAAGCCAACTGGATCTTTGCCTTGTCCACCACAATCCATTGAATCCTGCAATAGACTTCAAGCTACCTAATCCAGTTGTTAAGTTTCTCTGCATTACTTTCACCATTATACGTGGGTATATCAAATTTTACATCTAACTTAAATAAATGTTTATTAGATGCATTTCCAGAATTCCTATGATGATCGTGAGAAGAGGAGGAAGAACTTTCACTTGTTGGAGGAGAAGGAGGTGGATCTCCTCTGCCATCCCCATGCGCTGAACCTTGTCCTTCTAAATCATTCTCCCTTGTTTTTACCAGATTCTCAAATATAGAGAAAAACTTCTCCACTCGATCTACCATGGTGTAGAAGGTCTTGCGGAAGTTGAGCTCCTCCTCATGTCTAACATCGTCCTCCATGTTCCTTCTCTGATATGCACACCCTGCTTCGGGGTCAAAAGACTGTAGTGTCCCTTCGCCTTTTCGTAGCCTGTTTCTAGTTAACATACAAGCATGTAATTCACATCTAAAAACACATGCTCTGATATCACTTGATCCAAAATATTTTGTTTTATATGTGTTAAAGAATTACATGTGAAAACTGTAGCTTAAAAAAAGACACTTTAAAGGCATAAACATAAGAAGAGAGAAGCATTTAACATCATGCAAGAAGACACAGAATTAATGTTAGAGTTCATCCAGGAGGGACTACGTCTCATGGCCCTGCTCAAATAGTGGGGAGGCCCTTTTCTCCATTAAGTGGAAAAAATGAAAGTACAAGTATAAAAATGAGAAATAACACCCTTATACCTCCATAGCTGAAAGTGCTCGAAATTTGCGGACCTCTGATGAAGAAATGGGCAGCATCGTTAGATTCGTGGCGTCGAGTAGTGTAGAATACATATAGAATTTTCCTTAATCTGACAAAGTGAAAATCTAACCCGGCCTCTAGAAAATGGCTCAGATCATGGTTCTGCCCCCCTCCTACACACTACTCAGGGTTCCACTGTCTCGGATTCCATGCCCGCTCCCAACCTGCCTGCGCACACTTCTAAAATGGAGAGTTCATATAATTGAAGGTGGGAGGAATTCATCAAGTCCGTCATTGGTGAGATGGTTCAGATCCAAAATGTGAGGGAGGGGGTCAGGTGGTCAAACCTCGCCCCCTCCAAAAAAGAGTGTATTAGTTTTAAAATTCGCGCATATAGTTTAAACCCCATCACATGTTTTAATAAAAGATAGGTTTGAGGGGGGCTCGAACCTGCATCGGGTGGCCCGCCCCTTAACTCCCGCCACCGTTGTCATATTACATGGAGCGTGATTGGGTTGGGAGGTGGGGTTGACAGCCCTCGCCCACCCATATTTAATGGTGTGGCCGTCGTATAAGGTGGAGGGTTGGGGCCGCAGGGTCACAGTCATTGGCCCCACCCAATTTACTTTGATGTTGATGTGAAGTGTGGGGGCGGTGGGTTCATGGCCATCGACCCCCCTTAAATTATATTTTTTTTTTTTATGCAGATTTGATGCCATGGGGTCCGATGGTGGTCATGACCCGTCAGACCTATTTTAATATATATTTTTTTATCTTAAAAAAAAACTGTCCATTTTAAAAATACCCGATTTTTTACTATAGGAGTCAAATTAACCATCCCATAATTTCATCCAGAATCCGACCAGAGTTGGTCGGAATCCAGTGGCTGGGTTTCCTGCAAAATTGTTGCCTCCTTAAGCCTGCCATGTCACCAAGTCAAACCAAATATTTGACTGCTCCTAACTCCTTCATACGGACTCATAATTGAGTTTGGTCTGCACCGTTGGAATTAGAAATATGATATCTTCGACCTAAACCTAGTTCGAGATCAATATGAACACTTTGATTTTCAAGCCTTTGTACTTAAGCCACTTGTTCTTGGACCTATTCAATCCACCTGGATCAACGGGTCAGGCCAAGAGGATAGGGATTCGAGTTAAGAATCTCTACAAGTTGGAGGTAGATGGTTGTGCTACCAAGATGGGCAAGGCAGAAAAAGTGGTGAGCCAAGATGAGGGTGAATTATGGCACAGACGATTGGGCCATCTTCATCATGGAGCCTTGAAAGTCATGCAGCAAATTTCTACTGGACTTCCAATGGGAACACTTGCTATAATAGTCCCAAATGGAGAATGCAACAATACAATGCAGAAACATAGGAAAATAATGTAGATCATATTTTATTAAGTAGGAGGCAAATATGGAGACCTTTCATTTGTTATTACAGCAGCATAGTGTATGTAAAAAGTGGCCTATAAGATGCATAACAAGAAAAGAAAGCCTCCAATGAAAGAAATCCCTCAAAATGAGGTGTTGCAACCATATATTAAGACTAAAAAAGCCTTACAGCATTATTTTATTGGCTCTACAATAGTTGTATATTACACATCATATCTAGAGAAAATATGTGCATAAAAAGTTAGATCTATATCAGATCCATGCACTTTACAAGATCCTCTAATGAACCCCCTTGGGTTTTTCAACAAAACACCATGTACAAGTTGTAGATATGAGATCTAAGATTACAAATCTACTGAAATATTCAGATCTGGAAATTGTGGTTCAATTGATATAGGAAATAGAATAGCCTCCTCCAACAGATCTCCAAAGTGAAGTGCAGATCCCCAACACTCAGAAAATCACTCTCCAAATGGTGTGTTGAACCACCCTGCAACTGCACCTACATAAATAACGCAGATCTGGAAGTATATTGCGTTGTAGGGATCAACATATAGTTGGCCTTGTGCCAAGATTTAAAAATTATGCTCAAGCACTCCAATATTGTCCTCCCAATGAAGTGGAAACCTCCTCCACTGAAAAGGAGCACTGAAATGACCTAGATCTGAAAGATCTAGTCTCCACTTGCTGCAGCTTGTAAAAAAAACCAAACCCTCAACAAGATCTGTGTTGTAGTTGAAAGAAGAAGCTTGGCCCTAAGCCAAATAGTGGACAATGCAATACAAACTCTCCCAAGAGCTACTCAATGGGAAGAGGTAGGATTCCTGATCAGGAACACCCAATGCTAAAAAGCATTCAATCTTAGCTAAACAGCAAGAGAAATATATATGTCTAAATAGACAATATATTCATAAATATGATCAACATCAACAACCTTCTAATGCTACCATCCTCTTTCTTTTATAAGTCAATAGCTTGCAAACCCTAAACCACTTCCAATGAGATCACTTCTTTCACACAAGGCATCTCCATCTAAAACTACATTGTGCCTCATTGATGGCCACTCCTCCATGTCAGCATTGTATATTTGGTCAAGGTTGACCCAGTCAAAATGATCCAGCCCCTTTTACACCAAGGGTGCTTCAATTACACTACTAAGATTTGTCTCTTTCACATTTGGCATTGATTTATTCATGATGAAGGAGAAATATGGACCTCCTTTGCCCTCTTATTATTTAAACAAAACAAAAAAAAAAATCCAATTATCTTATGACTAATTTAGGAATATTACGATCCTCCCCTCCCAAGTGTTGCTTGTCCCCAAGCAATTTCAAGGAAAGAGCAGAAAATGTGGGGAACCTTTATTCCTATATGGAACTCCAATCTCCAAGCTATCATCCATACAAAATGAATCACCCTTCAGATTGGTAATTCATAGCAAAAATCCTCCCATGTGAGAGGCTTCTCCCAAAGACATAATTCAATCATATGGCTCCCTTCATAAGGAAACAAGTGATGTAATGTAGTAGCCATATAATGTCCCATGCTCCCCTTGAAGCATGAATAAATGTGGGAAGTTTCATCCCCAATGGACACATCCAACCAATGTGTCATCCCTCCAATCATGTTCCCAACAATAATAAGAACATCATCAACATATGGGATCAAAACCAGTGATACATGAACAATCAAATGAAATAATGGAGGTGGATCATAGTCCCACATGTGGAACCAATGCAGTATATCTCTTGACTGCATCAGATAGTGATATGGTAAGTGGTTTCCCCACCACTTAATTGTTGTCCAAGTCATCTCACCATGGCTGAAAGTGTGAGATATGTTTGGTGCCTTTGGAATGCACCCACAATGATATAATATCCCCCTATGTCCTCCAAGGGAGTGGCCATGTTCAGAAATGTTTGTGGCCCAACGTTGGCCATGAATTTTATATGGAATGATACTCCTTCTTGGAGCTATGGCCTGCATATACATGGTAAAATAATGCAAGTAATAATCAATTGAATCATTAGATACACAATCATATTCTTCACCAAAATTTCTATTCATACAAATGGAGTGGTGCATAAATCTATCTCCTTTCATTCAAAAAGAGGAAAGAGTTAGTTGAGTTAACTCCTTCATGGAGTCATGTATCTCTCCCATCTCCACATGGTTCATGCATCTTTGAAAATTTTGATATAATTCCTCTTCAAAGCCTTCCCAGGTGTAGTACTCCATGATAGTGTTGAAAGCCTTCATAGAATAAGTATGGCTAAAACGGAATTCTTCATGTGCCCTTTGTAGCAACTTCTCCTTGAGCTTGGAAGCTCTAGATAAGAAGATCCTACCATGATAATAGATTACTTCATCTTGGACTGAATATCCCTCCTCATGTATTTAGTCATCAAGTATCATGCACGTGAAAAGATCCTTTGAATAATCCACCAATAGTTGGTATTTCCAATATGGATCTAGGCTTCCCAACAATGATAGCACTGTAGAAATCTGAAATGAAGCACCTGTCATGTCATATTTATCCTCTTTGGCATGCCTAATTCCAAAGCCACATGTTGGAGTATTTCTACCCCACTTTTTCTGCCTCCTTTGCAGTTGATCTTGCTCAAGACAAGATTAAAGTACATGGAAGTCAACCTCCTCTTGGAAGGAATTTCCCCTCCAAAAATTCCATAGTTTGGCCAATGCATACAAGAGTGCTAATAGCCTCTTGTCATATTTAGAAATCTTCCTCATGTATGGAGGTATCATTTGATGTTCCAAGTTTATGGAATATCCTTTTGACACCATGCTCATGCCATCATAGATTTATGGATCATTATTTTCCAGCGTAAATAACTGAGTGGGAGATCGCAATGTCCATATCAGAAAATTTCCCACCCCTCCTTGGAACCCATAAAAGGTTCTCAGCACTGTGCTAGCTCTTCCCAAGTATCCTTCATTAGCCAAATATGTAAATGTTGCACTATGTTGAGAGAAAATTTTATTCATTTTCCAATCAGGGGGTCTCCCTGGTGGAATGATTCCATGTAATGAAACATCAAGGCCTAGATTAGGATGTATATGTGTGGATTGATTTGTTGTTGTCCTCACTTCACAAATCCTCCTGCCTTTTCTGTGCATCAACCTTCTGAAATAGAGAGGGGTGTGTGCTCTCAATCATATGATGCTGACCATCCTCCCTATCTTCTTCTTTATTCTTCAAGGTCTCACTATCTATCAATGATGGTACATGCTACTCATGGAGTGTGCTCTGATCTTTTTATGTGATATTCTTTGGGACTTTTTGTGTACATATAAGAACTCCTCTCATTGGAGAAAGTTCTCCATCTTCCTCTCCATGAGGTGCTAGAAATTCTCCTGATGTGATAACACTGTTACTTCCAGCCTTCTCCTCCTTTTCAATGGAAGTTACCTTATCATCAATAAGAGGATCCTCTTTTGAAAAGGAGATCTCCATATCCTCTCTTTTAGAAGAGTGTTCTTTATGAAATATGGATCTTGCCTCTAGCAAGGTATTCTGCAAAATTTCATTCCCCTCAATAGTTTTCTAAAATGGAGTGGGGTTTATAGATCCTTCCAACCCATGCAAAGGTTTTGTTTTTTTTGGCTTTACCAGCTCAACCAAAGATGTTTCAAAATGTTTTTCATCAAACCTTTCCACTACCCGCCTAGTAAACCTTACATAAGTAGATATATTTTCATTTCTTAATGAAAAGGATTCAAATAACCACCAAGCATAATCTTTACCTTCAAGATGCAGCACTGCTACTCTAATGGCTTCTTCTTCTGAAATTTGATGCAGCTGGAAATATGTGTCTAGCTTCCTTACCCAAGACTTGTTTGTGCTCTTAGGTGACCCATCAAAAGTAGGTAGAAAGAATCTACCCAAAGTGGGCTGCATGCACCCTCTTCTTCTATTGTAGTTGTTGGGTCTTCTTTCTTCTTTAAGTTGATAGAACCCTTGGAAGATTAGATGCTCCTTGAATCTTTCAAACTGAGATTCATATTCCTAGAGATAGTCACCAAGAGTCTCCTCCTTTGGTGTTTCTCCTTCTGTTTCTTCTCTTGCCAAGAATGTAGGTATGGTATAACGATGTAGGTCTGATTGTGTGGTTGAATGCTCACACCAATAATATGAAGAACTAGGGCTTTCTTCATGTGAAAATATTCTTGAGGGATCTTCATATCTTTCCCTCCTCATTCCCTTGATTTCCCTTTTAAGCTCCTGCATAGTAAATTGGAGAATAAGTCTTGAGAACTCCTTCCCTTTCATTCCTCCAAATAATGGGGTTTTACCCTTGCATTATTTGTCATTTGTATAATCAAATCTTTTGTGGCTTCTTCTTTGATAACTCTTCTCTCTGTCAGTAAGAGGCTCTCCTTCTTCAGATTGCATATTGGCTTTTAGAATGCACAGGTTGTACCGAGATGATGCTCTGATACCACTGTAATATTCCCAAATGGGGAATGCATCAATACAATGCATAAAGATAGGAAAATAATGTAGATCATATTTTATTAAGTAAGAGGCCAATATGGAGACCTTTCATTTTTTATTACATCATCAAAATGTATGTAAAAATTGGCCCATAATATGCATAACAAGAAAAGAAAGCCTCCAATGAAAGAAATCCCTCAAAATGAGGTGCTGCAACCATATATTAAGACGGAAAAAGCCTTGCAGCGTTATTTTATTGCCTCTGCAAAAACTGTAGATTACACATCAGATCTAGAGCAAATATGTGCATAAAAATTTAGATCTATATCAGATCCATGCACTTTACAAGCTCCTCTAATGAACCCCCTTGGGGTTTTCAGCAAAACACCATGTACAAGTTGTAGATCTGAGATCTAAGACTGCGGATCTACTGAAATATTTAGATCTCAAAAGTGTCACTGAACTAGTATAGGCAATAGAATAACCTCCTCCAACAGATATGCAAAGTGAAGGGAAGATCCCCAACACTCTCTCCAAATGGTGTGTTGAACCACCCTGCAACTGCACCTACATAAATAACGCAGATCTAGAAGTATACTATATTGTAGGGATCAAAATATAGTTGGCCTGGTGCCAAGATCTGAAAATTATGCTCAAGAACTCCAATATTGTCCTCCTAATGAAGTGGAAACCTCCTCAACTTAAAAGGAACACTAAAATGACCTATATCTGAAATATCTAGTCTCCACTTGCTGCAGCATGCAAAAAAAACCAAACCCTCAATAGGATCTGTGCTATAGTTGAAAGAAGAAGCTTGGCCCTAAGCCAGATAGTGGACAATGCAATACAAACTCTCCCAAGAGCTACTCAATGGGAAGAGGTGGGATTCTCGATTAGGAACACCCAATGCTAAACAGCATTCAATCTTAGCTAAACAGCAAGAGAAAGATATATGTCTAAACAGAAAATATATTCAGAAATATGATCAACATCAACAACCTTCTAATGATGCCATCCTCTTCCTTTTATAATTCAAGAGCTTGCAAACCCTAAACCACTTCCAATGAGATCACTTATTTCACACAAGGCATATCCATCTAAAACTGCGTTGTGCCTCATTGATGGCCACTCCTCCATGTCAGTGTTGTAGATTTGGTCAAGGTTGACCCATTCAAAATGATCCAGCCCCTTTTACACCAAGGGTGCTTCAGTTAAGATGCCAAGATTTGTCTCTTTCACATTTGGCATTGATTTATTCATGATTAAGGAGAAATATGGACCTCCTTTTCCCTCTTATTCTTTAAACAAAGCAGAAAAACAAAAATGAATATTCCAATTAGCTTATGACTAATTTAGGAATATTATACTTCTCAATTAGATCAGTGCAAGGGTTGCACCATGGGGAAGTATGTAAATTCCACCTTTCATGAGAATGAGAACCGAGCTTCGGGGATCCTTGAGAGAGTTCACACAGACATGTGTGGACCATTCTCGGTTGCTTCAACAGCAAAACATAAGTACTATGTAATATTTGTTGATGAATTTTCTCGCAAATGTTGGATCTTCTTCATGCAGAAGAAATATCAAACATTCTATAAGTTATGTGAGTTTAAGGCATTGGTGGATTAATATTTGGGGAAGAAAGTGAAGGCTCTTAGGAGTGATAATGGTAGAGAATACATCTCTAATGAATTCAAGAAATTCTACAGAAAAGAAGGAATTCGAAGAGAACTCATAGTGCCTCATAACCCACAGCAGAATGGGGTCGCAGAGAGGAAGAACAGAACGATCGTGGGTGCATCACGAGTGGTGTTGCATGATTAGGGCCTACCAATGCATTTGTGTGCAGAAGCATGCAACACTGCGGCTTATGTGCAAAATTGTTGTCCTCATAGAGTACTTGGCATGAATACACCTGAAGAGGCTTTCACTGGTAAGAAACCTGATTTTTCACACTTTAATATTTTTGGCTCATCTGTTTATGTGCATGTGACCAAGGATTCCAGGAAGAAGCTGGAACTGACTGCTGAAGTTGGAATTTTTGTGGGGTACACAGAAACACCCCATAATTATCATGTGTATTTTCCAAACAGCAAAATGAATGTTGTACGACAGGATGTAAATTTTGATGAAGGGAAAGCCATGCAGTTGTCCCTTAAGAGGGAGTTGGACTTTCATGTAGAGGAGGAACTATTGATTCTCAAGGATGAGTCTCAAGATGTGGATCAGCCACATGAGGAGGTGCATGGAGTGGAGGAAATCACTCATGCAGAGCTATCCATCAGAAATGGTAGAAGGCGCACCACGGAAGCTGATAGGCTGAGACTTGATGTTGCACACAATGTAGGAGCCCCTAATTCACAACACAGACAGAGATAGTCTCTTAATTGATTTACTGGATACATGGATCTTATGAGAAAATGTATTGTCACTGAACTATCTTCCTTTCAGGAAGCAGTGCAGCAGCCTACTTGGGTTGATGCAATGGTGGAGGAGTATGACTCCATTGTCAAGAACAGTGCATGGAAAATAGTCCCAAGACCGGTTGATAAATCAGTGGTAGTTTTGAGATGGATCTACAAGGTAAAGAAAGTTATTGATGGGAGTGTGGAGAAATACAAGGCCAGATTTGTGGCCCAGGGTTTCTCACAGATCGAGGGGATAGATTATGATGAGACTTTTGCGCCTATCGCAAGGTACTCTTCCATAAGATCCATCCTTGCACTCTCAGCACAGATGGGTTTGTGCATTCATCAGTTGGATGTGAAAACTATGTTTCTCAATGTGATCAATGAGGAAGAGGTATACATAGAGCAGCCTTAAGGTTTCGAGATCTTCAACAGCGAGTCGCATGTGTGCAGGCTCAAAAGAGCATTGTATGTGCTGAAGCAAGCACCCCATTCTTGGTACACTCGGATAGATAGTTATTTCACTATACTGGGCTTCACCAAAATTGAATCATATGTAAAATTGTACCAAATTATGGTTGAGGGTAAACTATTGATCATTTTTCTTTACGTTGATGATCTAATTTTGACTGGTGATGAGCAGCTGATACACTCATGCAAGGAGGATCTTGCAAGGGAGTTAGAAATGAAGGATATGGGCCTCCTTCATTGTTTCCTTGGATTAGAAATATGGCAGCGGGATGGTGAAATTTTTGTGTCTCAAGGCAAGTATGCAAAGGAGATACTAGGTAAGTTTAACATGGAGAGCTACAAACCCATGGATACTCCTCTTCAAGGAAACTGGAGGAAAGAGGATGTTAATTCTGGATAGGTAGTGGATGCTACTGTCTATCGACAGTTAGTGGGTTCGCTAATGTATCTAGTGAACACGAGACCGGACATTTCCTACGCAGTTAACCAACTAAGTCAAGATATGGTTAAGCCTACCAAGCTCTTTTGGAAGGCAAGGAATCATGTCCTAAGATACCTGAGGGGCACATCAGAGTACGGTATATGGTACAGAAGGACGGATGGAGTGAAGTTGCATGGCTTCACAGGTGCAGATTGGGTTGGAAGTCCATTGGACATAAAGACCACATAAAGGGGGGTGTTTAGCATTTAATCGATTTCAGTTTCCTGGTACAGTAGGAAAAATGATCCGTGGCACTTAGTTCAGCGAAAGTGAAATAAATGGTAGAAATTCAAGCTGCATGTGAAGCTATATGGATGAGAAATATCTTGGTTGGTTTGTTTGGTTCTGAGATGGATCCAACAGTGATTCGTTGTGATAATCATAGTTGCATTAAATTCTCAATTAATCTCGTGTTTCATGATAGGTCCAAGCATATAGATATCTGGTACCATCATCTTAGAGATTGTGTGCAGAGGAGGATCATGTTTCTTCAGTACATTCCCATGAGAGATCATGATGCAGATATTCTGACGAAGGCGCTCACCAGGAGAAAATTCGAATACCATAGAGACAGGATCGGGGTGAAGGATAATCCCTTTCAGCAAGAAGATTCAACACCCACACTATTTCATTAAGCACCTGGTTGAATTTATCACTTGATTGCACTAAGCACCTACACTAGGGTGGGGCCCACAGTGTTATTTTTGGGTGCATGTATATTTTTATTATCCCTTAATTTAGATGGACATTAAACTGTAATCTATTCTCAATGTGGACTTGAAATAGTTAACTGAAGTGGAAAATTCAGTTAGCTAGTGGATTTCGAGTTAGAGGTTGGTTGGTGGGACATGTAGAGTAATTCTAATTGTAAAAAAGTTTGAAGTGCAATGGTGCATGATTTGGTGCAAGTTGTAAATCATTTTAACTGAGTTAAGTGAGTTAAACTCATTTGTGCTAGTTTTAACTGAAGATACACTAGTGAGAGATCTAGTGAATTAAATATTAATTAATTAACAACCAGTGATCTCACTTGCAACTGAGGATTTACTATTATTAGTTGCATGCATGTCAAATCCAATGGAGACCCAGTTGAGTTCTAGGTGAAAGGGAGGTTGATTATCAGTTGTGACATTATCTTCTTGCACACATGCAGGAAAACACCCATTGGAGTGACCATGATACTTGCACAGTCAAGGCAGAAAATAATTCCTATCCTTTGTGTATATTTACCATTAGGGATTGCGCAAGAAAGGCAGGCTATGTGGAGGCTGAGAATTGGCTATTTCTTGGTCATTTTTGCATATGACAGTGTGAGACAATAAGCAAATGTACTGAGGGCTCTTCTGAGAAGATTTTTTTATGTAATTGTTTCATGATCCATGCTTGATATATAATAGAATATATTGGGGTTTTTAGCTATAATATTTCCCCAGGAAATTATCTATGTGTGTGTGATTGATCTTTCTTCATGTTCATGTAATTAGAAATTTTGTTTTTTATTCTGCAAAATATTTGTAGAAGAGATTTAGTATTTAACTTTAGCACATTGTTAGATCAAGTGAATTCAAGATATACATTCTTATTATATAATTTCTACACATTCTACATATATGTATGTGGAATTTAACCAAATTCAGAACAACATCATCTTTCTTTTCATATTTGAAAATGGTAAGATGGGTTGACCAATCAACATGAGGCATACGATTTGGAAAACCATAGATGTGAGACCGATCCATAGGAGCATACCTGGGATTTATTATTACAATAGAACTCATCTTGGAACGTCATCAAGCTACTGATATTCAAGCAGTGGAGTCACAATGAAGCTTTGAATTTATGAATTCATTAAGAATGGAGTCACCAAGGTAGAAGTACATCCTTTGAATTGTCTAATCTCCTACTACCTTCAAGAGTTTAGTAGTTTTTATTGAGCACAAATTTTGAGGAAAATGTATCTTCAAGATCCCGATAGACACACCAAAATGTTATTACCAATCTGAGATTAATTAGGCTTCTCAACATTCAATTCAGTGTAACTATTTCAAACCTCTTAGGGTTGGATGTTAGCCCTTCCAACAAGAGAGGTCTCTCTCAAGAAAAGATATGATATTCAATAAGTAAAATTAAAAATAATATGGCTAACTCTCAGATGTATTTTGGATTATTTTTTGCAAGTGAAAGATGTATGTTGGCTACCATTGCGCATGGAGTCAGTATGAAACTCAATTACATAAAAACATCATTCATGGAAGTTGAGGCATATGAGTTCTTATAAAACAATTCTGACGGCAAACTAGATACATAAAGGAAGTTGGAGCATAATTATCTATGAATTCCAAGTGATTATGTAAGAGAAAACTAACATAACATTAAAAATATAAAGGACACAAATACATAAGAACTCACAAATAATCTTAGGTCTGAACAAAAAAAAAATGCAACAGTATATTAACAGAGTAGAGAAAATAATACAATAGCAGTGTTGGTCATTACATCCATCAACCCTTCTCTAACTATAAAAATCCTCTATTTATAGAGTGAGGAATTATAAAAATAGTTTTCCACCTTCCTAGCTTCAAATTCCTGTCTCAGAGACCTATTTCAAATAAGATTACATCACTTGGAGACTTCCTAGGGATATTTTCTGTTTGGCAGAGTTTGAATACAAAAAGGATTCTTCTTTCATTAAATAGTTCAACAAATCCCTTTAATAACCCTTATCAGATGAAACTAACTAATTTTCTGAGTGTACTAGACTGATGATGTGTCATTGTACCACGTGGATGCTGAGTTAGACCTCTTCCAAGTCAAATTTTACGATTTTCACACAAATCTAGTTAGTGAAAATTCTGAAAAATAGGCCTCAAAGATGAGTGCATAATTTGCAAACCCTGATGGCTTTACAAAAAATGAGAGAGGCTTTTTTATATGGTTTTGTCCTGACGAAAAACCACCTTCTTATGTCAAAAATTATTTTTCATTTGGTCAGAAATTGAAGTTGAAATCGACTTCTAAAACATACATGTATAGGAAATTTTGTAGTGTAGTTTTCGTAGCGTTTTCATTTCACCACCTTTTGCACTTTTCTAACTTTTTTGTCTGTTAGAAGGTCTTAATTAGGTAAAATAAGGTAAAAAAATGTTTTTATTCGCCCCTTTCATGATATCTTTTTGAAATTCTACCTCAAAGCATTCTACAGCGAGTTCATAGCAAAAATTGAGCTTTAAGCCTGGAGCTCGCTATGAACTTGCCTACTTTTACCATATTTTTCAATTTTCACTCTTTACCTCTGAAAAAACATGTTAAAACTCTTTAACTGATTTGATAGAGTATCCTAAGACAAAATTTTCCATAAAAATATATCTTACCATCTTTCAAGGAGCAGCAGGGTCATTCACTACAACCATATTCAAACCCTTTTTTCTTCAATTATGCTTGCACCATCTCCATTTTACCAAACTAACATGCTAAGGTGTCAACAACCATGATCATGTGGTAAATTTTCATGCTAGATTTCAGGTACTTATATTCTGAATTTAAATATGAGCTATGTATTGGTGAGGTGGAAAAAATGTTGTGTTGGCAGCCATGTCATCATTTTTCAATTGATCTTCATCAACAGGTGTCCCAATGACACTCCTAAAATCTTTCGATGACTCGTCTTCTCTCTTAAATATATTAAATGCTTCAAAAATACCAAAACTTCAACTCCTTGTAAAAACAATTCTTCTAGGCAAGTTCATAGCAAAATTTGACTGTTTTACGCTTATTGTGCTACAAACTTGTGTAGAAGTGCCAAATTTACATGAAACGGAAAATTTCACTTATGCACGAGATATTTTTTGGGATTTTTATTTGAAATTGAAACCTATCACCTTAATGATTACCTTTAATAACACCACATATGTATATTTTTTTTAAATTAATGAACTTCATGACCTTATTTCACCCTAATGACCTAACCTAACTTACCTAAGACTAACCTAGACAAACCTAATTGTTATCAAGGATAAAAATGGCTCCAATGGGGATGATGTCTCCCATGTAGGGCAGAAAATAACCTTAGATCCATAGTTCCAGTGCCTGACCATTTGGACTTCTCTCGAAGCTTTGACATACTTTCCTTTGGCCATGCAATGCTGACATGTAACCTGCTCTCTAACTAAAGACAAAATTCCAAACTGAAAAATAAATAAATAAATAAAATAAAATAAAATAAAAATAAAAAAATAAAATAAATAAAAAATAAAAATAAAAAATAAAAAATAAAAAATAAATAAAATAAATAAAAAAATAAAAAAAAATAAAAAAATAAAAAAATAAAAAAATAAAATAAAAAATAAAAAATAAAAAATAAATAAAAAAGAAAAAAGAAAAAATATTGTACAAACTGATAATGAAACTGAGAACTAAAGACCAAACTTTCTCATTCCTATGAGCTTATTTTTTTACATGGAAACCTACTCTAACAGTTGTAAATAAAATATTGGATTCAAACGACATGAAAATGCTAATATAACCAATCAATTAGATGGCTATTCACCAAAATTTTGCTCATACTTTCTTCAAAAAGAAAGATAAAACTAAAAGATGGCAACTCAAACTTCCATTTGAAAAAACCCCCATGATCCAAAACCGTTGTGAAAATAAATTTTCTTGATCGTTGTAAATGATTGGCAAGCGGATCTTCAAAATCATGAAATATAAGCTCATTTTGAAGACCAACAGAAAAATAAACATCTTCTTCATTTACAACTACAATATGTCCATGTTTCATACCTTGATTTGTAACATCATTTTCAGGACAAGACTTTGAATGTTCCTAAAAATCTTCAATAGGATAAATCATAGCATTATGCACAAACATATATTTTTGATCATTTAAATCTGCAACAAGACATTCTGGGAAAGCAGCTTGTAGATCAAAAATTTGTTGATTATTGTCTATTAGTGCTTCTTTATAACAGCCTTCAAGCATATTCAAGGATTCTGAGGCATATGAGTTCTTATAAAACAAGTCTGAGAGAAAAATAGATACATAAAGGAAGTTGGGGAATAATTATCTATGAATTCCAATTGATTATGTAAGATCAAGCTAATATAACATTAAAAAGATAAAAAACACAAATACATAATAACTCACAAAGAATCTGAGGTCTGAACAAAAGTTTTATGTAACTGTATATTGACTGAGTAGAGAAAATATTACAATAGCAGTGTTGGTCATAACATCCATCAACCCCTCTCTAACTCTAAAACTCCTTTATTTATAGAGTGAGGACTCATAAAAATGGTTTTCCACCTTGATAGCTTCAAATTCCTGCCTCGGAGACCTATTTCAAATAGGATTACATCACTTGGATATTTCCTAGGGATATTTTCTGTTTGGCAGAGTTTGAATACAAAAAGGACTCTTATTTAATTAAAAAGTTCAAAAAATTCATTTAATAACCCTCATCAAATGAAACCAACTAATTTGATGAGTGTACTAGAATATTGATGTGTCATTATGCTACGTGGATGTTGAGTTGGACCTCTTCCAAGTTGAATTTTACAATTTTTACACAAATCTGGTTACTGAAAATTCTGAAAAATAGGCCACAAATATGAGCGCATAAGTTCCAAACCAATATGGATTTGCAAAAATGGAGAGACATTTTGTATATGGGCTTGTTCCGAAGAAAACCCCCCTTCATATTTCCAAAATTATTTTTAATTTGGTCAGAAATTGAAGTTGAAGTTGACTACTAAAAAAGTCTTGTGCAGGAAAGTTCAGGAAAGTTTGTAGTGTAGTTTTCGTAGCCTTTTCATTTCACCACCTTCTGCACTTTTTCTAACTTTTTTTCCTATTGGAGGGCCTTCATTCAGTAAAATAAGGTAAACACATGCTTTTATTCACCCCTTTCATGATCTCTTTTTGAAATTTTACCTCAAAACATTCTACAGCGAGTTCGTAGCGAAAACTCAGCTTTAAGCCTGGAGCTCTCTACGAACATGCCTAATTTTTCCAGATTATGCAATTTTACCTCAAAAAAAATTGTTCACATCTCTGTAACTGATTTGATAGAGTATACTAAGACAAAACTTTCCAAAAGAATGTCTTACCATCTTTAAAGGGGCACTAGGGTCATCCACTACAACCATCGTTAAACCCCTTTTACTTCAATTTTTCTTACACCATCTCCATTGAACCAAACTGACATATTGAGGTGTCAACAACCATGATCAAGTGGAAAACTTTCATGCTAGATTTTAGGTCCTTGTATTCTTAATTTTAACATGAGTTGTGTATTGGTGAGGTGGCAAAAATGGTGTGATGGCAGCCATGTCATCCTTTTGCTAAGTGATCTTCATCAACAGGTGTCCCAATGACACTCCTTAACTCTTTTGGTGACTCACTTAGTCTTTGAAATACATTAAATGCCTCAAAAATACCAAAACTTCAGCTCGTTGTAAAAACAGAGTTTTTAGGCAAGTTCGTAGCAAATTCTGATTGTTTTACACTGATTTCGCTATAAACTTATGTAGAAGTGAAAAATTTACATGAAATGGCCAATTTCACTTAGACACGAGATATTTTTTGGATTTTTATTTGACATTGACACCTATAACCTTAATGGTGACCTTTAATACCCCCACATATGTACATTTTTTAAAAATTAATGAACTCCATGACCTTATTTCACCCTAATGACCTAACCTGACTTACCTAAGACCAACCTAGACAAACCTGGATGTTATCAAGGATAATAGTGGCTAAATGGGTATGAATTCCCCCTTGCGGGGCAGTAAAGAACCTCAGATCCGTATTTCTAGTGCCCGACCATTTGGACTACTCCTGAAGCTTTAACATACTTTCCTTTGGCCATGCATTGTTGACCTGTAACTTGCTCTCTAACTGAAGACAAAATTCCAAACTGAAAACAACAACTGTACAAACTGATAATGAAACTGAGAACTAAAGACTAAGTTTTCTCATTCCTATGAGCTTATTTAGGTATATGGAAACCTACTCTAACAGTTGTAAATCAAATGTTGGATTCAAAAGACATGAAAAATCCAATATAACCAATCATTTAGATGGCTATTCAACAAAAAATTTCTCATACTTTCTTCAAAAAGAAAGATAAACCTAAAAGATGGCAGCTCAAATTTCCATTTCAAAAACCTCCATGATCCAAAACTGTTGTGAAAATAACTTTTCTTGATGGTTGTAAATGGTTGGCTAGAGAATCTTCAAAATCGTGAAATATAAGCTCATTTTTAAGACAAACAGAAAAAGAAACATCTTCTTCATTTACAAATGCAATCTGTCCCTATTTCATACCTTGATTTGTAACATCATTTTCACCACAAGACTTTGAATGTTCCTGAAAATATTCAATTGGAGCAATCATAGCATTATGCACAAACATATATTTTTGATCATTTAAATCTGCAACAAGACATTCTGGGACAACAGCTTGTAGATCAAAAATTTGTTGATTATTGTCTATTAGTGCTTCTTTCATGACAGCCTTCAAGCATACTCAAGGAATAAACCTCCTCCTCATGATGAAAATAAACATGATTCACATAAAATTTTCCTTTTTCCTGCCCATTTTCATGTTCCACGACATTCAAAGCTTCAGAAAATGAACAAAGTGAAGAGCCTTGTAATTGACCATCTTTATGTTCCTCTTTATCATCTAAAGATTGGGAAATCTACTGCAAATTTTCACAAATTTCATGGGATATAACTTGGCTGTCAAATTTCTGATCTATTTTATCTTCAAGCGAAGAAGAGACATCTACTTGTTGGAAATTTTCTTGATCATCATAACATCTAGCTTGTGAATAAAATTCATAAATTGCCTCTAATATATCCTCATCATCCATCCATTCTACATCATCATGAATTATTTTAATATATTGAATGAAACCTTTCCAAATATTTCAACAATCTTGAAAAAGTGATGATAAAGGATGAGACTTTCCATAATGTTCAAAAAATATTCTATGAAAATATTTAAGAGAACAAAAGCTTCCTGATTTCAACCCTTCATACCATGCTCTAGCTTTGTCTTCTAGGGTAACCATAAACATCTCATGAGACAATCTTCAGGAAAATCAACCCTCAATCTACATATATGTATGTGGAATTTAACCAAATGCAGAACAACATTGTCTTTCTTTTCATCTTTGAAAAAGGGAAGATGGGTTGACCAATCAATACGAGGCATACGATTTGGAAAACCGTAGATGTGAACTGATTCATAGGAGCATACCTAGGATTTATTCTTGCAGTAGAAATCATATTGGAAATTCATCAAGATATTGATCTTCAAGCAGTGGAGTCACCATGAAGCTTTGAATTTCGGGATTCTTTAAGAATGGAGTCACCAAGGTAGAAGTACAGCCTTCAAATTGTCCGATCTCTTGCTACCTTCAAGAGTTCAGCAGTTTTTATTGAGCACAAATTTTCGAGAAAATGTAGCTTCAGGGTCTTGGAAGACGCACCAAAATTTTATCACCAAATTGAGACTAATTGAGCTTCTCAACAGTCAATTCAGTGTAATTGTTTATAACCACTTAGGGTAGGCAGTTAGCCCTTCAAACCAAAGAGGGATCTCTCAAGAAAATATATGAAATTCAATAAGTAAACTTAAAGAAAAGATGGATAACTCTCATACGTATTTTGGATTATTTTTTATAGGTGAAATATGTATGTTTCTTACCTTTGGTTATGGAGTCAGTATGAAACTCAATTACATAAAAACATCATTCATTGAAGCTGAGGCATATGAGTTCTTATAAAACAATTCTGACAGCAAACTAAATATATAAAGAAAGTTGGAGCATAATTATCTTTTAATTCCAATTGATTATGTAAGAGAAATTTGAGATAACATTAAAAAGATAAATGACACAAATACAACTCATAAAGAATCTCAGGTCTGAACAAAATTTGTTGCAATTGTATATTAACTGAGTAGAGAAAAGATTACAATATCATGTTGGTCATAACATCCATCAACCCCTCTATAACTCTAAAATCATCTATTTATAGAGTGAGGACTCATACAAATGGTTTTCCACTTTTCTAGCTTTGAATTCCTACCTCATAGACCTATTTCAAATAGGATTACATCACTTGGAGATTTCCTAGGTATATTTTTTGTTTGGCAGAGTTTGAATACACAAAGGACTCTTCTTTCATTAAGTAGTTCAACAAATCCCTTTAATAACCCTTATAAAATGAAACCAAAAAAAATTTTGAGTGTAATGGACTATTGATGTGTCATTATGACACGTGGATGCTGAGTTGGACCTCTTCCAAGTCAAATTTTACAATTTTGACACAAATTTGGTTAGTGAAAATTCTAAAAAATAGGCCTCAAAGATGAGTGCATAATTTCCAAATCTTGATGGCTTTGCAAAACCTGGGAGAGGTTTTGTAGATAGGCTTGTGCTGAAGAAAAACCTCCTTTATATTTCCAAAAGGAATTTTATTTGGTCAGAAATTGAAGTTGAATTTTACTGCTAAAACATTCATGTACAGGAATGTTCAGGAAAGTTCGTAGCATAGTTTTCATAGCGTTTTCATTTCACCGCCTTCCGCACTTTTTCTGACTTTGTTGCCTATTGGAGGATAGTCATTAGGTAAAATAAAGTAAACACATGCTTTTATTCACCACTTTCATGATATATTTTAGAAATTTTACCTCAAAACATTCTACAACGAATTTGTAGCAAAAACTCAGCTTTAAGCCTAGAGCTTGCTACAAACTTGCCTAATTTTTCCAGATTTTGAAATTTTCACTCTTTACCTCCAAAACAACATGTTCACAGCTCTATAAATGATTTGATAGAGTATCCTAAGACAAAATTTTCCAAAAAATATGTCTTGCTATCTTTCAAGGGGCAACAAGGTCATCCACTACAACCGTCTTCAAACCCTTTTTTCTTCAATTTTTCTTGCACCGTCTCCATTGAACTAAACTGATATGTTGAGGTGTCAAAAACCATGATCAGGTGGAAAATTTTCATTCTGTATTTCAGGTCCTTATATTTCGAATTTGAAGATGAACTATGTATTGGTGAGGTGGAAAAAATGGTGTGCTAGCATCCATGTCATCCTTTTGCTAACTAATCTTCATCAACATATGTCCCAATGACACTCCTCAACTCTTTTGATGACTCATCTGCTCTCTGAAATATATTAAATTCTTCAAAAATATGAAAACTTTAGCTCACTGTAAAAATAGATTTTTTAGGCAAGTTTGTAGCGAATTCTGACTGTTTTACACTGATTTCGCTACAAACTTGTGTAGAAGTGCCAAATTTACATGAAATGGCCAATTTCAGTTATGCACGAGATATGTTTGGGATTTTTATTTGACATTGACACCTATCACCTTAATTATGACCTTTAAGACCCCCACATATGTACATTTTTTGAAAATTAATGAACTTCATGGCCTTGTTTCACCCTAATGACCTAAACTAACTTACCTAATACCAACCTAGACAAACCTAGTTGTTATCTAGGATAACATCACCCCACTAAATTTGTTCTTCCATTAATACTTCTTTTCAAACCACCTCTTGATATGGTTTTGATGAAGTAATACTTTTTCTTTGGCTTTCTGTCTTTCTTCCTCAAGCTTATGAAGGGTGTCCATCCTAAGCTACACTAACAGACATGGATTTCCTTGGGACTCTTGGGAAAGTTGGAGAGCAGACAATTATATGTTGGGTGGGGGGATGGATTATTTTCCTTATACCATGAATTAATGGGAGGTGTTCAGGGAAGGCTTAGGCGTGACTCGATTGGCCTATATAGCATTTACCAAAGCAGATTTTTAGTTCCTATTCTCGGATAACATGACCATATTAATGATGCGGATCAAGTTCTTATTCATGGATTCACCAGGACCATTTCCCCGAGGGTATTAGTTAGAAAAATCCTTCAATACTATTCCATTTTCCAATGCAAGGTCATAAATATTTAATGATGAGAAATATGTTGCATTGTCAAAAACAACTGAAGTAGGAACACCAAACCTGGAAATGATGTTCTGTCGCAGGAATTTAATGACCTCTTAATCATTTACCTGTTTGAGTAGAATAGCTTCTGCCCACCGCGTGAAGTAATATGTAGTAGTAATAATTTATCGATGTTTATTTGATGAATGTGGAAATATTTCACCAATAATATCCAAGCCCCACTATTCAAACGTTTCTTCCACTATGATAAGCTGCAGTGGGGCAGCTAACCTCTTGTTTCTTTCGACACACTTTTGACAGACCAGACATTTGCGAACATAAGCATGAGCATTTTCGAATAGTGTGGGCCAATATAAATCGGCTCGCATGACCTTGTGCACCGTAGCATTTCCTGCAAAGTGTCCCCCAATCGGTCCGTCATGAAGATCACGCAATACCTTTTCTGAATCATGTGTGTCCAAACTTTGAGAAATACCCCATTATGGCGCTTTCTTAAAAGAACCCCATGCACCAATTGGAAATATAATTCTTTGAGCCTTACTTCCCTCTTCTTCCATGTGGAAATATTGGAGGGAACTTCGTCATTTTCAAGGTATTGATGCACATTTGAATTCCAAGGATGTGTTGATAATGGCGGAGGCTTGCTCAGTGGTGTACATCTCAATTCTTCTTCTTTTGCGTCCACTGCTTCTTCTTCTTCATGAAATAAATTGGTCACTCATTGTTCAGATCATATTTCTCTATGAGTATGATGGCAAGAGATGTGTCAGAAGCGAAGGTGTAGAGAAAGAAGTCTTTACTGAAATCTAGGTTGTATAGGATGGGTTCTTCTACAATATCTTGTTTTATACGGGAAAAATCATCATTTTCCCTTTTATCCCAATTATAAATGGCATCCTTTTTCACCATCTCCTGAATTTGTTTTACAATCTCAGCATAATCGGAGATAAACTTGCGAAGGAAGTTGATCTTCCACATGAATATTAATGTGTGGCCTTGTTTTTCACTGGGAAGGGAATCTGTGTGATTTTCCTGGCCCTATATATATCTACCTTAATCCAAATTTTCGTGACAATTTGGCCCAAGAGGTTACCCTCGGACACTGCGAAAATGCTTTTCTTAGGATGGAGGGAAATCTCTTACTTTCTACATCGCTCGAAAATTTTCATTAAATGGCATATGTGATCTGACCTTTGTTTGAAAAACATAGTTATGTCATCAAGGTAGACCACTACGCACTGCCCAATCAATCCGTGGATTGTGATGTCCATATCACGTTGAAAATTTGCACCAACGTTGACCAAAATTAATGGCATTCATTTAAATGTGAGCATACCCCACTTCATTCAGAAGGTGGTCTTGAGTCTGTCAAGTTCCAAGACCAGAACCTGGTTGTAACCTGAATATCCGTCGAGGATAGAAAACATTTCAGACCTCAATATTATTTGTGAAATTTGTTCCATGGACATCATGGGGTAGTTATCTTTGTCCGAGGCACGATCGAGATTTCAGAAATCAATGCACAGGCGGATTTTCCTGGACTTCTTTCTAACATGGACCAAATTTGACACCCAGGTAGGGTGTTTCACTTTGTATATGTTCTAAGCATCCAACAACTTCTTTAACTCTTTCTGAATGAGGGGTTCTAGTGTCAGATTTACTTTTCTTAATTTCTCCTGAAATGGCTTGGCCCCTTATTTTATTGGTATGACATGTTGGATGATTCGTGTGTCATAATTTTTTAGCTCATCGTATGTCCACGATAATGCATCTTGGTACTACTTGAATAAGAGGATAAAGTGTTGTTACTCTTGTGGTGTATAGCAAGTACCAAAATTGATATATTTCGGATCTTTGTCTATTTTCAAATTGATCTGTTCTTGTGACAGTGTGGAACTGTGGGTTTTTAGAGTTGATCATTCCCTGGAAGCGATTCTACAGGTCATACACCTTTTCCAAAGATACCACCCTCTTTTGGATGATATTTCCTTTACTTGCAATGGCTACAACCTGCAATGCTTTTTCCTGCTCATCCTAATCGATTGTTGTGTCTTTGAACGCATCAGTATTCTCTATGAATCACAGTATTTGTTGGTCATCAATAAACACGCGTAATTTAGTGACGTTATCAGGTATGGATGGTTTATAAATAATTTATGTATAAAAATTGTCCCTCAATGGTAACAACCTAGCAAGAACATTTTCTAATGCACCCGCAACTACGTTATGTACTCTTGGAACATAAATAATATTAAAAGCTTGGAAATGTGAAATCAAACTCCATACCTCTTGCTGGTAACTCTTTAGATGAGGCGAAACACAATGTATGCTGTCACTTACCTATCATACCACAATTTATGAATCGCCTACTACTTTTAAGGATGTAACTTTGAGGTCAATGGCTCTTTGCAATCCCAAGATGAGTACCTCATACTCAGTTGTTTTTTTTGTGCACTTGAATTCCAAGCGGCATGAGATCAAGTGTTTTCTCTACAGTGGGTATATTAAAATGCAACCATATCCAAAGCCTTCATGCGTCTTAGAACCATTGAAGCACAAAATCCACATGTTTTCTATACAAGGATCATGAACTACAGTAGTATTAGTGCTACTACTACTACTACTACTATTACCTACTATACAAAAGTAATTTGCACCAGTTGCACTAGGAACAAGTTCCAACTGTTCTTTTGGTGGAACTGGGGATGGTTGTGCAGGATAACACCCCAGTTGTGCATCCAGGAAGAAATTTCCAAAAATAATGTTTGCGAAAGCCACTAGCTCATTTTTTCCATTCAAGGGAGTGACATTATGTTTCATGTATCTTTCTGAATTCACTCAAATCTGGTTGTTTCCTCCATTATGTAGAATCCATAAGTGTGACCAGTTTGTGGAAAAGTATCCTTGTAACTTACTTGACTAGTATTTACTTAACAAAAGTTTGTATGCCTCTAGTATGTCCACAAACACTATGTTTATACATTGGTGAACTTGATCTTCAGATGATAAGCAGATGATCACATCTTTTAGTTCACCAACTGCGTGGACAAGATTCATGTCCAACTGAATGATATGTGCATCTATTTTTTCCCCATTTTCATTGATTTTCTTTGTGATGGATAATGGAATTAAATTCATTGATGCAATGGAATCAACCAATAAATCATGTACATTGAAGTTTAAAATTATAAATTTTAAGAGAAAGGGAGGGCAAAGTGTGTTCGCTTCCATTGTCAAAGCATGAATTACTAATCCAAGGGAACCAGAAGATGTACCGAATCCCTTGTGTGAAGGGGCATTGTTACTTTTGGAGGATTTCCCAAGCGCGTGTAAGAGAATGTCCCACTGGTTCGTGATCTTTGTTAACTCAAAAAATGAAATGCTCGCACGAACCTTCTTCATGTCTTCCACTATGTTATAGTCCAAATCGGGAAGGGAAGTCGAAGTGTTTGGGGAAGTATCTTGATTTGTGACTTCCGGAGTAATGGTATTATCTTTTCCATTTGTGGAAGTGCTCTTTGTTGGAACTTCTTTCCTAGACTTTCTTTGAGTGTTATGCACTTATTTGACTAGCGAAATTATTTTCCTTAACAAGGAAAGTTTGAATTTCAGCTTTGTCAACTCTATTTTAGTGGTCAGCCCTTGGCTTCTTAAGTTATTTCGGTTTGTCAATGGCTGGGCCGAAGGGTCACTCGGAGGCTATTTCTCGGTTGTGCTCTTATGGGCTAGAATTATACAATTAAACATGTTTACCGAATGCCCAACACTTGGAGCCTCATCGGATGTAGCGGCTTCTTCCTTCTCTTCTTCAAGCCCGATCTACTCATCAATGAGCACCGCATCACAAAAATGTGTAGCAATAGATTTCATGGCATGATTCCATTTTGGGCATGTTTTCTCAAAATGGCAATATTGATGGAATGAATAGTATACATCCATGCTTATTCGCCAAAGTTGTCAAGATTCATTGCAACATTTGAACTATGTGCATACTCGATCGGTTGGTTACTACTGCTACCGAAATTTGTAATCCTCCTAAGAAAATTGTATCATGGATTCTTGTTGCTTATTGCGGTCTTACTTGACCTTTGTTTGAGTTTTTCCACCTCATTTGGCAGATTCTTAAGCATGCGGGTCAAGTTATTGAGATCAGTTTCAAAGTTTGATTGAACCTCTGGTTGAAGTCTTTCACTTTCTATTTCTACTCCATATTTAGATTACCCAACTATCTTAATAACATGGCAGGGGTCTTGTCATCAGAAAAAAATTCTCAAGGAATATTTTCTTAAACCCCCTCAAATTCTGGATGGATTTCACCAGAAGGTTTTTATACCATACAGTTTCTCTACCATCCAAGGTACATGGGAAAAGTCTACATGTGACCTCATTTTTGTGTGCCTCAAGTGTTTGTAGATGTAGGTAGAATTTGTTGAGGTGGTCTTTAGCCTTCACTGATTTATCAAGGTCATATTTAGTTAGGAGCTTCTATGAGTACTTTATAATTTTGTGCAACATACCCTGAAGTGAAAATGGACCTTGAGTAATCCAATCCAAATATTTCTCTTCCATGTCTTCTTCTTCACTCTTATCCCCTTGTTTTTCATATTTTGATGGATCTTCTTATTTTTCCTCACCGCCAAACCCACAAGATTTTTTTCCTGAAAGTATGGAGTTATCTTCACTTCCACTGTTGAAAACTAGAGGTTATACTATGTTCTCCACACATTCAGCTAGCTCTTCAAGGGTGGCAAGAACTATGTCTTCAAGAGAGGAAACCACAATCCTAGTAGTGGTGGTTTTGTTATTCCATGCAGAATACGGAAGACAGATAACTCCTAGGAGCAATCACACTGATTTTTCGAACTGACGGGTTATAGGATGGATAGCCCAAAATTGATTATATGGGATTTTGAAAGTTTGAGTGGGTTGTGGTTGGGAAGAGTCACCAACTTCAGAAACATGAGTGGTGGAGGTGCATTGAACGTTGTTTCCGTAATCAGAAGATGATATGTTGTGGTCAGTGGGTTCACTTAGCCATAAAATATCGGTTTCCCTCCTTTTGGTGCCGGAAATATTGACAGTGTTGGATACGCCAACATTCAGGGAATTTCCCAAGTATGAATTCCCAACTAGAACTCACACCAATTTGTGTAGGAGTCCCATCCAAAATAAAGGCATGGTTCCCATATTGTTAAATATTTTCCTCGGTTTTGACTATCAGCAAGAGAGAGGGATGTATATGTACTTTCAAAAAGCAAGGGGGTGTGCCTGGTGAATGTCCAATTTCAATTATGTCAAGGTTCTTCTATTGCGGGTGGAGAGATAAAAGTGAGCCTCTAAGAGAGAGGTAATAGTACCACCCAGGAAGAGACACACATGAACCTAAGGATCTGTCTAATATCCAAAGGACTAGTCCACAAGGGATGCAATGATCATTACAACCAACACTGGAGAAAGAGTTGCCTAATATCCTACGAAATATTCCACGAGGATGGGACAATGTTAACAACCATTATAGCACATTCTCAACAAGATCAGCACTAAAATAACTGAAATAGTTCAACTATCTTAGTACATGTGAAATAAAACATGAAATAAAAACATCCGCAGAATAGTCTTACATACATTCATAGTCCATGCATGAAGAAAGTGTTTGCCTCGAAAGTCTTATGTTATTAAGTAAAATTTCCAAGACACATATGTACAATTAACATCACTAGCTCCAATAGTGGAGCGTTCAAGCCACGCCTTGCTCCAGAAAAGAACTAGCTTATCTCCCTAATGCTTTTTTGGTGGAGCCAAGGTAAAAAATTCCTTTGCTCATACAATGAGGGAGTATGTATAACCAAGGGTGACTCTTTGACTACCCTCATGATTGTTTTAGTTCCCGTGACTTATCAACTTACATGACTTTACATTCATGTGTTTCCTTTGGACTTCCACGTTACAATACATTTGATTATAGGGAAGTAAAGTCATGTTGTAAAACAAGTAAAACAAACTACTTTGACTACTTTGAGAAAAGGAGAGCTCAGTGACTCTTTGACTACCCTCATGATTGTTTTACTTCCCATGACTTATCAAATGTACAACAAGTAAAACAATCAATTCCTTTTCTCCTTTGCATGCCTTGGTGATAGGGAGTCTTTAATGATATCAAGTCTTAGATATTGATCACAAACTAGTGTCCTTTCGCATAGGCTTGATTAATAATCTTGTGAGTTTAGATGTGAGAGTGTCTTTGAGCATTCTTCCCTCCATCTTCTCTTCCTTCATCATATCACCATTACTTGATAGATTAGCTGTTGCTACAATTCACTCATGATGAGATGACATGAATCTAAAAACCCCTAGCCTAAGATGATGCATTTTGATCCATGAATCGATCCTGGATCAAGTGACAGGATCGAAAAGGAGGCTCAGTGACTGTACATATGCACAGTTCAAGCAGAAAATGGGAATCCCTAAGCCTTGAGACCACGCAGTGCGCAGTTCAGGCTAGGTTGGGAGGCATAATTGGGCAGTTTTTGGAGCAAGTGGGCCAGGCTACAGGGATGGGCACAAGGAAAGCTCATTGTGTAGTTCTAGGTGTCAAAGAAGGCCTAGATGGTTTCACAGTGAAAATTTCCAGGGCTTAGGGAGAAATATTGATGCTTTAGGTTATGAAGTGCATAGTTTAGTTCGGATTAGAGGCCATGGTTGCGCAATTCTAGAGGTCGAGGTCAAGGCTTCATCACAAAAAATGCACAAGGGATCAGTCTTGGGAGGCAGTAAATTCACACTGCGCAATGCCAAGAAACATGGTCACATCTTGAGAACTGAGACTACACAGTGTGCAGTTCAGGGGAGGCCTGGTGAAGCTAAGTAGCTTGGTCAAGAAGTTTTGTGAGAAAAATGACTAAATGTGGGACCAGTAATATTGATGTGAATGGTGATGGAATTTGACTATGATCACACACTTAGCATACTTGACGACTCAAACAACATAGATCATCCAAGATATACAAAAAAATCATTTTCCTTCATGTGACATCTTTACTACTAATTACGACAAGCGCGACACCAGAGATACATTTTACGACAACAGTGAAGACACTTGTGAAACGATGCTCAAAACTTTGGAAATGAGTGTGATAGATACTTACAAGGTTAGAATAACTAATTTGCACAAATTTGACCTCTTGGAACCACTAGAACAATCTCATACATTCAATGTGATAGCCAACATGCCAAAACATGAGACTTTGTCTATTTTTGCGAAAGGGATCAAAACACTTTTAGAAAATCAAAAAAATGAACTTCAAAGTTTATGAAAGCCATGAAAAAGACCAAGGAAGGCTCTGAAATTTTGTATAGGCTAAAATTTTGAAGGGGGTTGTAGCAGCTACAACACTTGGTGACACACTGGTAGAATTGTAGCTTCTCTGTCTCGATTAAATTCTTTTGTGGACGGCCTTTTTCTTCGGGGAGTACTGATTCATCGTGAAGATCGCTTTGCTTTCCCCACTTACCCCATGAATAGAATAATTCCTCATCATGCCAATTTGATTTAACTCAAAAAACATTCAACTTTCTCACAATGTTTCAAGCAGGGAAGGGTAATAAAGCTCACGAGTTTAAGATTTTTAGAGTATAAGTTTTCATCTTTCGTGTTGTTCCACTTCCAAAAGGCATGGACAATACCCCAAAAGAGTCGCTTCAGGAACACAAAAATTTCTCCACTTCCAATGAGCTTGAACAATACCTAGACGGAGTTTCTTAATTTACCTCTCTACACAGGAAGCCTTTCTCTTCTTTTGCCATTATTTTTTTTTTTTTGAAAGACGATCGTGCATTGGATCCCTACTTATTGAGAGCAGGAGAGGTTTTTCCTTTAGAGTAGTATATAGGTTCCTTTAATTTAATTTTTCTTCCTTAAATTTTCCCCTTCTCCCTTTTATTGATTGGATAAGCATAAAAAAACAAAAACAAAAGAACTGAATATAGGTGCAAGGTTTCCCGACTAGACACGAGTTCATGGTTTTCCCAAAAATCTCTTTACGGGCATATCATATTTTCCATCAGAACTTCATTGGCCAAAATAAATAACCAACACATGAAAATTCTAAACAAATGTTGAAGTGTCACAAGTCTCCTTAGACTCCAGCCACACATAAAATCTCAGAAACCAACACAGGGATGAGGACCACACTTATTCACATGACGAAACAAAACCAGAAACAAGGCAAACAATGAGAATGAAAATAAACAAAGAAAAAGAAAACTATATACATAGTGTAGGACACAACCCCTGCTTTCTCATTGAAAATAGTGTTTGATATCTTGGCCATTGACAAGGAGAGGGTCATTATTCACGTCAAGTGACTGAAGAGGATAAGTATGTTGGCCAAACTTCTCATGTACAGTGAACGGTCCAATCCACAATGATTGAAACTTAGTGCGTTTTCATTTGTATTCATGGGATTTGTCCCATTTCAAGACTAAGTCACCCACACTGAAGTTGTTCTTCCCTAAATACTACTTGTCAAACCACCTCTTGATATGGTTTTGATGAAGGATTTTAATTTGGCTTTCAGTCTTTCTTCCTACATCTTATGAAGGGTGTCCATCCTACATTGCACTAATTGACATGGGCTTGCCTTGGGAATCTTGGGAAAGTTGTAAAGCAGACAATTATATGTTGGGTAGGAGGATGGATTCTTTTTCATATACCAGGAAGTAAGGGGACCTGTTCAGGGAAGGCTTAGGCGTGACTCGATCGGCCCATAGATAATTTACCAATGCAGAGTGTCAGTTCCTCTACTTGGATAACATAGCCATATTAATTATGTGGATCAAGTTCTTATTCGAGGATTCAAAAAGACCATTTCCCTGAGGGTATTAGTTAGCAAAATTCTTCAATACAATTCCTTTTTCCAATGCAAAGTCATACAGCTTTAACGATGAGAAATATGTTGCATTGTCAAAAACAAGTGAAATAGGAACACCAAACCTGGAAATGATGTCCTATTGTAAGAAATTTTTTACCTCCTGATTGTTCATCTATTTGAGTGTAACTACTTTTTCCCACCGCGTGAAATAATATGTAGTATTAATAATGTATTGGTGTTTCTTTGATGAATGTGGAAATATTTCACCAATGATATCCAATCCCCACTATTGAAATGGTTCTTCCACTGCAATAGGCTGTAGTGACGTGGATGACCTCTTGTTTCTGTCGACACACTTTTGATAGACTTGACACTTGCGAATGTAAGGATCAACATCTTTGAATAGTGTGGGCTAGCAGAAACCATCGTGCATGATCTTGTGCTTCCTAGTGTTGCCCGCAAATTTTCCCCTGTCTGTTCCATCGTGGAGATGACGCAATACATTCTCTGAATCATGTGCGTCCCAACATCTGAGAAATACCCCATTATTGTGCTTTCTAAAAAGCACCCCATGCACCAATTGATAAGATAATGCTTTGAGTATTAGTGCCCTCTTCTTCTGTGCAGAAAAATGGGAGGGCATGGTGTTGTGTTCAAGGTATTGATGCACATTTGCATACCAAGGAATTTTTTTGGTGGTGGGGGAGGCTTACTCAATGGTGTACATCTCAATTTCTTTCTCCCATACTAAAGGATATTTTTCATTTGTGTCCATTTCTTCTACTTCTAGTCGACAAGGACCATGGGCCTTGACTATTTGAATTTGTTTGATATCTAAATCATAGTCTTGCAAAATGGTCATCCAGTTCACTCTCCTTTCACCCAGATCTTGTTGAACAAGAAGTGATCTGACTGCTTGGCATGGAACGAATATAATGTGATGATTCTTCAATAAATAGGGTTGAAAGTGATTAATCACCTTATAAACTGCATTAGCCTATTTTCTACGATAGGGTAGTTTAGCTCAGGTCCTCATAGACTTTCTCTCATGAAATAAATTGGTCGCTCATTGTTCAAGCCATCTTTCTACGTGAGTATGGCAGAAAGAGATGTGTCAAAATCGAAGGTGTAGAGAAATAAATCTTTTCTGAAATCTAGGCTGTATAGTGCAAGTGATTATGTGATAGCTTATTTTATATGGGAAAATGTGTCATTTTCCCTTATATCCCATTTGTAAATGGAATCATTTTTCACCATCTCCTGAATTGGTTTTACAGTCTGAGCATAATCAGAGATAAACTTGCGGAGGAATTTGGTCTTCCCTAGGAAGCATTGCATGACCTTCTTGTTCACTGGGAAGGGAATCTACATGATTATCCTGACCTTGTCTGGGTCTACCTTAATCCCACTTTTAGCGATATTCTGGCACAAGAGGTTACCCTCGGACACTGCAAAAATTCTTTTCTTTGGATTGAGGGAAATATCGCACTTGAAACATCGCTCAAATTTTTTCTTTAAGTGGTGTATGTGATCTTACCTATGTTTGGAAAACATAGTTACTTCATCAAGGTAGATCATTACGCACTTCCCAATCAATCCATGGAATGTGACGTTGATATATTGTTGAAAATTTGAACCAAAGTTGACCAACACAAATGAAATTCTCTTAAATGGAAACGTACCCCGCTTCATACGGAAGGTGGTATTGAGTCTGTCAGGTTCCGAGACAAGAACCTAGTTGTAACCTGAATATCCTTCGAGGGGATAAAACATTTCAAACCCAGACACTATTTTTATTAAATTTGTTCCATGAATGGCACGAGGTAGTTATATTTGTCTGAGGCACGGTTGAGATTTTTGAAATCAACGCACAGGAGGATCTCCCTAGACTTCTTTCTGACAGGGACAAAATTTTACACCTAGGTAGAGTGTCACACTTTGTATATGATCTAATCATTTAGAAACTTCTTTGACTCTTTTTGAATGAGGGGTTCAAGTGTCAAAATGTACTTTCCTTAGTTTTTGCTGAAATGGATTTGCCCCTTCTTTTATCAGTATGATATGTTGGATGTTTTGCATGTCATAATATTTTAGCTCATCATATGTCCACACAAACACATATCGGTACTGCTTAAATAAGTGGATAAATGATTTCCACACTTTTGGTGTACAGCAAGAACTAATATTGACATATTTTTTATATTTTTCTGTTCCCAAATTTATTTGTTCATGGGGCATCGTGGAGTTGTGGGTTTTAGCGTTGACAGGTCCCCAGAAGCGATTTTGCAGATTATACAACTTTTCCAAAAATACCACCCCATTTGGGATGATATTTCCTTTACTTTCATTAGCTGCATCCTACAGTGTCTTTTCCTTCTCATCCTCATTGATCACTGCATCTTTGAACACATCAGCATTCTCCATGAAGCACAGTATTTGTTGGTCATCATTAAACATGCGTAAGTTAGATATGTTATCAGGGACAGATGGTTTATAAATAATTTCTATAAAAAAATCATCCCTCAACGGTGAAAAACTAGCAACAACATTTGCTAATGCATCTTTGGCTGCGTTATGCACTCTTGGAATGAAAATAATATTAAAATATTGAAAATGAAAAATAAAATGTCATACCTCTTGTTGGTAACTCTCTATATGAGGTGAAAGACAATGTATGGTGTCACGTACCTATCGCACCATAAATTCTGAATCACCTACTACTCTTAAGGATGTAACCTTGAGGTCAATGGCTCTTTGTAATCCCAAGATGAGTGCCTCATATTCAGTTGTGTTTTTTTTTTGCACTCGAATTCCAAGTGGCTCAAGATCAAGTGTTTTCTCCATAGTGGGTATATTAAAACGCAACCAACTCCAAAGTAAAAAATCCACATGTTACTTGTACAAGGATCATGAACTACACTAGTACTAGTGCTACTACTACTACTACTTATTGTACAAAGGTCATTTGCACCAGTTGGACTAGGAAGGAGTTCCAACTATGCTTCCGGTGGGACTGGGGACGGTTGTGCAAGATAACACCCCATTTGTGTCTCTAGGAAGAAATTTCCAAAAATAATGTTTGTGAAAGCCAATGTCTCATTTTTTCCATTCAAGGGAGTGACATTGTGTTTCATGTATATTTTTGAATTCACTCGAATCTCGTTGCTTCTGCCCTTATGCGAAAACCATATGTGTGACCGTTTTGTGGCAAAGTATCCTTCTAACTTAATTCACTAATCTATACTTAAAAAAAATATGTATGCCTCTTGTATTTCCATAACCACTATGTTTATGTATTAGTGAACTCGATCGCTAGATGATAAGCGGATGATCACATCTTTGAGTTCACCAACTGCGTGGACAAGAGTCTTATCCAGCTGAATCATCTATGCATATGTTTTTTCCCAATTTGCATTGATTTTATTTTTGATGTATAATGGCATTACATTCACTGATACATTGGAATCAACCAAGAAATTGTTTACACTAAAGTTGAAAATTTCAAATGTTAAGAGAAAGGGAGGGCAGAGTGTGTTTGCTTCCAATTTCAAAGCATGAAGTATTGATTCAAGGGAACCAGAAGATGTACATGATACCTTGTGTGAAGGGGAATTGTTACCTATGGAGGATTTCCCGAGTGCGCATAAGAGAATGTATTATTGATTCGTGAACCTTCTTCATGTCTTCCACTATGTTATATTCCAAAGCGGGAAGGGAAGTCGAAGTGTCTAGGGAAGTAGCTTGACTTTTGACTTCCTGAGTGATGGTATTGTGTTGCCATTTGTGGAAGTGCTCTTTGCTAGAACTTCTTTCCCATACTTGCTCTAAGTTTTTGGCTGAGTTGACTAGCAGATTGATTTTCCTTAAAAAGGATTGTTTGAATTTCATCTTTTCCAACACTACTAAAGTGGTCGGCCCTTGGCTTCTTAAGTTATAATAGTTGGTATATGGCTGGGTTGGAGGGTCACTCAGAGGCTATTTCTCAGCTACACTCTTCTGGGTTGGATGTATACAATTGAACATGTTTATTGAGTGCCCAACACTTGGAGCCTCATCCGATGCAATGGCTTCTTCCTTCTCTTTTTCGGGCTCAGTATTCTCATCAATGAACACCACATCACAAAAATGCATAGAAATGCAGTTCATGGTGTGATTCCATTCTGGGAATGTTTTCTCATAATGGTTTTTTTTATGGAACGAACAATATATATCCATTCCCAGTTCACCCAAGTTGTCAATATTCAACGTAACATTTGAACTATGTGCAGACTTTGCCTATTGGTTACTACTGCTACTGGAATTTGTAATCCTCCTAATAAAATTTTAACGTGGATTCTTGTTGCTTACAGTGGTCACACTTGACCTTTGTTTTAGTTTTTCCACCTCATTTGACATATTCTTAAGCATGTGGGTCAAGTTCTCGAGATCAGACGATTCTTTCTCTTTGGCCTTGCTCACGAAGCCTTGAGACCTTCTACTTGTGTCTTTGGAGTCCTTTGTTGGTTCATCATTCAAGATGAATCTGATTGCGTGCAAGTCTTTCTCAACTGTGATATCCTCTTCATAATTTTCCATAAGTTATAGTTTCGCAGTTTTCTTCACGAACTTCACAATGCTTGCTGGCAAGACACAAGTGTAGTAAGCTATTGTGATGGATTCATGAGGTCTCGTATCTTTTGGAAATCTACTCAAAATGTGACTGAACGTCTAGTTGAAGTCTTTCACTTTGTCTTTCTACTCCATATTTATGTTACCCAACTCTCTTAATAACATGGTGGGGGTCTTCTCATCAGTAAATTTCTCAAGGAATATTTTCTTAAACCCTCTCCAATTCTGGTTGGAGTTCACCAGAAGGTTTTGATACCATACAGCTGCTCTACCATCTAAGGTACATGGGAAAATTCTACATGTGATGTGCCTCAAGTTTTTGTAGATGCAGGTAGAACTTGTCTAGGTGGTCTTTGAAATTCACTAGTTTATTAGGGTCATAATTTGTTAGGAGCTTCTCCGAGTGCTTTGGAATTTTTTGCAACATACCCAGAATTGCAACTGGGCCCTGAGTCATCCAATCCAAATATTGGTCAGACATGTCTTCTTCTTCGCTCTTTACCCCTTATTTGTCATATTTTGATGGCTCTTCTTCTTTTTCCTCACCGCCCAACCCGCGGGAAGTTATTTCTGAGAGTATAGAGTTATCTCTACTACCACTACTGAAAACTAGAGGTTCTGTTGTGTTCTCCACACATTCAGTTAGATCTTTAAGGGTTACAATAACTAAATCTTCAAGAGAGGAAACCACAATCCCATTAGGGGTGGTTTTGTTCTTTGGTACATAATACGGAAGACTGAGTACTCTCGGGATCAATCCCACTTATTTTTCGAATTGGTAGGTTATGGGACAGATAGCCCAAAATTGATCATATGGGATTTCACAAGTTTGAGTGGGTTAGGGTTGGGAAGAGTTGCCAACTTCAGTAACACGAGTGGGGAAAGTGCATTGAACGTTGTTTCCTTGATCAAAAGATGATATGTTGTGGTCAATGGGTTCATCAGCTATAAAATATTGGCTTCCCTCCTTCTAGCGCCACAAATGTTGATGGTGCTAGATTTGCCAACAATATGGGGATCTCCCTGGTATTAAGTCCCAACAAGATCTCATATTGTTTTGTGTAGGAATCTCATTCGAAATAAATGCTCAGTTGCCATATTCTTAAATATTTTCCTTGGTTCTGACTATTAGCAAGAGAGAGATATGTAGATGTACTTTCAAAAATCAAGGAGGTGTGCCTGGTGAATTTCCAATTGCGAGTATATCAAGTTTATTCTACTACGAGGGGAAGAGAAAAGTGAGACTGTAAGAGAAATGTAATAGTACCACCCAGGAAGAGACACACATGAACTGAAGGATCCATCTAACATCCAGCGGAATAATCCACAAGGGATGTGGCGGTCATTACAACCAATAATGGAGAAATAAATGCCTAAAATAATATGGAATAGTCCACGAGGATGGGACAGCATTAACAACCATTACAGCACATTCTCAACAAGATAAGCACTAAAATAACCGAAATATTTCAACTATATTAGTACATGGGAAAGAAAACTTGAAATACAAACATCTGTAGAATAGTATTACAATCATTCATAGTCCATGCGTGAAGAACGTTATGGCCTTGAAAGGCTTTTGTTATTAAGTAAAATTTCCAAGACACATATGTACAATGAACATCACTAGCTCCAATAGTGGAGTGTTGAAGCCACTCCCTATTCCACAAAAGAACTACTTATCTCTCTAATTCTTTGTTGGTGGAGAAAAGGTGAAAATTTCCTTTGCTCATACAATGAGGGAATATGTATAAACAAGGGTGAATCTTTGACTACTCTCATGACTATTTGATTTCCCATGACTTATCAACTTACATGACCCTTTACATTCATGTGTTCCCTTTGGACTTCCACTTTACAATACATTTTATTATAATAGTCATGATATACAATAGTGATGTGGCATATGACCACTCCTGACATGAAATAACTTGAAACTACTGACATGGACTACTAGATGACATGGAAATGTCAAGCCATATTTTATGTTGAGAGTTGAGTGTCTTCATGAAAGAGCTCTCCTTTTCTCCTCTACATGCCTTGGTGATAGGAAGTCTTCAATGATCTTAATTCTTGGATAGTGATCGAAAACTAGTGTCATTTCTCTTTCTATTGACCAATCATCTTGTGAGTTCAGCTGCAAGAGTTTCTTTGAGCATGCTTCCCTCCTTATCTTCCTTCATCATATCACCATGACTTGATAGAGTACATGTTCCTGCAATTCACTCATGGCGGGATGACATCAATCCGAAAACCCCTAGCCTAAATGATTCATTTTTATCCATGAATTGAACCCAGAACAAGTGATAGGCTAGGAAAGGAGGCTCAATTACTATGCATATGTGCAGTTCAAGCAAGAAAGGGGAAGCCCTAAGCCTTTAGACTATGCAGTGCACAATTCAAGATGGGCTAGGAGGTATAACTACGTAGTTTCTAGAGCTAGTGGGATAGGCTGCAGGGATGGGAATAGGGAAATATTACTATGTATTTCTAGGTATCAAGAAAGTCCTAGGTGAATTCACAGTGCATAGTTCCAAGGCTCAAGGGGAAATCTTGATGCTTGAGGTTGCAAAGTGCGTAGTTCAAGTCGGGATAGAGGCGATGACTGCACAATTCTATAGGTCAAGGTCAAGGCTTGGTAACCAAAACTGCACAAGGGATCTGTCTTGGGAGGAAGGAACTTCACACTGTGCAGTACCAAGTAGCAAGGTCACCACTTTAGGATTGAGACTGTGTAGTACGCAGCTCAGGGGAGGCCCGATGAAGCTAAGTTTCTCGATCGGGAAGTTTTCCAAAAAATGACTGTGTGGGACTGCTAAGATCGATGTAAACATTGATGGAATTTGACTATGATCACACACTTAGCATACTTGATGACTCAAACAAGATAGATCATCCAATATATACAAACAAAAAAAATTCCTCCATGTGATAGCTTTACGACAAGTGCGACACCAGAGATACACTTTATGACGACCATGACGACACTTGTTCGATGGTGCTTAAAACTTTGGAAATGAGTGTGATAGATACTTACAAGGTTAGAACAACTCATTTTCATAAAGGTGACCTCTTGGAACCACTAGAACAAGCTCATACATTCAATTTTATAGCCAGCATGCCAAAATAAGCCACTATGCATGTTTTTGTGAAAGGCATCACAACACTTTTAGAAAAGCAATAAAATGAACTTCAAAATTTGCGACAGTCATGAGCAAGACCAAGGAATGCTATGAAATTTGATATAGGATAAAAATTTTGAGGGGGTTTTAACAACTATGTAATATTCCCAATTAGTCATGAGCTAATTGGAATATTCATTTTTGTTTTATTGCTTTTTTTAAATAATAAGAGGGCAAAGGAGGTCCATATTTATCCTTAATCATGAATAAATCAATGCCAAATATAAAAGAGAAAAATCTTGGCAGCTTAATTGAAGCACCCTTGGTGTGAAATGGGTTGGATCACTTTGATTGGGTCAACCTTGAGTAGATCTACAGCATTGTCATGGAGGAGTGGCCGTCAATGAGGTACAACACAGTTTTAGATGGGGATGTTGTGTGTGAATGTAGTGATCTTTTTTGGATGGGGCTTAGGGTTTGCAAGCTCATATTCTATTTAAGGAAGAGGGGAAGCCATATGGAGGTTGTTGATGTATATGATATTTTTGAATATATGGTCGTTTAGACATATATCTTTCTCTTGTTGTTTAGCTGAGATAGAGTGTTGTTTAGCACAGGGTGTTCCTGATCGAGAATCCCACCTCTTCCATTAAGTAGATCTTGGAGGAGTCTTTCACTACATTGTCCACTATCTGTCTTAAGGCTAAGCTTCTTCTTTTAACTATAGCACAGATCATATTGAGGGTTTGGTGTATTTGCAAGTTGCAGCAAGTGGAGACTATATCTCTAGATCTAGGCCATTTCAGTGCTCCTTTTCAGTGGAGGAGGTTTCTACTTCATTGGGAGGACTGTATTGGAGGGCTTTGAGCTCATTTTCAAATATTTTCAACATTCCAACCTTATTTTGATCCCTATCGCACAGTTTACTTCCAGATCTACGTTATTTCTGTAGGAGGAGTTGCAGGGTGATTTAGCACACCATTTGGAGAGTTGATTTTCAAGTGATGGGAATCTACCTTTCACTTTGAGGATCTATTGGAGGAGGCTATTTTATTGATCATGTCAGATCAGGTACACTTTCCAAATCTATATTTTTTAGTAGATTTGTAGTCTTAGATCTCAGATCTACAACTTGTACTTGGTGTTTTGCTGAAAACCCTTGAGTGGTTCTATAGAGGAGCTTGTATAGTGCATGGATCTGATATAGATCTAAATTTTGCAGCACATATCAACTCTATGTCTGATTTATAATCTACTACTATTGCAGATCCAATAAAATAACACTATGATGGTTTTCTATCTTTTCTATATAGTTGTAGCACCTCTTATTGAGGCATTTTATTCATTGGAGGCTTGTATTTCCTGTTATGCATCTTATGGGCCATATTTTAAATATATTTTTCTACTGTAATAGCATATGAAAGGTCTCCATATTGGCCTCTTTCTTCATAAATGATGAGCTGTGTTATTTTTCCATCATTTTGCACTATATTCCTGCTTTTCCCATTTCGGAATATTACAGTGGTATCGAAGCATAATATTGGCACAGCCTGTGCATTTTGAAAGTCAATATGTCATATGAAGAAGGAGAGCCTCTCACTAATAGAGAGAAGATATATCAAAGAAGAAGACACAAAAATTTTGATTATACTGATGAGAAAGGAGACAAGGGTAAAACCCCTTTATTTGGAGGTGAAGATGAAGAGGAGTTCCCTAAGATCCTTTGTAGAGTCGTGCAAGACATTGCTTAAGAGATCAAGGAGATGAGGATGGACATATTCAAGGAATCCCCTAAAGGATTTCATCACGGAGAAGGCTCTAGCATGTCTCATCACTGGAACGATCAACCAGTGTATCAACCACAAGTTTCCCAATGCTCTACCATGCCTGCATTTTTTTTTGTGGGAAATGAAGGGTTTCAAGAGCAAGAATCCCTTGAAGACTATTTTATGGAGTATGAATATCAAACTCAGAGTTTCAAATATCACTTGAGTTTTCAGGAGTTTTTTCAAGTGAAGGACAATAAAAGACTAAGGCATCATCATAGAAGTGGTGGATTCATTCAGAATCATGATCAACACCATACTATGGACAGATTCTTTTTACCCAATTTTTATGGGTCATCCAAGTGCACTTCCAAATCATGGGTAGAAAAACTTGACATCTACTTTCAGTTGAACAAATTTCCAGAAATGGAAGCCATTAAGATTGCAGTGTTGCACCTTGAGGGTGAATCACATGACTGGTGGTTCCATGGCTTGTCTACATTGGTTCATGCCAATGTAACTGCTTATTCATAGTTCACTAGAAGGCTGGTGGAAAAATTTGATAGAAGAGATCCAAAAGCACCATTCAAGAGCCTTGCAAAGTTAAAGCAATCAGGTAATGTAGAAACTTACATCTCTGAATTTTTAAGAGTTTATGTTATGGTTCCTGATTTTTCTGTAGCAAGAAGGGTGTACATGTTCATGGATGGGTTAGATGAACCTCTTCATGGCTTGGTTAAGTCTACCAAGCCCACTACCCTACATGATGCCATTGAAAGGGCTAGATACCTTCAATATGCCTTTCCAAAAGAAAAGGAAACATTTTAGCATAAGCCCTCTTTTCCATCAAAGGGAAAAGAAGAAAAGGTTGCTCCTTCAAAGGAGAGTCAACATAAAAAAACCTCTTGATGATCATATCCGGAGAGATCTAAGAAAAAGGAAGCTTTGCTTCACTTGCCAAGAAGCTTGGGCACTTGTACATAGATGTGCAACTGGAAAAGAACATTACATAGAGGTCTTCTCAGATGATGAGGAGGAAGAATAATATGAACCAAGAAGAGATCATAGCGATGACACTGCAGGAGGAGAACCAACACCATCAGGAGATGGGAATGAAGAATTTTTCCTATTGGAGGGGCTCTTGCATATTTGAGAGGAGTACCTAATTACTTGACCTTAAGAGTTCAAGGTTCCATCTTGAATCAGAGAGTTTATGTTTTGGTTGATAGTGGGGCTACCCACAATTTTATTGGTTCCCAACTAGTGCAAAGGAGGGAAATACCCACTAATGCTTTTGAGGGATTTTCTGTTTTGGTCTCAGGAGATAGAACTATGCAATGCATTCATTATGTACCTTCATTATCAGTCACCATGGGAACGTATACATTGATTGATCACTTCTTTGTGGTTAACATACCTAACACCAATGTGATATTGGGTGTTCAATGGTTGATTACTTTGGGGAAAGTCACCACTGATTGGGAGGCTTTGCAAATGGAATGGGTGGATAAAAAGAGTGGTAAGACTCAAATGATCAAAGGCATGCATACATACCCCTCACATACAACTTCCACACAGAAATCAAATATGGATTTGCGCAGTGGAAGTAAGGACCTTACAGTCCCATCTATTATGCTCATGAGATTGCTACATGGGACACTATTATCTAGTGGCAAACCACATAGGAGGCCACCTAATTCAGATTTGGTGGGAGATATCTCACAACATGATGCTCCAAGCATAGATCCAAGAGGGATGGGAGCATTACAAGGCAATGATACAGTGTTGGGAGTCTTGGGTAGGCTCAAGGAGGAGGGAGATATTCTCCCAACATCATCATTACCCACTCTCATTTCAGATTTTGCACTGTGGGAGGAGATGCATGGAAGGAATGGCCTTCCAACACATACCTTTGGCATGGGAGATGTTAAGGAGGAGAGCAGCCATATGACATACATTTATGTTGGTAGATCATCAGCGTTGTCATTATGGGAGATCGATCCGTATTGGAAATCCCAACTGTTGGTGGATTACTACAAGGATCTTCACACATGCATGATACTTGACGACCAACTACATGAAGAGGGCTATTCAGTCCAAGAAGGAGGCATCTACTATCATGGTAGGATCTTCTTATCTAGAGCCTCCAAGCTCAAGGAGAAGTTGTTGCAAAGGGCCTATGAATATTTATTTTTCAGCCACATATATTCCATGATATTCTACAACATCATCATGAGAATCTACACTTGGAAGGGCTTTGAAAGAGAACTATATCAGAATTTTCAAAGATGCATGAACCATGTGGAGATGGGGCAGCAACATAACTCTATAAAGGAGTTTATTTAGCCATCTCTTTCTCTTTTTGAGAGAGGAGATAGATCTATGCACCACTCCATTTGTTTAAGGAGGAATTTTAGTGAAGAATATGCTCATGTAAATAATGTTTCATTTTATTATTGTTTGCATTCTTTCACCATGTATATGTAGGCCATAACTCCAAGAAGGAGTATTGTACCTTATAAAATTCATGGCCAACTTTGGGCCACAAAAATTTCTAAACATGGTCACTCCCTTAGAGATCAAAGGGAGATATTGTATCATTGTGGGTGCATTCCTAAAGCGCCAAACATATCTCACACTTTCATCCACAATGAGATGACTTGGGCAGCAAGTAAGTGGTGGGGAAACCACTTACCACATCATGATATGATGCAGTCAGGAGACGCATTGTGCTAGTTCCACATGTGGGACTATGACCCACCTCCATATGCACAAATTTATGTTTGTATGTATGTAGTTTTGATCCCATACATTGATGATGTGCTTGTACTTTTTATGGCAATGTATGGAGGGAGAATGGGAGGTATGTATGTGACCTTCGGAATGGAGATTCTCCATGTTCATTATGCTACATGTTTCAGGGAGAACATTGGAAAAACCATGTTTGTTTCATTTGAACTATTGTCTCCTTATGGGATGGATTATTTACATCTCATGAGAACTTTGGAGGAGAAATTCATGGAGGGATGGATTAGTGAACACTTAGCTTATGGAGGAAGCTTATCACATGTTGGTGTCACCAATGGAGGAGGATAAAAGTTGCAGCACTCACCTTTTCAGTTGCTTGAAGACAAGCAACATTTGGGAAGGGAGGACTGTAATATTCCCAATTAGTCATGAGCTAATTGGAATATTAATTTTTTTTATTGCTTTGTTTAAATAATAAGAGCGAAAAGGAGATCCATATTTCTCCTTAATCATGAATAAATCAATGCCAAATATGAAAGAGACAAATCTTGGCAGCTTAATTGAAGCACCCTTGGTGTGAAAGGGGCTAGATCACTTTGACTGGGTCAACCTTGACCAAATCTACAGCGTTGTCATGGAGGAGTGGCCATCAATGAGGTATAGCGCAGTTTTAGATGGAGATGTGTTGTGTGAATGTAGTGATCTTTTTTGGATGGGGCTTAGGGTTTGCAAGCTCATATTCTATTTAAGTAAGAGGATGGAAGCCATATGGAGGTTGTTGATGTATATGATATTTCTGAATATATGGTCTATTTAGACATATATCTTTCTCTTGTTGTTTAGCTGAGATAGAGTTTTGTTTAGCACAGGGTGTTCCTGATCGGGAATCCTACCTCTTCCATTGAGTAGCTCCTGGAGGATTCTTGCACTACATTTTCCACTATCTCGCTTAAGGCCAAGCTTCTTCTTTCAACTATAGCATAGATCTTGTTGAGGGTTTGGTTTTTTTTGCAATTTGTAGGAAGTAGAGACTAGATCTCTAGATCTAGGCCATTTCAGTTTTCCTTTTCAGTGGAGGAGGTTTCTACTTCATTGGGAGGACATTATTGGAGGGCTTTGAGCTCATTTTCAGATCTTGGCATCAATCCAACCTTATTTTGATCCCTACAGTGTAGTTTACTTCTAGATCTACGTTATTTATGTAGGAGGAGTTGCAGGGTGGTTTAGCACACCATTTGGAGAGTTGATTTTCAAGTGATAGGAATCTACCTTTCACTTTGAGGATCTATTGGAGGAGGTTATTTTATTGATCATATCAGATTATACACACTTTCTAGATCTGTATTTTTCAGTAGATCTGCAGTTTTATATTTCAGATCTACAACTTGTACTTGGTGTTTCACTGAAAACCCTTGAGGGGTTCTATAGAGGAGCTTGTATAGTGCATGGATCTAATATAGATATAAATTTTGGAGCACATATCAGCTCTAGATCTTATGTATAATCTAATGTTGTTGTAGAGCCAATAAAATAACGTTGTGAGGGCTTTCCAGCTTTTCTATATAGTTGTAGCACCTCTTATTGAGGCATTTTATTCATTGGAGGCTTGTATTTCATGTTATGCATCTTATGGGACATATTTTACATATATGTTGCTACTGTAATAACATATGAAAGGTCTCCATATTGGTCTCTTGCTTCATAAATGATGATTTTCATTATTTTTCCATCATTCTGCACTATATTCCTTCTTTTCCCATTTGGGAATATTATAAGCTACAACACAAGGCAAAGGGTTTATTGCCCCTTCATATTTAGTATTAATACAAAAGAGTGTTTATTTCCTATTTTATTTTTCAATGGATCTGATGTACTGTGTATTTAATTCCATATTTCCATTGATAATGATATTATGTACTAGTTTCCTTAATCACTAATATGGGTTTTATTGAGTCATTTATCTATCATATGCCTTTGATATTTTGTTGTTATTATATATGCAGGTCTGGATTCTAGGCATTGAAGAGCTAAATTGAACCATAGCAAGGATCTTCATCAAGCATTTCATTTGAAAAGCTATGGATTTCATATTCCAACATTATTACTTATGATTCAATATGAATGAAATCAAGAAAAGATGTACTAGTTTGTATGTTTGTTACTAGATTCAACCATTGAATCTAGGGAGATTTGTCTTGTCTGCATAAGCAATTTTTCCACCATAACAAAGGGGGAATCCATTTTTTAGGGTCCAAAACAAGAAATTCTCCCCAACCCTGTCAGTGCACCTGGTAGTGTCGATTCTAGTACCATTATTCTTCACCATGATGAATAACCTCTAGAATTCCATATCATTCCCTATCACCCTAGGGATGATCAACTTCATCCTTCATACATCTTACATTTATAACCCAGTCCCATCTACATTGTTGTTATTTAAGCCTAGTTTCATCTAGGTGAGTGTCAGTCCCTTATATCTAAATCCACTCTTTCGTATGGTAACACCATGTCTCCAAACCCAGAAATTTAGTCTGTTTGACTCATATATGTAGCACCATGTGATATTGGAACTCTGACATTTCCTTTCTCCTATTGTATCCATCCCTTATTCCCATAAGAATGTAGCCAAGTCATACCATAAAAACAAATGGTGATAATAACATGAAGTGCACTATCATATTATGTACCAAAATCATCTATGTAAGTTTTTAGAATTAATTATTCTAAATACATTTGGCATGTCTATAGAATGCTACATCCACATCCAATAGGAGTCTTCATTCCCATCTTTTCATATCCAATTATTCCCCTCCATCATCATATATTGGGGTGTAGTATCCCATTCTTGGGGGAATGATGACCCACTGTCCACTTTCTCAATTGGTTATGTTAGCCTCGTACTCACATAAACAATCAATAAATCCAAGTATTTACAAAATAGTGAAATTATGAAAATATTAATAATTAATGTAGACTTACGCTAGAAGTCTACGTATGACAAAAATGGGAATGGAAATCACAAAAAATCAGCTAAGATATTTGTGTAGATATTCATGGAGTTTTGTGGAGAAATTTGTGGAGAAGGTTCAACCAATTAGTCAAATGGGTAATTTGTTATGAGAACCTTAATCCTATAATATGAGGCCTCATGTGTGAGATAATTATGTATCATTATCATTACTTGTGAATATGCATTCAAGCATAAATCCTTTTTCACCAAATCTTTGTCTCTGATATTTTATTTTGTTTTGTTTTATTACATCAATTGGTATCAGAGCCAAGGGTTATGATATTGAAGTTGTAATGTCATTGTTGGATTGAGAGAAAGATCAGTGAATCGGGAAAGTGGAAAAGAGCCTCTGGGAAATCATTATAGTTTTTATGCATTGATATCATTGTGTTATAGGAAATCACTGGAGTTGTTGTGCATCTTGTTTGAAGACAAATCCAGTGTGTTGGAGATCGGATTAGAGGTCATGAGAAGGATCGCATAACGAGTATCGCTACATTAAGCCACGAGTTGCATCAAAGGTTGGTAAACTTTGTTCTATAGAGGTTGATGTTGTTAATCATTGAAAAATTGAGATGATGGAGCTTGAGTGATCGTTTTCGTGAAATAATTGGAGGCCCCGTTTTTCGAGATAGATATGTGTATCTTCCTCGTGTAAAGTTATGTGAAAATAATCATTGAAGTTGTCTGTGATCCATTAAGTCTCAAAAGCCTCAATGTTGGTTTTAGTGGAGGCTCCACTTCCATAAAATCATAGGCAACATTAATCTCACATATTTTTTGGTTTCAAACTCTCCATGCTCTTATATTTCTCAACTCTCCACAGATTTCCTATCTATGGCTATAGATATGGAGTTCTCAAAGAGATATATTTAAATTATGATTTATTCAAACATGCAACAAAAGAAAGAGTTGTTGAAAAGCAGCACCAGTGAACACCCACGAGCACTCATGGGAGATTAAAGAAGATCTAGTTATATTTATTTTTATATATTATTGTTGTTTCTGAAATAGTGTAAACAACCAAGGGGCCATGAGCAATACTACTCCTGCAACAGTTGATGAGATATTTGGATCTGATCATTTGAATGGAATTTTTCACCTTCTGATCTTGTATTTTTTTTTCCAATCTCATTATACCAAGGATTTTTGTTGTTTGAGCTAATCTAGAATGTCATTTAGGGTTTAAAAAATTTTCCTTCCATGGTGGATGAGCTCATACGATAACATATTTAGGTATTTTATGGCAGAATTGACATGGCTAGTGACTCGCTGCGATGTGCTCAATGATTTTTTGTTTTATTAAAATTAGATTAGACGGACATACATGAGTTGTGGAGCTGCAGAAGATCCAAGTATGTGCATAATTAAAAATATTTTTTTTCTTTCAACTAAATATACATGTAGCTAGTATGAATACCTGCATCACATGTTGGATAAATAGTGTGCTACATTGAAAACATCTATGGAGTAGTTTTGTAAATCAAGAGAGGACCCTCAAGATTTGGCAAGTAGATTGTGACTAATCATGGGTCTAGTGGAATACTAAGAAATGTGTGAAGGAAATTTGTGAGGGAAGAACCAACAACCGTAGAAATCCATCAACATGGTGTTATGCGGATTAATCACTCTTGCGGACAAGAGTGATCTCCCTAGTATTCAACGAATAGCTAGAAAAAAACATCCATTTGGAAACCTTTTTCTCTAGATTAAATACATTTCATAATTATTATAAGAAAGTAGAGAGGACATGCCCCTACCTTGAAATCCAACGTTCAATGCAGTCTTTTATCCTGTCGCTCCAAAGGGGCTTCTTCAATAAGTAGAGCCTGCAATCAAAGACAAAACAAAGGAATCAAAGCATCTGCAACATATAATAATCAAGAAAATTTAACCCAACTTAGTGATTAAGGAGTCTAAGTATTGTTTTTATTTCCATAATCATAAGAACAAATCAATGAGAAAAAGAGATCCATATGTATTATCTTGAATAAAAAGATTAATCTTACAACCTGATGCCTTGATTTTGTACAGATTTCTCCTGGGGTCTTGAACAATCGCTCCTCCTTCAGTTTGATAAGCCTTCCTCTCTAAATACCAGCATGGAGTTATGGACATAATGGTGTGATCATTCTCATGGCAACAAAAACTAGTGTAGAAAGTATGCACTCTTGGGAATTCTCTTCAGCAATTACCTTTACAATCTTAGCATCTACCATCTACTATGTGTGTAGAATCTACAATCTCCATTCTACCCTTGAGACTGAAACTTGAGCTCAATTCATAGGGAAATAGAGGTAGTTTTAGTTCCATGAAGAGGGGGATGGATTCCTCTCATGAAGGGATTTAAGATCAATGGACCAAGGGATAAGCTCCATGAGTGGAGGGATAAATCTCAAACTGATTGTGACTTTAGAAGCTTCCAGTTGGGAGAATATTTGACCAGCTAGGCTTCTAGAATTTACTTTTTCTTTTATTTTTATTTTTACGGGGGTCCGCAGGTAATAGTAGCAAAACGTTTAGGGTTTGCCTCAGTTTATAGACCAAAAATCCGCGGACCTGCAAAAAAAGGCTAGAAAAAGTGCGGAGGTAGACTTTTAAGGGTTTTACAGAGCTTTTCTCCAATTCCAAGACTTGATTCAGGAACATTAAGGTTTTTGACTTCTAATGGAACATGATATAGGTAGTAATAGACCTATACATACAGTCAAATTTCATGGTGACTAAATAATGTGTAATAGATTGCCCCCTAAAGTGCGAAGTCTAAGGTTATTCTGAAAAGTGAAGTGCTTTATCATTCCAAGGATTGGATTGGAGACACCGGTCGAAAACCTGTAAAAACATTCAATGAAAACATATATATATCATCGCTAAGGTAGGCATTCCCATACTCAAATCAAAACTAACTAAATTTTCTGGTACATATATGTTTTCAATATTACATCAAAACTAGACACAGTAGGGGTGCAACCATCTGTCATGAGTAGTCTATTGTGTCATGAATAATAAAACTCCTCACAGCATGGATGGTGGAAACTATATCCAAGGTCTTGATTTCCGCTTCCTAAACTAGTACGAATCTATCCATGAGATTGATTATGTCAAAGTCGAACATGGTAGAAACCACTTGATTACCAGTCAATGATGTGAATTGTTAACAAGTGTGAGAGAAACCAAAAATAATGATAATGGCTCTCAAAGTACTCCAGTAATGGCTCTCAAAGTACTCCAGTACAATCTATGAAGTGTGAATGAATGATTTGCAGTTGAACACTCATAGAACCATTCGATCAAAGGTTAATGATGCAACCTGCTGTCGAAGGCGATAAACCTTCCATTAGGGCATGCAAATCCCAAGGTACTAATAGGATTCTAGATCAACTTTATAGATGATGAGCTGACGTCGATAGAAATTGACCCATCGTAGGAAAGCCCATGACACGAAACCATTAGATCAAGTTTTGAAGAAATATTTGCAAGGACTGACTCAAAGATGATCAACGTGAATGGAGACAAATGTTTGCAATGAATGGTTTATTTGAACTCTCTCTTGAACAAATAACGACACTGCAAATGGCTTGGAAACATTTGACTTAAAGCTAATACCTAGAAACTGGCTGAAGAATTTCAATGTGGTTTGATTAACTATTAGACAAAGGATTTCCCAACCCAGGTACATGTTGGAAAAAAAGGAGGTCTCTGAGCAACACCCAGGTTCAGGATAGAGGCCAACAAGGTTTCCGCATTAGTCTAGCACAATGCCAACATTTTCACCCTACTCGAAGGAGTAGAGCGTCTCACCTGAGGCGTGTCCTTAGTAAGTTTAGGAGACAGATAAAGTACCAAACAGCTGCAATCATGAAGAACAACTAAAGGAACTTGAAACAGCAAACAGATCTTGCTACTATGTATAAGCTATTACTCATCAAGGACGTTCAGGATGCTGAACTAAAATTTAAAACGAGGCACACATTCACAATAAGCAACTGATTAACATTCAACTCAGAACATCAAACACAAAAATAACCATATTTCATTATCATTATCAAACGGCATAAATCACTCTGCAAAGTCTATTACAAGGTGATTCAATACAACAAAGATCTAATAGAGCTCTCCTACGGCTCTCTTCCTTAGCCCTCTGCCGGACTAATCCCTTCATCTACGCTGGTTGATTTCCTATTTTTTATTTTGCCAACGTGACTGTCAGTCTTTCCTCTTTTTTTGTTCCGCTCTTTGCCTCTTCTTCTTGATTACTAGGAGTTTCGTTGATTATCTATGTCTCCCATACCTGCCATATGCGTTGTTCTCCACAATTTCCGTGCCACCTATCTTCCAGCTATCCACAACTATGACAGATCCATGTCTACCGTGATTGCGCTCCGCCACCTATTCTCTGCAACTCAGAATTGTTCCTTTCTCAAAAAAAAGGCCCCAAAAGACCCCGACCACACGCTATTGACTCATCCTGAGTCAATATTTTCCTGCTGCTACGGCTTCCATCGGTCTGTCTACTTATGAGGCTGACTCTGTCTTCTCCGTTTCTTCACTCTATCCAAAAAAGGGCCCCAAATCTGGAACCTTTCTCAATGTTGAAGACTTGATTTCTGCGAACTCGATAATTTCCTGTTGCCATTCTCTAATTAGCTGGTCAGTTTCGGTGGCGACTCTTTCAGCCTCGGTTTCGCCTGCTACTAGGGGCAGCTTGTTGAATACCTCTTGAATCTTTGTCCTGGCTTTGGCTACCATCTATTCTATTGGCTCTTCCTTCTACTTGACTGGTTGCCTTAGCTCTCTAAGGACCTGCTTTGTGGCAGCGAAATGCTCCTCTATCTTCTGTATTATGGTTTCTAGTACCTCTGCTTGGTTGTAGAGTTGGGTTATGCCGACGGGATCCATGGCCTCTTTGATCTCTTGTGAAATTTGTTGAATTTGTGCTGAGATAGGTTGGGCTTTCATGGTTAACGAATTAGAGAATTCGTGTAAATGTTTTAGTAGGTTGTAAGCCTTTTTTACTGTCAGCCCCGGGGTTTCCTTCATTCCGGTTACCTGCTTCTGTTTCTCGGTAACCTTCTCAGCATATATCACGATGGGATCTAGTAATGTTGGTCTGGTGGTTAGCGTTTGTTTTAGCTCTTGCTTTTCTTTTCTGAGATTTTCAAATGTCATTTTCACTTGGATAGACCTTTCGACCATGGAGCAGGCCGATATGTCCTCTGGCATCTTGTTATCCTTGGAAATTACTGTTGGCCAGAGGTTCTTGAAGATATCTGTTACCTTTTCCAGTTGTTCCTATAGACTTTCCTTCTCCCCTTTTAGTTTATTGCGCTCTTCAATAAGCGCAATGACTTGCCATTGTTGCTGCTCAAACCTCGGTTTGAGGTCATTATGCATCCCTTCTTCCTGCTATGCTACTAGATGAATGAAGTTGTATAGTTGTTCAGTCCCCCAGATCTACATGTTCTCAGCGCCTGACATGTCATGGGTTGGCAGTCTTTCTATGAGAGCTTGCCTGCTGGCTATTGATCTCTCTGAGTGCTCATGCATTGATGTGGGTTAATTCTGTTGCGACAGCTGACGTTCTGGGTTATTCATACTAGTGGTCAGTTGAATCTACTGTAGTATTAAGTTGGCATGATGAAATGTGTTCAGCTCTTTTGGCGAGGATGTTGTATCTGTAGTAAAATATCCTCCTTGAACTAATAGTTTTAGGAAAGTCCCCTCCCCCGCCAGAGTTTGGTTAACCTCGGTTTCCATATCCGTACTTGAGTTAACTTCTACCTCGGTGTCCCCTTTTGTCTTGTTTCTTAACTTAACTGGGTCTGAGATAGTTGTTGAGTTGAATGGAGTGCGGGTGGATTTGTCTTTGGAAGTAAATGAAGTATGGGGTGATGAATGGTGAGTGTGAGGTGAAGAGGTGTGAGTGTGGGGTGGAGATGATGTTTGAATATTCAAAACCGAGAACAGATCAAACAAAGGTAGCGTGGAGGTGACCTGGGTGGCAACCTCTGGCTCTTCTCAAACTGACACTCCCGTATCCATGGGTTGGGTCTGATCTTCCTCGGTGAGGTCAAATATTTTCCTAGGTGCCATAATTCTTGCTTTCCTAGCCTTAGGGGTATCTACTGGTGGTTTAGGTGCCTTACTCTTACAGATTGAAGTTACTGTGGTGCTGGGGGTGAATTTAACATGGTGGAAGGTAGGGCAGTGACGATAGGTGTAATCATGGATGGTGATGCATAATTTGAAGACTGGAAATCTAAAAAATAAGGAAACACAGTAGAATCACTTGTGAGGTTTTGTATTACCAGATTGAAGTCCTTCACCCTCGTTTCTAGCTATTCCAGTAAAGTTTTTAGCTACAGTCAAGAAATCCTACTCGTTGTTTCCTCTGGTGTCTCCCCTGGGAGAGCTTTCGACAGAATGCCCTCGAATGAATAGTGAGTTATTTTGCTTCTGATTTCCATTCCAACTCCTGGCCATGAACATACTTCAGTGTGGAATGCCTTTTCTTCAACTTGAAACTTTAACGGTCTAATTTTAAACATGGTTTCATCCACACAACTGGTTCTGATATATGTTTGCTTGTGGGTTACCCCAAACCATATCTGCGAGGAATATCTGTCCAATAGGTTCCTCGGAACCCTTTGTTGTCTCGCCACCACATCCACCATCTACTTATACCAGAATGAGAAAGCCTCCTCATTTACCTCCTTGGTGCTAGGATCTCCCGAGATTCTCCAAGATGTAAACTTCAACGCCATTGGCTGGTCATTTGTGATTTCCGAGAGCTGTCTTACCCCCAGGTGAGTCCATTTACACATCGAAAATTCCATTACGAGGTAGTCGTAAATGAATCCAGTGGCTCTTTTGTAGTTATCTTCGCAGGCCTCAAAAAATTCGTTCAATAGGAATGTACACCAGTTCAGCTGGGTTCCTTGGAGGCAGTGTTCCGCAACTAAAATGGTATCGAGGGTGCATTCGCCTTTGGTGTAACGCCTCATCGTCTTACCCATGATTAGGTAGCAGGAAAATTTCACTCTTGTATTGTTGATGAGGTCTATCTTTGCCCCCTTCCGTCCTCTTGTGGTCTCATATTTCTTATAGTAATCACAGTCTCCTACCTTCTTGGATCTCTTGGACACGTTCTAGAATGTCATTGAGACATCCTTCCGTTCTGTTGATAATCCCGCAAGCCTATTGATATCCTCTGCATGTATTGGCATTTCTTTCCCTAGCCACAATGATCCATTCTGGAGTCTGCTCAATAGGAATTTCGTACACTGCATTGCCACTCCCGTTGTTCCAAACACTGGGAGGTTCTTGAGGTTCAGTATTGTCGATTTTTGGATACCTCTGAACTCTGGATTCATTCTTGTTGCTTCCCCTCCTCCTTCTGTAGCATAATTCTCTATGTATACTTGTCTCTTCATAGCTGGAAATTGATATGAATCCGTGAAATATGTATCAATCAGAAACGCATTGTCATACTCTCCCACTAACAATTCCATCCTTTGAATTCTCTCATCGAGCTTAGGCTCGATGACTGTTGGTGCTACATTTTTCATATTCATCCTTCTTTTGTATACTTGGAGTGTTGTTCCTGATCTCTTTCTGTGAATTCCTGCTACTGGACTATCTCTTTGAACTTCCTCTGATGAAATTTCACTTGTTGTTTCGGTTGTTTCTTGTTCTAACATAGAATTTTCTAGCATACTCATGTTTTTCTTCTTGCATGCAAGTTAAGTAATGTAACCGGCATGAATGAGGTTGATAAGACCCCATAACTAATTAATTTTTTTGTCTCTCCCACGGTTATAATCATGCGATTAGTTACCACGGTGAGGTGTATTCTGACATTACTAACTGTGTCTTCGAGATTTGGGTAGACGTGATGGGTAATGATTATGGCTTAATATGGAAAATTTATTACAGTATGGTTGTTACTAATTATGGCAGTTAATTCTCAAATCCAGGTGATCCTACGGACTGGCATCGGTATGATGGGTTATTATGACGGAATTATGTTTGACACGCTTGCCTTTCTAACACGGATGACGCGTTAGACACTACCCTCCCCCCCCCCCGGACCACAATTGGTTACTATGTGGTCTTTGCATCGCAATAAGTGGATTTACTCTTTGCATTATTGTGATTTATTTTTATCGGGATTATTATTCTATTTCTCATCTTGGGTGCGAGAGAGTTATTGACTCGATCTATTTCTATTCTACCCTACTGACTCCTCTTGGTTGCGAGATTTATTTGAAAAATAAATGATGAAACTTACTCGTGATAAGGCTTCAGGCATGCACCATTCACCCATCCTTGTAATACTTGGCCATTTAGCTGGCCAACCGAACTGCGCCTGAATTTTTAATTTCAATGACATGGTATGGTCCCATCTAGTGCATTCTGAGTTTGTCCAGGAACTTTTGAAATTTTTTGTCATACAACAGAACTTTCCCTCCAATTTTGAACGTCTTATATTTGATATGACGATCATGCCAAGCCTTCTGTCTTTCTTTTTGGACCGTTTTATGGAATTCCACTAGGAATCAGTCTTCTTCAAGCTCTTGTAGCTCATGGAGGCATTCATTGATTGAGTCTTCCTCTGTCAGATGTACTATTGAAGTGATTAATAGACTGGGTATGATAAATTTAGCAGGTACAACTGCTTCTCTCTCGTACACTAGCTGGAAAGGAGTCTGATTGTGAAACCTTTTTACAGTTGTCCTATATGCCCATAATGTTGTTGGTATCCGCTCATCCTAGTCATCCCAATTGGCATTGCATATCTTGGTTAGTCCTTTTTCTAAGATCTTATTGAATGCTTCGACGATTCCATTTGCTTAAGGGTGGTACGGACTGCTCTTATGATGTTGCACCATAAAATTATCTAACAGATACTTGATTGTTGTATTGATGAAGTGTGTACCTTGATCGATGGTTAGGCTTTTGGGGCAGCCAAATCTGCTAATGATATTTTCAAAAATGAACCTGGTTATTGTGTCTGTTTTGAAATCTTTCACTGGTGTTGCCTCTACCCATCTTGTGAGATAATCTATTACGGTAATTATGTACCTTGCCTATGAATGTCTTGCCACTGGTGCAATTGGCCCTACGAAATCAATGACATGTTTTTCAAATGGCTACAATGCTCTTACAGGTTGAAGTGGCAACTCATCTCAGTGTGATGGACATACCATTCTTTGGAAAACATCATATTTCTTTACATATGCTTTACTATCTTTATGTATTGTGGGCCACCATAACCCTGCTTGTAATATTTTTCTTGTGGTGGGTTTTCCGCCGACATGGCCCCCTGCAACTCCACAATGACACTTCCACAAGATATCCTCTCTTTCATGGTCCATGATACATCTCTGTAAGACCTATTCCAACCCCATCTTATACATTTGTCCTGCTATCAGTTGATACTCAACCACTTTCACTACCAAATGTCTTCTCTGAGTCGCCATGTATTCATTTGGGCACTGTCCTGTTGCCAGATATACTTCTGTTTGTTCTAAATAATCTGGGATGGCTTCTACTCTGAAGATATCAGCATCTAGCAACTGATCATCCAGGGATCCCCCATTCTCTCCATTTTCCAACCTTGATAAATGGTCAGGACCCACACTTAACCTTCCTGGTTTCATTATCACTTCGAAGGTGAACTCCTGGAATAGTAGGAGCCATCTATAGATCCTTCCTTCAAGATCAGGCTTGTTAACCAAGTACTTCAATGCTGAGTGGTCTATGAATAATTTGAACATACCTCCCAGTAGGTAATAGCGAAACTTCTAGAGGGAATACACCATCGCAAGAGCTTCTCGTTCTATTGTTATGTAGTTCCTTTCAGTAGTTGACAACTTCCTGTTTGCAAAATAGACTCGATGATCAATAGAATTTTCTCCTGGCTGAGCTAACACTGCTCCTCACGCAATGTTGGAGGCGTCATTATGGACATGGAACTATTTTTCCCAGTTAGGATGAACCAAGATGGGTTCACTTGCTAGCTTTTCTTTCAATGTATTGAGGGAACAAGTGCATTCGTCAGTCCAACTAAATTGCTCTGACTTCCGCAACAGCTTTTCTAATGATGTTGTTATCTTTGGGTAGTTGCAGATGAATCTTTTGTAGTACCCGGAATGCCCAAGTAGCAATATTAATTTTTTCACAGTCTCTGGCGCTTCTATGTTAATAATGACTGCTACTTTTGATGGATTCACACAAACACCCTGTTTACCAACAACATGCCCTAGCAGCGTCCCAAAAGGTACTACAAAGATACATTTCTTAAGGTTAAGGGAAATTTGGATTTGTCTTAATCTTTCAAACATTATTCTTAGCAAGGTTGCATGATTTTTCAGTAAACTGTAAACTTTCCAATTATCCATGTATACCTCAAGGAACTTGTGGATATATTCCTGAAATGTTGCTATCACTATTCATGAAAACACCACTGGTGCATTCTTCAGTCCAAAGGGCGTGACATGGTATGTGAAGGATCCCCACTCGGTTGCGAAAGTGGTATTCTTATTGCCGTCTTTGGCTATTCTCACTTGATGATACCCTGAGAAGCCATTTGTGAATGAATAGGCTTCATTTCCTTCCACATTGTCAAGAACCTCATCACTAAACGAAGTGGGAAATGGATCATGTATGCATGTGTTGTTGAGGCTTTTGTAATCAACACATACTCTAATCTTGGATTTTTCCTTTTTTCTTTGTATGACAATGGGACTGACCCACTCTGCTTCCTCTACTGGAAAAATCAGCCCTGCTTTGAGCATTTTATCTATTTCTGCTTTGACTTTCTCCTTTACCCTTGGATTTAGACGGTAAGGTCTATGCTTCACTAGTATTTCGTCGAGCTTCAAAACTATGCTCATTTCCCCCATGTCCCCTTTTATCCCCTTTAGCTCCGCTACTAAGGATGGGAATAAGTCTTCGTATTCTTGTAAAAGGTCAAAGATCTCCTTGGTCATTTCTGTATCCCAGAAGTCACCAATGGACGCTATTTTTGGTCTCTCCAAGGTTCCAATGTTCAGCTTCTTAGTCCTCAAGGGTAGCATATGCAGTCCTTATGTTGTTGGTTCTTCTTGTATATCATGCTCCCCTTCTTTCTCTTCAAATTATAAGTGTCAGAGATTCTCTAAATCGTCATCATCCATTTCACTATCTATTCGTTTGCATGCTACTAATTTTTGGATAATCTGCTCTGAGAGCTGTTGCTCTTTGTCTTCTTGAATTTCTAGAAAAAATAGTACTCTTTTGATGGCTTGTAGTGCCTGTGTAACCGATTTTGTTTCTCCTTCAAAAGAAAAACATTGCATAAAATTTTCCGCAAATACTTTCCATGTGCCATTTCCTCTCTTATTTTCTTCGGTTAAGTACTAGGCTTGTGGAATTGTGTACAGTGAATGTATAAAATATTGCATCCACAACGAGTTTGGATACCATGATTTCTTCCAGGTGTACTCACAATTTTCTAAATGATTCTTGGGGTCAGAATCCCCTTGGTAATTCTCAATGAATTGTGGTCTTGCATCTTCCTTGAATCCGGCTCTTAGTGCTATTGCAACATCTTCCGATCTCAGAAGTGAGTTGCGACAGTTAATCCACCCTCTTGCCGATGTGGATTGCAGTGCTACATCCATAAGAGGGACTTTATGTTCTATTGGTACTTTTTCTTCTATTTTTGCAATAAATGTATTTACAGCATTCATATTTAATAGGTTTGGATATCCTCTAACCTCAATTCCAATCCAATTGACTACTCTGATATTAGCACATCTTCTTGTATTAGTCTCGTATCCTCCTTGTTGCCAATCATCCCAAGTTATTTCCGAGCCCAAGTCTAAACTCTAGAGACTTCTCCAGCTTATGGTCCCTCCCGTTGTTGGATTGATATAGTCTTCTCTCTTCCCTGTCGTCATCTGGTAAAGGTGATCAAGAAGTTGAGCATCCTCTCTGTTGTCAACAGTTTCTGTATATCAGGGTCCCTGATATGGGTAAAGTGGATGAGTGACTCTGACTTCCCTGTCTTCAAATATCATCAATTCTTTTTCAATTTGATTACTGCATAGTTCTCAAAGGCCCAATCTACCCCCAACAAAGCAGGATAGGGATTCTTGTCCCCCATGATGTCTATCACCTCAAAATATGTGTATGTTTTCACTCCTACAACATCAACCTCGACCTCTTTTTAGCCTTCCTATGGGCACAATGCAGTACTGATTTTCCATGTGAAGTTGTATCGGTGAGTATGTCAACTTTGGCCTCCCCAGTTCTTCCCACATCTTTCTTGGTAGAATGTTGACATTTGATCCTAGGTCAAGCATGGTGTCTTTGATTTGAAATCCCGCGACTTGAGAATTCACGTGGAAATCCTTTCCAGTTCTTCTCTTATTTATTTGTATCCTTCTTATGTATTTCTGGGTTGACTCTCTTGAATCTTCTGGTTCCGTGTTTTCCTGCACCACCAATTCTAGATTTTTCTTTAGTTGTTCCAGCATTGGTTACAAATTTCAAAAATAATCAGAACCATTCCTCAATAATTGTACTTGTATGGGCCTGCTTATCTTTTTCTACAGTTGGTTGTGGAAGCTCAATGCCTTTTCTCCCCCCTATTTGGGAAAATTTTTCCACTGCCTCCTTGAAATATTTCTTCTGTCTATCTAGTATGAAAGCAATTTTTGGAGATGCTAGCTTGATCAGCTTTATGAGGTCTATATTTTGTGAATCCTCCTTGGGTTACTATGGCTACATTTTGCATGGCCTGAGCCTCTACTATTCTTGGTTCTGCATTCACCATATTTTCTCCTCTCTGTTTGGCTCTTTCCTCCCACCTCCTAATTAATTCTAGAGAGTCTTTAGTTGCGTCTGTATTGACTTTGCACTGAGAGCACCATGGTCTTCTAAGTAGAGGACACTCCCTTGCTACGTTTCCTTCTTGGTCACATTTGTAGCACCTTACTGGTCCTCTTCCTCCAGTTTTTCCTCCTCTCATTCCTCCTCCTCGTCCCTTGGAGCTTCATTCACTCTATAATATGTTTTGTCCAATCGTTCTTCCAATGCATCAAGGGCTCTACACTTCTCTGTATTATGCGTTGTAGAAGCGCAGAATTCACAATATGTATTTCTTGGAATGTTGGAGTACTTCTGAAAAATTGGGCATAGTCATGGAGGATGACCAATTCCTTTGCATGTTTCGCAGTATTTGGTTGCGGTCTGATTCTGTTGAGCAGGGAACCCTAGAAAGTGGGGTTGTGGCTAGTATAATCCCTGAGTGTTTATTTGCGCAACTCCCCCAACTAGTGGAGTCCCTTGTGTCCCTACTGTTTAAGCTCCCTCATTCTACCCCCGCAACCTCGGGCATTCAGTGGCCACGTGTCCCTCCATCAGACAATGGGTACACCATACATTGGGCCTTGCAGGTCATATCAGTTGAATGTCCTTGAACTTCTTCGTTAAACTGGCTATCTGATGTTGTAGCCCCAATATGGAACGGTCTTGAACTGTTGCTCCTCCTCTAAACTCTTGCAGATACCCTGCCATAGCCTCTATCTTCATAGCTTGCTCCAGGGCATCTTCTAAAGTATCAATCTTCTATTATGTCAATAGAGTTCTCTTCAACGGAAGAAGTTCTTTAATAAACCAATCTCATTGATGATTCGGATCAATCAGGTAACTTAGTTTCCAAATCGCATCCTTGAACCTCCTCATCAGGTCCCACGTCGTTTCACCTTCTCGTTGTTTAATCTCCCATAGATCAGATAACCCTTGCTGATCTATCTAAGTTAATTTAAATTCTTTGACAAATTCTTTCTTTACATCGTCTATCGTTGGGTTATGATGAGCTTCGGACCATTTAATGAACCAACGAAGAGCTCTCTCTCTCTTAGATTAGTCTAGAACTCGATCAACTTAACCTCCTCTAGTGTCTGTCAAGCCCTCCATATCACTTCGCAGAGATACCAGTGTTGCTCCACATCATCGTTGCCCCTCCCAAAGAATTCTGGGTATCGGGTAAACGATCCCTCCATATTTATTTGTATGGGTGGTACTAAAATAAAACATCTACTTCGTGGCTGTGAAATTGTATTACTAGCACTGTAGCTATTAGATATTTGTATTATAGACTTAACACTATTCAACTTGCTAAACTCCTGTAACTTAACAAAATTTTATCTGGTGGCTGATAGAGTACTAGGGGAAGGTTGGGACTAGAGCTACTTGAACTTTGGGGAATAGAGTTACCTTGAATTACGGGTTCTATCCTCTCTCGAAATAGTTGCTCCATTTCAACAAGCAACTCCACATCATATATCTCCTCGGGGCGCGCATCCTCCACATTGGACTTTTCTCCCTTTTCTCTTTGGGATGGGCTCCTATACACTTGCTTAACTTCTTTGATGGTCCCTCCTATTCCTTGGGATCCCGTCTGACCTTCCATTTCCTTTTTCATCTGCGGTGCCTTCTCCTTTTCCTGTCGTCTACTTTCCTATTTCTCAAACTCCTTCATCACTCTTTCCTGCCACTTCTCAGAAATATGCGCCCTCCAATGTGTTTATCGCTCTCTCAATCTACTGGAGGTTCCGACATCCATATCCCTATTCCCCCTTCTAACTTACTTGTAGCATCTTTCCCTCAGCTCCTTCCCCTAGTACTAGAGGTTTAAGTCTCCATCTCAGACTTTTGAAATTCTATCAAACCCTCGACAACCATTAAAGCTTTGATCCACAACGAGATTTCCTTCAACAGTTCTCCCCGCAATCTGGATCTGAATACGTCTTTCAATTTTGAAAAGGATTGGTAACACTCGACTAAGAATTCCACAATATATCCTTCCAAGGTAGATTGTACCCATAAATCTACATCTCGAGTTTAATCGGTGTCTAACCAATGGAGCACTACTAAATCCATGTGCGTCCACTTGCAACAGACTCTACGCAATGCTCCTGGAAGTGACTTGACTTGTAGTCTCCGCAATCAATTATAAGGTTCTTCAGGAAACTTTCCCCATAAAATTTTGTACAATTCACTTGTAGATTCAGAAAACAGGACCTGATCCTTGACATTTTTCTCCCTCTGCTCTCGCAACTCCACTTTTTGTGATATGAACTAGTCTAATTGGTTATACCACTAGCTTCGTAGTTCTCTCTCGTAGATCCACGATACCATGATCTAACTCCTAAATTAATTTTCAGGTCTTGGCAACTAAACCATTTTTTAGCGAAAAAGGAGGTCTCTGAGCAAGACCCAGGTTCAGGATAGAGGCCAAAAAGGTTTCCACAGTAGTCTAGCACAACGTCAGCATTTTCACCCTACTCCAAGGAGCAGAGCATCTCACCCAAGGCATGTCGTGACCTTAGTAAGGTTAGGAGACAGATCAAGTACCAAATGGTTGCAATCATGAAGAAAAACTAAAGGAACTTGAAACACCAAACATATCTCGCTACTATGTATAAGCTATTACTCATTAAGCACGTTCATGATGCTGAATTAAAATTTAAAGTGAGGCACACATTCATAATAAGCAACTAATTAACATTCAGCTCATAACATCAAACACAACAATAACCATATTTCATTATCATTATCAAACGACATACATCACTCCGCAAAATATATTACAAGGTGATTCAGTGAACAGAGATCTAATAGAGCACTCCTACAACTCTCTTCCTCTGCCCTTTGCCGGACTAACCCCCTCATCTACATTAGTTTATTGCCTATTTGTTTTTCCGCCAACGTGACTGTCAATCTTTCCTCTTTTCTTGCTCCACTATTTTCCGCTTCTTCTTGATTACTAGGAGTTTCACTGATTGTATTTGTCTCCCCTACATGTCATCTGCATTGTTCTCCGCAACTATTGCACCACCTATCTTCCGGCTATCCTCAACCATGACAGATCCATGTCTACCGTGATTACGCTCCTCCACCTGTTCTCTGCAACTCAGAATTGTTCCTTTCTCAAAACAAAGGCCCCAATAGTACAAGTGTGACAAAGTGTCATGTTCAAGAGTGGTATGTTATTTTCTAAATAAGGGTGACAACTGGATTCTTTTTCTCTCTTTTTCCCCCACCATTACTGGAAAGTACCTCTTCATTTTTGACAAGCTTGAGGAGGATAGCATTTTCTTGTTTGTATAAGCTCATCCTTCATATGAGTCCATCTTAGTATTAAAATTGAACCCTAAGAAGGAGTGGTTCGGTCCTATTTGTAATTGACAGGTCCTTTATTGTTAAATATTAATGAGTCCAGTATAGGAGAAACTCAGCATTTTTCATTTTTAGGGAGTTAGAAGAAAAACATAAGTAAACTCCATGGTTGTTCTTTTTCATAAATTTAGTCTCTCAAGCCCAAAAAAGGATAAAATAATGCAAGAGAGAACTCTATTGACTATGATTATTCAACGTATACCTTTTTCATAATTAGTCTGTTTCAGTCTGGAAAAGGGCTAAACTTATACTGAAAGGACAATTGTTTATTTACTTTAACGAGTTCAAATAGTCAAGTACTCTGCAATATTTTCATATTTCAAGAGTCTAAAAAGGGCTTAAAATAGAACTCCAGGGTTTCACTTTTTCATAATTTTAAAGAGCTTGAAAAAGTGATAAAAGTATACTCAGACGGCTGACTTTCAATTTAATTTACGAGCAGGAAAAGACAGAAAGAACTCAACATTTTCATGTGTTTTACGAGAATGAAAGATGGAAAAATAATCTCAGGATTTTCATGAGTTCAACGAGTCTTGAAAATAATAACCGAAATGGACTCAATATAGGTTTCATTTTTATACAAGCTTGAAACAAAGGAAAACTATGCTTGAAAGTGGTTTCATTTTTACACAAGCTTGAAACAGAGAAAATTGTGCTTGAGATAAGTTTCATTTTTACACAAGCTTGAAACAGAGAAAATTGTGCTTGAGAGTGGATTCATTTTTACACAAGTTTGAAACATAGGAAAACTATGCTTGAGAGTGGTTTGTTTCATTTTTACACAAGCTTGAAACAAAGGAAAAAATCATGCTTGAGATAAGTTTCAATGCCCCCCAAGCGTAACCTATAAGAGCATATGCCCCCCCAAGCTTCATTGCATTCAACTATGTAGACTATTGGTTACTAATAGGTGGACGGAATGAAGTTTCATTTACGAGATCAAATGAAAGGCTCTACTTAATTAGGAGAGGATTTGTTTCATTTTTTTAGTGAGCTTAACACAGGAAAATAATTATGCTCATGGCCTGATTCATTTTTTAACGAGGTTGACACAGGAAAAGAACCATCCTCATGCTGACCTGTTTCATTTTTTAGGAGGTTGGCATAGGAAAAGAACCATCCTCATTTCCTGATTCATTTTTTAACGAGGTTAACACAGGAAAAGAACCATCCTCATAAGGGCTTGTTTCATTTTTTAACAAGGTTGACACAGTAAAAGAACTATCCTCATGGGAACATGTTTCATTTTTTAACGAGGTTGACACAGTGAAAGGAACCATCCTCATGGGAACCTGTTTCATTTTTTAACAAGGTTGACACAGGAAAATAATCGTCCTCATGGGAACCTATTTCATTTTGTAACGAGGTTGACATAGTAACAGGAACTATCCTCAAAGTATATGTTTCATTTTTTAACGAGTTTGACACGATAAAGGGAACTATCCTCAAGAGGACCTGATTCATTTTTTTAACGAGGTTGACACAATACAATAACCATCCTCAAGATGAACTAATTTATTTTTTAATGAGGTTGAAAAATTTTTAGGAACTATCCTTAAAGGAACCTGTTTCATTTTTTAACAAGGTTGACACAGGAAAATAACCATCCTCACGGGCCTGGTTGAACCATCCTCATGGAACCTTGTCATGGCTTCCAATAGGTCTTCATCAGACGGAATAACATTTCTCTGGAAGGAGCACATGTCAAGGGACTCAATAGGAATAAGAACATCACATTAAAACAATCCCATGGGGTTCACCATGTCAATTACCAGATCTAAGTCAAAGGAAGTAGAGAAAACAGTGAGAGGCTCGCTTACATCGATAACTGAAAACATGGGACTAGTTACCACATAATTAACCCGTAGCAGGGTATATACCACTTCCATATAAGGAAAATTTAGGGATGTTGAATTATTGGTAGTCGAATCAAGACTAACAAATGAAATTTGGTCGACAGTCGTAATTTTTCCATTGTGAGGGAAATACATCACGTGAAAGAGTGTCCATACGCATTGCATAGATATAGTCTCACCCAAGGAGAAAATTGAAATCCAAGGGGCCTCAGACTACCGTAAGATCAATACAGACAGTTTTACCTTCCAAGGTAATAGGAAACTTAGGAAGGATCCCTAAAGGTTCACTAATGGTTCTGTTAAAAGCTAACAGATTCTGTGTAACGGGCACAAGCTGAGGGGAACCCAAAGCTTGCCAAGCAGTTGAGGATAAAATACTAACAGAAGCACCTTCATCTACATTTGTGCGATGCACATTCTTACCACAAGCCTTCACAATGATTTGGAAATGGATGAAGGAAGGAAGACAAGGTTTTATTAGCCTATTACAGTCAAATGAAAGAACCTCGGTACTTGGAGGGGGTTCTGAAGAAATAAGTGAAATGCCCCCTGGTGTAGAAGAATCTATGTAACAAGAAGAACCTGAGAGGTATGAATTTCACTCTCTACAGGGAGAGTGGGATCGAACGAATGTGAAATTAATTCAACTACTTGATCAACTAATGGATCATCAACCTGAGTGATATGATTTTCACTCTTCAATGGAAGAGAAGGATTGACTGTACTTGGAATTATATCAATCACTTCGTCAATTTATGGTAGGTTGGGAGAAAGTTTAAGTTAACCAGTTGGAAGTTTTTGTTGTGGAATAGTAAGGTTTTCCAACAATTTTGAGGCTTCATCCATGTGAGGGAAAATGTGAGTTTGATGACTCCCTTTTCATAACCTACAAGGAAACCTAACTTTACCCTTTTTTCCAGGAACTTGACAATCACTGGTTGATGGATCAACGGTAAGTTGATGGGATTTTCCTGACCATACTTCCAAGACCTTAGGAATACCAGGACAATTGATAAGGAAGTGGTCACCCTTACAAAGCTTGCAAGGGTATTTGGGTTTACGATGCATGTTGGAGGTTTCCTCAACACTACTAACACTTATAGCCATGGTTGGTTGTTTGACTTATTTATTATCTTGCTTCTTCTTATTAATCTCTTTCTTCTTCTTCTTAGCCACCTAGTTACTAGCTTCAAGGCTTTTACCAAGAAAAGAGGAAGAAAGGGAGGAATACATGTTGGGCGAAGAAGGTAAAGGGTCAACATGAGGTTTGTGATGTTGATATGGTGAACTCTGTTGAGGTGAAGAATCCGATTGAGGTGGAACAATTTGAGTATTCGAGGCCAACGAAGTTGAAAATAACCATACTGGTAAACCTATGGTAAATCCAGGTAATGAAAATGTAACCATATAAGGAAGACCAACATTTCCAAAGCAAGGAAAATTACTAGGATTATCATTTAGATGGGTTCCTTGGTTGGTAAATTCCAGAACAGTTGCCATTAGATTAAACTTCAGTGAATTTTATTTAAAATTTAAAAATATTAACAATCCACACCTAAGGTCTCTAAAAATTAAAAACAAACAAATGAACACACGCTATCAAATCTAGGAGTCAAACCACACACAAACAGTATGTTTCCACAATAAAAACACTAGTTGGTGATGAAATCCAACGTCGCAGAAATTAATGTGGAAAACTGGTGGTTAGAACAGTTACCCTAACAACCTGCTTATTGAAACAGTCTGATGCAAGTATCCTCACTATGCCATCTCAAAGTGAAGAGTACCCTCTAGAAATTCCAAGTGATTCTAGTCAATGTCTGCTCCAGGTACAATGGGACCTTCCCTCCACCGTCACCTTGGGAAAAATCCTAAATATTATGGCCACTAAGGTCACCAACTGAGACAATTGCACCTAGGGGAACAGTCTATGATCTGATATACACGCCGGGGAAAAGTATCAAGCTCAATCCCCTTTAAGGCTCCTTGATATCGTAAATCCAAGGTTTTCCAACAAGTGACCCTAGGCACCTCGATAATGGTTAATCTAAGGATTACCGTTTGTATTACCTGCACATTTTCTATCTTTTCCAATGAGATAGGTATGATTACCTCACTGGGTCCGACATGATCCCGTGCTTGAATATTTTAAGAAGAGCTTCCCAGAGCACAATTGCAACAATTAGAATTTTTCCTTACCGCAATATAATATTGTTTGTTTAGTTGCTTTGGAAAGTTAACTACAACCTATTCCAAAGCACTAGCCTAAGCTAGATTGGTGAAAAGAGCCCTAGAAAATGTAAAAATTTCTAGATGAATTTTATTAAGCATTGTGTTATTTGGGTTGTTATTACTCAAAGGGGTAAATGGATATGAAACCAGTGGTGTTATGACCTGACCCAAAACCGAATGCAATCGAATATGATAATGTAATATTTTAAATTCGATGAATCCTAACTAAAGTAAGGAGAGAGTTTCCATTCACTTCCAACAATGCAAAAATTGATAAATAAGAGAAAATATAACAAATTCTCTAATGCACTAATTTTAGCAAGAAAAACTAATGCTAATCAATTCCAATTTTTATTTTTATGTTTTTAAAACAAGCATAAAAACATGTAAATTCAAATCAAAGAAACTGATCTAAATCTACGAGTGATTTTTCCAGAATGTAAACTATGCAGTTGTAATCTATGCACAATTCACTTGAAAACTATGCACATTTTTCGTTCATATTCTGAAAATGAGAATTCTAATTATGCAAATGTGATCTATGCAAGAGAATTCTCAGACACAAGATAATTCCAATGTAAACTAAATAACCAATCAAGTGTAAGTAGAGAAAATTGGGTGAGAATTCCAAAGGTCAAAAGTAAAAACACTCAAAGGCGATTATCACTCAGAGGGGGAAATTTTTTTGCAAAAACAAAAGCAAAAAGATGCAAAATTGTTAAGAAACTAAGACAAACCTCCAAGTAAGGACCAAAGGAAATCAAATTAAGAATTTCTCAAAAAGAAACTCAATACACCCAATTAACTTAACAGAGACTGATGAGATTGTAAATGGATCAAGGAAAACTTGAAGAATCAGGTTATTTGGATTTAAAAAAGACAAATCTAATTTTTTTTTTAAATTTCTAGTGGGTGCGCAGTTCATTAGGGGAATTTTGAGGTCTAAAATGGTCCTCCTAAGGAAAATGTATAATCAAAATTCACTTTATGAGAACCAATCACATTTTAGGGGATGACATCATCTCTAATGGTTGAGGTGGCATTGCTTGAGTTAAAGTTACTTACTTGTCACATTCTCAATGGTGGATAAAAACTCATGGTTAACCATGGTAGTGCTCTAAATACTTTTAAAGTCAAAGTAAAGTACTCATAATAAATGTCATTTCACACTTTTTGAATAAAAATATATTATTTTCATTCCATATTTCTTGAAAAAATAATTCATATCCCTATACATTTGTTATATTATATTATTTTATTTTATTTTATTTTTATGTAGTATATTAATTACATGTTATTATACAATTTAAATAATATAAAGTTTAATTAATAGCATATAATATAAGTAAGAATTTATAAATTTATATTTATATTTTATTTTAAGTTATTTAAGTACAAAGGACAAATGCATTATTTGTTCAATGATAATGGTTTTTTCTTGAAAAACCCATTCTTATTTGTAGTCACATCAATACAAAATTTTCATTAATTTTATTTTGGTACAACTTTTGAATTGAATTTAACTATGGTTACATTGATTGTGGTGCAAAAAGTGAATTGAAAATTCATAAATATTATTTTATTGGCTTAGCTATTATTTTATTATTTCCTTAGGGGGGCCATTTTAGACCTCAAAATTCCCCTAATGTTCTAATGGAAAACAGTGCGCATGGGCAGTGTTTTGAACTAAAAACTGTGGAGGTTGTTGCATTGTTTTCTGCTGAAAACTGCAAAGGCAAGGAAAAACTTGGAAAATAAATAATCAACTCTCTTTTTTAGGGATTCTTAAAAGTTATCTTCCCAACCCGACTTAGAGAATTCAAAATCAAAAAACTTAAAATTTAAACCGAAAACAAATAAAGAAAACTAAGTTCTAGTTCCCCAGTACGGTCGCCATTTTATTATGCAGATTAATACCTCTTGTAGACAAGAGAAATCTCCCTAGTATTCAACGAATAGCTAAAAACAAACATCCATCTGGAAACCTTTTTCTCTAGATTAAATTCATTTCAGAATTATTATAAGAAAGTAGAGAGGACATGCCCCTACCTTGAAATCCAATGTTCGAGGCAGTCTTTTTTCCCATCACTCCAAAGTGGCTTCACTACAAGGAAAAGACCCTCTAGCTGAGGTTATAAAGGAGGTTTTTAGTGTTATAAAATTGGCCAAATTTGTCAAAAAAACATTTTCTACAACATTCGTTTATGGTTATGGAGGTTTTGGCGGAGCTTTTAACGGAAATTCAACACAATTAAAAAAAAAATGGGCAGCCAAAGGTTATTACAGATGTTTTTTCATCGGTGCACTACTCTGGATTTAACGCACCGGTGCGTACATGAAGATGGCGCCCCGGGGCTGTCTCAGTCGAACGAACGCACCAGGACGTTTAGGTGTAAAACTGCACTAGGTGTAGTGTTGGTCATACAATGCACGAGGCTATTCTAATTGGTCTTAGGATTTGTGCGGTGCCCATAGGTTGTATCAACGCACCAGTGCGTATACCTTTATGATGCACCGGTGCATCGTATCACAAAGGCATCGAGATTTATAATTGGTATCGATATTCGTGCGGTGCCCATTGATCGTAAAAATGCACCAGTGCTTATAGATACATAAACGCCCTGGTACACAGTATCACACAAACACACCAATAGTTATAACTGGTATCGATATTTGTGCGATACCCATAGATCATACAACGTCACTGGTGCATATAGACATATTAATGCATCGGTCGATAGTCACTGACACGCACCGGTTTTCATTTTGTTTTTTCTTAGAAACATCGACCTGTGACAGTCCAATTATTGTGATTGTTTTAAATGCGTTATTCATCAAAAGTCGACACATCTTATAACAATATTCATATTAATTACATTTTTATTAATGCATTTGAATGCTCTATTTGGATTGATTTTTTATATCATATCAGAATTATTGTGGTTTTTAAAAATTCATTATTCATCAAAAGTCAACACATATATATCTTATAACAATATTCATATGAATCAAATTTTTATTAGTGCATTTGAGAACGACAATGGAGAACGCAATAGAATAAATTAAAACATATATATATATATATATATATATATATATATATATATATATATATATATATATATATATATATATATATAATCATAAAATATGTTTTAATTTATTCTATTATGGTCTCCATTATACAATATATATATATATATATATATATATATATATATATATATATATATATATATATATATAAGACAGTCTTTATCATACAAAATGGGACAGTTATTTGTATCCCTTTGTCTTTCAATTGGGACACTATGTCGATTACATTAAACAAAATGTCTGATTTCACAGACATATTTCAAAAAATAAAACGCCTTGCTTTGATATCCAAACACAGTGATCATCATTCTTCGCTTGAATTGTTGTCACTGCTAGAGCTACTTCCATGACTTGGGTTATTTTCAGGAATCTTTTGTTCACAACGTTGATCGTTTTCTTCTTCTTCACCTTCCATCTACAAACATAAAAATAAACTGAAATGAGTGTATATACATTGGTGAGAATAATGAAAATTGAAATATTAAATAATATACATCAATGTAAATCCAAAATAAAAATAACGTACCATAGCAACAATTAACTCATAAACTATACACATTCTTTCAAAACCATGTACCATGCCATCTTTCAAAATTTCATCTGTTGGCGCAGTTCCATACTTTGTTTCCTGCAAGTTTTATACCCCATAACAAATCATATATTTAATATAAAAGATGTTTTTGTTCTATTAATTATAGACGGATCTAAGTAAAACAAGATCGATAGATGCTTACAAATTCGACAATTAAATTATGATATGCCAACATATACTCACAACCCATATTTAACCCAATTTCAATCAATTCGTCTAATTGTTCTTCTTTGTATGTTAGCACTTGTTTGAAGACATTCAATGATAATTTTTGTAAAACAACTTAAAAAATACAAAAATGAAATCTAGTTAAGTTGTTATAAGGAAGTAACAATTACTCACAAACTTAGAGATCAACCCTTTTCTTCCTTGTCGTCATGTTTTATGTGCTGAATGGGTTCCATTTTCTTTTCTTTTCTGTAAGAAAATTCTTGAAAATTAATATTTAATGCTAAATTGTTTATTTATTGTACCTAATGATCGAAAAATTCAATGATTACATATTACATTTGAAGTACGTTGTTGTTGAGATGGCTCCTCCTGTGATGCAATTTTGTCCATTTCTTTGACCATCTCCTTGTACACCTTTTTGGACATTCCTACTGCCATATTTCTGATATCAGCTCGTTCATCTTTTGAGATTTTCATAATATTCCTGAAAATGTAACATGACAATAAAATATTTTTTTATATTGATATATGAAAATTAAATATAACAAAAGTGATATTTATAAATAATTCTAGACAAACATTTAAAGGAATATTACTTTTTCATTCATTCTTTCTTTTTTTTTGTACATTTTTGCTATGAAAATTCTGACATGTCTCATTGACCAATTCTCTAGAAACTCTTCCTGTAGTTTAGATAAAATTTGGTTCTTGGAATAATTGGATTGATTTTTGTATTGTAAGTGGAAAGAATGTCTATACATTCGTTCCACTAGATCCCTCAAACTTTTGTAAAAGTTTTTCCCCCTTTCATTAACTTCCAGCACCACTCCAGATGAGCTAAGGAGCAATTCATTTTCATTTGCGTGTTCTATTTTTTTTCTTTTCTTAGAACAACATTCATTTTCTGAGTTGTTGGTTCCTGTAGAACCTTAAACAGATGTGAATTAGTAGACTATTTGGCACATGTTATCTAATAATTTTAAGTATATTATTAATAATAATTAAAAAAATAAACTCATATTAGATCGATAGTATTTTTTCATTCACCTGATTCATCATTTTGCGATTTTTCCATTAAATTTTTACGCTCTTCTGGTCCTAAATTAGAAATAATCATATTGAGCTTTGTCATTTTTTGGCTCTGCATGATACACAGTAAACAATACATATTAGTTAAACTTATATATAGTTCAAAAATAATATTTTTTATAAAGAATTTACAAAGAACTTGCCTTTTTTGCTTTTCTTGATGTGTTAACAGTATTTTTGTTACTTGATCTCTTGTCAATCATTTCTTTATCAATCTGAAACATGTACCATATCATTCATTAATATATTTGTAAATAAATTCTCAACTTTTCAGGTAGAAAATAAATCTCAAGACACCGGTGCGTCTTTCATGAGGTACGCACCACAGCCGATGCGTGGGGATATTAAAAACGCACCGCAAAACAGTATAATAGACCATACGGTGCGTTGGGTATTATAAACACACCGCAAAAACAATGTAATAGACCGTATGGTGCGTGGGGTATTATAAATGCACCGCAAAAACGGTGTAATACACCGTACGGTGCTATCCTCGTTAAATGGAGCACTTGGGCTCTATTTCAGATATGGCGCACAGATTTAGAAAAAATGTTTTCAATTTTTTTACTACATAGTACTTGCGTGGTGCATTGTATAATACAGCGCACCGGTGCAATAGCGTACGCAGGGTGCACCGATAAAGAAAATCCATTTTTTCCAAAAATTCACGTAATTGCCGAATGGATTGGGATCCAACTATGCAAGTCGTCCCATGGGTTGGACGTCAATCTAAAATGAAAAACCCTAATTCTGAAATCACAAAAACAAGGAGAAGAAAGGGAAAAAAACAAAAAAAATGAAGGGTTTAGGGTAAAAATGGATAAAACTGCAGAAAAAAAGTAAAAAAAATAATCAAATTTAATCACGAGATGGTTTGAAATTCTATGATACAGGGTTTGAATCACCAGAGGTTTGGTTTCTGATTGTCTAAATACTTCTGTTCGAACGTATTTCGCTACTCCACAGTGCCCTCGTGCTCTCTTGCTCCATGTCTATCTCCTGCAAATATTTGGCTGAAAATTTTAGCAAAAATAGTGAAATAATGAAAAGTGTTTAGTCTTTAAAGAATTATTTTATGAAATTAGATTTTCAAAAATATTTTTCTGCTCATTTTTCAAATTGCCGCTTTTTTCACTTAAAGAAAATAGAGTTGCATTTTTTTTATTTTCGTTTATTCGTTACCGGTGCGGAAGAGTTGGGAAGCACTTATGCGTCTTCGTAATACGACGCACCGGTGTGCGTTATGATGATAAGCGCACCGGACTGTATAAATTTCTTTTTTTTTGTATGTAAGATCGTAATAAAATAATGATAATTCTATAGTACATCAATTTATTTTTATTATTTTCTAAACTTTATTATGTTACAAAAAATCGTATTATTCTAGATTTGTTATTTTACAATTATTTGCAAATTTACAAATTTTAATATTTTAATAAAATCATTTCATATTAATACAATTAAAATTTTCACATTAATAGAATTAAAATTTTACAAATATTTTACATATAATTACAATTACAATTACAATTACAATTTTACATTAATTTCACATACATGAATTACGATTAGAATTACAATTACAATTTTAATTTTACATACAATTACATTTACAATTTTACATAGAATTACATTTACAATTACAATTATAATTTTACAAGTATTTTACATACAATTCAGTTACAATTACAATTTTACAAATATTTTACATACAATTCAATTAAAATTACAATTACAAATACAATTACAATTTTAGCATTTTACATACAATTAGAATTACAATTACAATTTTATAATTTTTCATATATACAATTACAATCATTTCACAATAAATTAAATATTACAATTATAATTATAATTTTACATACAATTACAGTGAAAATTACAACTAGTACAAATACAAATACAATTTTACATACAATTAAAATTTAAATTTCAATTACAATCATGACATAATATTTAATAAATATCATGGTCATTTAATATTAAATTAATTAATAAACATCATCACGATCATGATAACCATCGTACAAATATCATATGCGACTAAAAAACACATTCAAACATCAAATTAACATTATATTTTAACATCATCACAACAAAAACATCAAATATACATCTCATGTCAAATAACTCATGTTATCACATATACACATCTATCTGCAAGCTAAACATTAAATGAACATATCTAACATGACCTAACAATATACACATCATGATGATCATCGACATGTAAATTAAGTACAACTGCAACATGAACATAAAATACATGGACCATATATATATATATATATATATATATATATATATATAACTGAATAATGTTAAAAATATACAACTATAATATAAATGTCATTGATCAAATGGTGGTAGTATAACAACATCAATAGTAGTACAAGTAGAGGCATGCTCACTAAAGGGTGCAGCCTCAACGATCGATGGTCGAGCCTACTCATGATCATGATCACTAGTATTGATGGATGCATCAGCTGGTGGTAGTACAACATCAATATAAGCAGTAGTAGTGGAGGCCTGCAGAGTCAATAGTGCAGCCTTGATGGTCGATGGTCCAGGCACCTGCTCATGATCATGAATAGTACTGATGGATGCTTCAGGCTGCTGATTGGACGTGGTCGATGGTCCAACCTCATCTCCATGATGACTGCTAGATGTTGCTAGTGGAGCCTCATGCTCATCAGGCGCGGCGTGAGGTGAACGATCATGAGATGCATGTGAGTCGATGCTCGCGGACTGTCCATCACGTATCGCGGCTCAACTATGCCTATAGCTACGGACAGTCCTCCTCAGTCGTGCAATAGTTGTCGTAGCTCCTACGACATGCCGCATCAAGTCGTACATGTCACGCAGCATGCCTCTCCACATCCGTAACAGCCTATCATCGGCCCGTATGTCTCTGTAATGAGCGGGCCTGATGCCCGCATCAACAATCAATGCATAGATTTGGTTGCCCAACTGCATCCTATATCTAGTCTCAGGTCAACCGTGCCTAGCAAAAGGTGGTATCAGTGCACCATGAGCAGGAGCATGTCTCTCTGTTGCACTGGCCTCATCTTAATCATGATCATACTTGGCATTGGCCATGTCCTGATCGTCATCGAGATCCACACCTGGATCATGTGGTGGATCTGGCATATCCTCGCCATCAAAAGAGCCAATGTCTGCAAAATATATACAAGTAAGCAACAATAATTAGACAATTTCATTACACAATTTAATAAACACAAGTTAATGAACATGTTAGAATAACCCGGATGCGGGTGGTTAATATGGCGAAAGGAATGCGCCGGACAGACGGCACTCCGGCGAGACGTCGGCCACATGGCCCTGCAAGTGTCCGATGGCATCTGAACTCGAGCATGAGACATTTAAGACAATTAAAGCTGGGCGCGGTTCACAATTCCAATAGCGAGGTTCGAGATTTCTCTACGCAGGGTAAACAGGACATGGTGATTACTCCATTAATGGAGAGGTTAATGCAGATGGTCGGCAGCAGATTTGAGGTTCTTGATAACGGGATGGCGAACGAGCAAACCAGAAGCTGCTTCCCCAGGCCTCTTGCGGTGTATTGCTCGCCCACTGTGCGGCTTTCCTCCGAACGCACAGTCACCGGCAAGAGAACCAGGCTTCATGGTTGCATAGAGCTCGGCGACAATCTTCATATTTCAATTGCAGGAAATTGCATGCGTGAGTCAGGGAATTGAGTTAAGAAGTTGTCCAGAGCTTCCGTCGTGCCTCCGCTCTCACATTTGGCCAACGTCCAGCTTGGGTTTCAGCACACCTCCGGCTCTTCAGCTTCGAATGAAAGTATGCCTCGTCTCAGGCACAGGATGAGGTGCCGACGAGGCTCTTCCCGGAGATTGATCAGGCGCTCCTCCCCGTCCTCCAGAACCTCTGCTGCGGACTCTCATGCCTCTGCTAGAACTTCTCGAGTTGCTCGTGGTCGAATCCTTCGGTCTGAGCAATGGCATACCAATCGCCAGCACGCTCCTGCACATTCTCAAACCAGCCACTTCTCTTTCCAAAGCGCGCTCAATTTCCCTCGCATTACAGCCTCGGTCACCATAGTTTTCCGTGAGTCCCCTCAAGATGAGGCTCCCGCTTCTGAAGGGCGGGCTGGTCAATTTGAGCAGAATGATGAAGATATGCATGCGCAGGACAGAGCCATCACCGAGGAAGAAGCTAGTCATGGCAATGATATGAATATTGATATTGAGCTGAAGCAGGATGAGCAGCAAACTGCAATTCAAGACCGTGACACTGCAAACGCTCAGCACCAGCCTCATCCGGGCGATGGACAGTGTACCCCAGCTGCTGAAAAGGTCATACACTCCACTGAGGACCTGTATAATACTGATGGTGAACCAGATGAGTTTTGGTGCAGGGTCGTGGAAGAGGAACCGGACGAGTAGCGCCTCCACTGTTCCTGGGTTTTTTGCTATGGCACTGTCTTCTGTATGCAAAATGTCTATGTATGTTTTTCTGGTTTTGGTCAAAGTTTAATAGGCTTTTTCCTAGAAATAGACGATGCCCCTGCGTGGGTTTTTTGCTGGATCAAACTATGAACTGGTTTCCCTCTCAGAGGGCAGTGCTAAACTATGAATTTTTGCTCAACAGGCCTCGTCCTCAGGCCTAGTTCTGGATAACTCCTGATGTAAATATTTGTGTTTCTGTTGATTAATAGATTAAGCATATTTAGAAAAAAAAAAAACATGTTAGAATAAATATAAATAAAATAGTAATATTACCTCTATCATCTGGCGGCTCATCATCTGTGAAGAGGATGTTGGGACACCGTCACTAATCTAATCCAACATAAGGACATGGGACCATAATGAAGGGATGCATCCCGTCAACACTGGATAGTAAGTCCAGTGCATCATGTGATATCCTGGATGGAAACATAATGTCTCCCATCTTGGGCATCATCTTCCCCCACATGTACATCCGGGCCTCGAACATTGGCCTACGAGGTTGTCAAACAAAACTAGGTCTCATCTCTGGAAACCTCTCAAAAAATAAACAAAATAGCTTTGAAGCAAAAGGGAAGTTGACCCTCCCTTGTGCATGAGCACGACATCTATCTAAGGCCGTACAAAACTGCCGGAAAAAAATGGCAGACCACCTAACAAGTCATGGATTTTATACTAAAGAATCAATATAACATAAAGGTGAGCAACTAATGCGTTTCCCGTCACTGGTGTTGTGCAAAATGGTCGAAATGATAAGTGAGAGGCACTGCACGTCCTGTCTACCAAATGCACCTATACATAACTAACCTCCAGGTACCTGAAACTCTGAAGGAGACAATACATGTGCTCCAATGTATCTCTAGGAGTAAACTAATTGACTCCCTGCTACAAAACTAGCTGGCACATTTTGGAATGAGGGAAAATCCACCCCTCTCCTCGATAGTCCTATAATAAAATAAATATCCTCCTCATTGGGTGTGTACCACTGGTCAGGACCAACCTGGAAAGCTTGTCAGTGGGCATTCCACCTGCGGATAAGATATCTCAAAAACACACTATAGGCCTTTAGGGAAGTATCCTCCTCATAGAACTTGACGAGGCCTACCTACCTAAGGATCCCCTAGGTATCTACTGTAATAGGGTGAGGGTATGCATCTCTCTCCCTCTCTCGAGCCTCCCATTGGCGAATCATGTCACACTGTTCAGCCTATTGTTGATGTTGTTCCTCCTCTTCTCTCTGAATCATTGACATATTAAATAAAAAAATTTATTAAAACATACATGTATTTAGGAATATACATATATATACTTTTTCTGAAAAAAAACAAACAAACCAGTTGGTGCGCCACAAAAACAGTCACACACCAGTGGCGGTGCGGCTTAAGTTTGTAGAGCACTGGTGTCGGTGCCCCTAATGAAATACAACGCACTGGCCTCTGTGTAGTTGTCTATTTTTCAAGCACCGTTCACTATATCTAAGTTCAGAATAGTGGTGCACTACCTAAAATATATGTCCTGGAGCGTATAGTCATGTCAACGCATCGACTTCTTGACAATTACATAGTCGATGGTGTGGTCTTTTACCCGGCAGCACCATTAACCCTCTCGGAATGCAGAATGTGGTGCGCTGACATACACCAGGGAGGATAATCTCGTCAACGCACCGCACTGGGATTCCCATGGTCAATGGTGTGCCTCGCTAAATGAGCGCACCACATTTTTTTTTTTTTAATTTAAAATTATACGGGGCGCCTTTCGGTATCGCCCCGAAAATGGTGCAGATACCGTTAGCATCAGTGGCGGTGCGGCCTGTAAATTTTACAGGCAGCACTGCTATCTAGTGCGAACCGAACAGCTCAAGCGCACCGCATGATAATTTTGTTTTCTTTTTTAATGGTTATTTTTAAGGTTATTTCAAATTATAATCCACTAAAAGGCTTAATTATGGAAAAACTAGAAAAATACCTGTACATTTCGCCGTCGAGGAGGCATATTGGCTATAAAATTTGCAAAAGAAAATTTGCCCACCGTTTTTCAAAATGCAAGCTGGAGATTGGGGGCCAATGCAGAGCAGCAGTGCGTGCAATGGGTGCAATGAGAGCACCGATGTCATTGCTGATCAGAGAAGGGGAAATGGCACCGGTGCTTGAGAGCTCTATAGCACTGAGGAAAGTGAAAAATGTGGTTTTTTGGCTGTAATTGTTTTTTTATTTAACTTTGTTCCAGTGCGCGGGTTTTATAGGCACACTGATACGCTTGCTTAAAACCACACTGGGGGGTGTCAGATTTGGCGCATTGTTTATAATACACCGGGGTGGTTCCCTAACACCGCACCAAGATGTTTCAGTTTTGGCACGATGTTTTGATGATGCACCAAGGTGGAATATTCATAAAGCATCGGTGCGGAATAGTCGTAAAGCACCAGTTTTTTCACCTGAAATTTTTTTTATTTAATGCTATTCTGGTGCGTGAGTTTTATAGGTACACTGGTGCTCTTGGAAAAGAACGCACCAGCACGTTTCTGTTTTGGCGCAATGTTTTATGATGCACCGGTGCGGAAGAGTACTGAAGCACCGGTGCGTGACCGTAATAGGACGCCCCGAGCGGGTGTGTATGTCGTGCACGCTATCCGGTGTGCCAATGTTTTGTGCGCACTGGTGCGTTCTATGGTAGAGCGCGCACTAGTAATTGAGAGTTCAAGAGCACTGGAAAATGAAAAATTCAGGTTTTTTGCCGTAATTTTTATTTTAATTTAACCCTTTACTAGTGCGCGTGGTTTATAGGTGCACCGGTTCTGTTTCTTAAAAACACACCGGTCGATTTGTGTTTTGGCGCGTTGTTTTATGATGCACCGGTGCGGTTTCTTTCTACCACACCAGGTGGTTTCGGTTTTGCCGCATTTTTTTATAATGCACCGGCGGGGAAGAGTTATGATGCACTGGTGCTATATAATAATAAAACGCGCTGGGCGAGTGTGTACGGAGTGCACGGTGTTCGGTGTGCTAATGTTTTTGTGCGCACCGGTGCTTTCGATATTCCAGAGCACCGGGGCGATGTTTAATGATAAGCGCACTAAGTGGAAAACATCCGCAAAACCCTCCGCCTGCCAACCTCCTCTAGTAACCTCTGCTAGAAACGAATGTATGGGGTATTTTTCTGTGGAGTTCCTCAAAAACATCTGCTAGAGGGTCTTTTCCTTGTAGTACTTCTTCAATAAGTAGAACCTGCAATCAAAGACAAAACAAAAGAATAAAAGCATCTGCAACACACAATAATCAAGAAAATTTAACCCAACTTAGTGATCAAAGAGTCTAAGTATTGATGTTATTTCAATAATCATAAGAAAAACACAATGAGAAAAAGAGATCCATATGTATTATCTTGAATAAAAAGAGTAATCTTACAACCTAATGCCTTGATGTTGTACATATTTCTCCAGGGGTCCTGAACAATCGTTCCTCCTTCAGTTTGATAAGCCTTCCTCTCTAAATACTAGCATGGAGTTATGAACATAAGGGTGTGATCATTCTCATGCCAACAAAAAATAGTGTAAAACGTATGCATTCTTGGGAATTCTCTTCAGAAATTACCTTTACAATATTAGCATCTACCATCTACTATGTGTGTAGAATCTACAATCTCCAGTCTACCCTTGAGACTGAAAATTCAACTCAATTTATAGGGAAATGGAGGTATTTTTAGTTCCATGAAGAGGGGGATGGATTCCTCTCATGAAGGGATTTGAGCTCCATGGACCAAGGGATAAGCTCCATGAGTGGAGGGATAAAGCTCGAACTGATCGCGACTCTAGAAGCTTCCATTTGGGAGAATATTCAACCAGCTAGGCTTCTATAATTTACTTTTTCTTTTATTTTTCTTTTTACGGGGGTCCATAGGTAATAGTAGCAAAACGTGTGGGGATTTCCACAGTTTATAGACCAAACATCCATGAACCTGTAGGAAAAGGCTAGAAAAAGTGCAGAGGTATACTTTTAAGGGTTTTACAGAGCTTTTCTCCAATTCCAAGACTTGATTCAGGAACATTAAGGTATTTTACTTCTAAGGGGACATGATATAGGTAGTAATAGACCTATACAGACATTCAAATTTCATGGTGACAAAATAACGTGTAACACATGAAGGCTCAACAACGTGAATATTTGTGTCAAGTGTAGCAACGTAGAAGGAACTGAGACTGCATGGATATTTGTGTGCAATTGATGAAAAGGAGCGAGCGTGGAGTTTCCAGAAACATATTCAAAGAGGAAAATAGACAGTTCACACAAAATACAAAACCATTAAAAAGGTAAACACTTTTTGAAAAATTAAATATATTTATACATGAGTGATTTTTTTGGATAAATTGTAAAAAGGAAGAGGATATATTTAATTTTTGTGGACATTCAAAGTGAAATTATTTGTTTCACAATCCAATGAAAGGTGCTTTGCATATAAGACAAATTTATGCATTGTTTTTTACATAGTTACCTTATGTTCATGTTTTGATTGATGTATACATCTTTTCACACAAAAAATATATTTAAGAGCTTGGAGGGATGTATGTAAAAAGGATTTTAAAAGGTGATCATAAACTAAAGTTTTTGGAGGGATAAGGTGGATTATAAAACAATTTTTTTTTTAAGAATTGTAATAATGGAGTAATAAGGGTATATTTTGAAGGCTTCGATAGTTGTCACAATTTAATGGTGTGGAATTTTTTTGGTATGAAGAGTGCATAAATATATAAAAATGGACTTGTTATTTCAATAGTAAAAGTTGTAAGAGAGTCGGGTCAAACAAAAATTAAATTGTATCAGGTGCATTCTCGGTTGAACCCAACACCTAAATCTTGATTGAATTGTTAACTCGAGATTGATAGGGTTGATTTATTTCAAAGTCATATAATAATTCATTTGAACTTGGGTACATCGGATACCCTCATACTATTGAATTAAAAATCAAGTGATTGTGAAATGCAAGCGAGCGAGTTCAAGAGTTCAAGCGAGTGGGTTCAAATGGAGAAAAGTATTCAATTGTTAGAGTTTTTGAACAATTTGATACTATCCACTTCTGAGGGCACAGCGAAAGTCAGCAAAGCCACTCTTGTTGATATTAAAAGGCATCTACATTATGCACATGAGACTGTTGAGTTTCTCCAACTTGAGTCACAGCTACAACAAGATGATTTGTAGTAGAAGGGTTGTGTTTCTGAACATGTTCTAGTTCTTAACAATGCTCTATTTGAAGATAATGATAATGATGATAAAAATGATGAAGGTCATGATTCCAAGCCACTCAACGATACAACTTCAAGTGTAGAAGATGTACATCATAAAATTCTACCTTTTGTTTCCAAGAAAATATTCAAACCATGGGAAGAACTCCAATGCAACAAAAAATGATATGGTTTGGGATATGACAAAGATGACAAAAAATTACATAATATTGATTATTCAAAACCAATAAAGTTCATTAGTGGAGGATTTATTGATCAAGAAACACCATAAATCAATGAGAAAGTTGAATAAAATCCAAAATGTCAGCATTGTCAAAGAATTGGTAATATGTAAGATCATTGTTTTGATCTCCATACTTGTCACCATTGCGGCAAGAAGAAGTGACTCGTCATAAAAATGTTGCAAATGAAAAAAACCATCAATACTAAAGATTGATTATGCATGTATGGATCCTTGGGAGTGGTTGTCAACAGTAAAATAACTATATAAGTTCTATCGCAGAATTCAATCTCACATTAAGACAAATCTTATAGCCAACATTGAAAAGAATATTGTACTCTCATGCATTTGAAAGGGGGAGTACAATAGTGAAACTCTCCTACATCTTAAGGGGGGGTTCAAAACAAATGCAGATGGCTATGTTCTCTCCTTTCAACTGAAAAAGGGGGGAATTGATGAATAAATTGAAATTGAGTTGATGATTATGGTTGTCAAAAAAATTTAGTGGGAAGGAGATTAGGATGTTGATTGCAAGTACATTTGTGAATATTCCTTTTGTTCACTTGGATGGTCATTGGACCAAATAAATGATAGATTGATCCTTTTTCATTGTATTTTAGCATTAGATTGAGTTGTTAAGCGTTTTTAGGGATGTATCAGACTTGTGGTTGATTCACTTCTCTTGGTGTGCTCTTATCATATTGGATTTTTTATCATCCAGTTTTGGCGGTTTTTCAGGAAGTTCTTCATTGACGCTCAACTCAGGAGTTTCACCATGAAGACTCGGATAAGCACCAGTTTATTACTTTGGACTTATGATTGAGGGTGGGAATTTTAGCCTCATACTCACATAAACAATAAATAAGTCCAAGTATTTACAAAATAATGAAATTATGAAATTATTAATAATGAATGTAGACTTACTCTAGAAGTCTACATATGACAAAATATGGTAATGGAAACCACAAAAAATAAGCTAAGATGTTTTTGGATATATTCATGGAGATGTTGTGGAGAAATTTATGAAGAATGTTCAACCAATTAGCCAAATTGGAAACTTGTTATTAAACCCCAATTCTATAATATGAGGCCTCATGTGTGAGATAATTATGTATCATTATCATTATTTGTGAATATATATTCAGCCATAAATCCTTTTCTTCCAAAAAATTTTGTCTCTGATATTTTCTTTTCTTTTTTTTTATTACTTCAGGTTACTATCCACTCTCTACCTAGTTCCCAAAGGTCTAGGTAAGGTCGATTATTATTTCCTCCTTTGGGTAGTCTATCCTACCAGCCTCTCTGATGAGTCAAATATACTAAGCATATATCAAATGATTGATTCCATATATTAAAATATTAACTCTATGTAATGCCACATTTACCACCTGGTCCCCCCTGTTTGACTTGGTGGGTAGGAATGACTTTATACCCCCTTCTAGTAGTTAATTCTCTCATTATTTTATTCCTTAATTCTTCATCATGAAACATGCATCCATGAAGCATCAAGGACATCCATTTTTTGTGATTTCAAGCTTCACCCAAGAGAAATATTTCCATGAGGTCTCACTTTGCTTCTTATTTAAATAAAATATCTGCATATATGTCACTTGTACACAAGCACCACTTTTTCTTTGCACTTGTTGACTTATGTGTCGAGATTTTGGGTCCTTATAATACTATTGTAACTCCTATATTTTTATTATTATCATTGCGCCCTTATGTTATTATTTTTATGTAGGCCCTAATTATATTTTCACCCATTATACTCCTATATATAGCAAGGAGGACTTGTCATTTGAATCATCCAAGAATTGTTCATTTATATGATGTAAAAGGAGGTTTACCCCTTCAATTGGCTTAATATATAGTTGTTGAGATATATTTTCTTGTTTTTTTGTGTTTTTTATGATCAATGTATATAAAATTTGGTTTCATAGCTCGTGAGCTTACAATTTAACTGTTTCAAATGGTTCATCGTGCATTTTTCACTATAATTTTTTATTTTTTCTGTGAAGCTTCAAATAGTGAAATTGTTACCACAGGGAGGATAAATATTGATGAACATATCTAAGAAATTTCAAGCCTTTTGTTCGATATATTTCAGAGATATGGTCCAAGAAATTTAGGCTTTCTCTGTGATTCATAATTTAGTCGCAAATAGGTGTCCCAAGGAATATCGTCATAACCTTCCCTTTGAGCATCGGATTTGAATTTTGTAAAAGGTGACTGAAATTGCACAGACTATAGTTTTTTTTGTATCAATATCAAAGCCTAATATTAAAACGGTGACACATGGAATCTCGTACAAGTTATCTCTATTGATCTAGTCCATAATCAGGTCATCATGGGAGATTTGGCATAACTTTATCTTGAAGAATCTAACCTCAGTCTAACTAGTGGGATTGGAAATAAGACACATAGGCATTAAAAAGGATGCAATTTCAGAACTTGAGAGACTGAAATCACAAAGATACAACCATTTCAAGGCATTTGTATCAACAAGCTCAAAATCAAGCTCTTAAAAGGTGTGCATATTTAAATTTGCATAACTTTTGTTTGAAAAATCAGTTTGAAATGATTTAAAGGGCACAGTGAAGCATAGCTATCATTAATTGATTCCAAAATTCCTCCCAAAAAAAAATATACACCCATTAAGCCCTCATAAAGTTCTACTACGACGCATGAAAAAGAATAATTAACATGATATATCAAAATTAAAGGACCAAGTGGAACAATTTTCTCTCTCATAAAGAGCAACCAAAGATTAATTGGAAGTGATGATGAATATTGATATGGATGGTTTCGAAGAAAAAATAAAATGGGACATGGATGGTTTAAAAGGGGACATGGAAGCTTTAAAATCAGACATGTAAGATTTGAATGAAGGTTTGACAAAGTTGTTTCCTTTCTCTACATGATTTGCAACACAAACAAAAGGTATGCATTACATATTTATATTTAGAACGAAATTAGTTTGTGTGTTATCAATGTCTTTTTTCTCATAAATCACTTGGAAAATTTTCACAGAGGAATTTATATCACATTATGAGGATATAAAGAGCAGTACCTTATTTATCCAATTGATAAATCTCAAACAAAAGGGTTTAGTTGGGGATCATATCGAGGACTTCCAAAGATTGAATATCAAGGTAACTAATATTCCATGGGAGAATCTAATTGATGTATTCATAGGAACTTTAAAGGATTACATGAAACATGAGGTTTTCCTTTGGGAACCTAAGTCATTGAAGAATCCATTGAGGGTGGCAAGAAAATTTTAAATAAAATTTATGGAAACAAGGAGGTCTATCACTCACAACTATAAATATGTAAATGTTTTCGCTCCTAGAGTTCCACAATCTACAAGGTTGACACCATAATAACTAGAGGAAAAAAGAGAAAAGGGGCTTTGTTACATTTTTGATAGAAAATACACAAAAGGTCATAATTGTGCTAAGAAGAAATTATTTTGCATTGATTGTGAAGAAGAGGAAGAAAAGGAACAAGAAACATCAAAATAAGAAGATATGCACTAGGAACCAACCTCGAGGTTTGAAAAAGAAGAAATGAATCTGACCATATCTTGTAATGCATTGGCGCAAATTACCACTCCTCAAACTCTTAATATAGAAGGATATATCAAGAATAAAAAAATAGTGTTGATTGATTCAGGTAGTGTCCATAATTGTATCCATTGTAAGATAGTTAATAATTTGAATTGCTTTATATATCCAACAGTAGAGTATCAAGTGATGGTTGCGAATGGAGGAACTATAAATTGATTAGGGAAGTGCCATAATATAAGTCTAACCATGGGGAAATATGTATTTAATAGTCCAATTATTTCCATTCCAATGTGTGGTGTTGATGTTGTATTAATATTCCAATGGTTTCAATATTTGGGGACGAGAGATTTTAATTTTCAAGAAATTTACTTGATTTTTTTTAGGAAGGAAAAGAAATTGAATTATGGGGTATTGCAGGGAAACCTGGGAAGATAATCAGCTCTAATTGGATGAAAAATATTTTTAAGAAGGAAAAACAAGGGGTAATTTCACAATTATGCTCACTATATGTTCAAACATCTAAGTCGTCCATTTCTCTAGATCTCCAAAGAGTCCTTGGAAATTGTTCCAAGGTATTTGAGATTCACAAAGGTCTCCCACCTATTTTTTATCATGATCATGATATTCACTTGATTCTAGGAAGTGTTCCTCCAAACATCAGACCTTACATATATCTGTATGCCCAGAAGAGTGAAATTGAACGCATGGTTGCATAAATTCTAGAGGCAGGTATACTTCAACCTAGCTAAATTTCCTTCTCTTCTCCGGTAGTAATAGTGCACAAGAAGGATTAATCATGGCGTATGTCTCTAGAATAAAGAGAGCTCAATAAGCTCACTATTAAAGATAAATTTCCCATTCTTGTCATTGATGAATTGTTGGATTAACTACAAGGATAAATTTACGTTACCAAGATGGATCTTCATTCGGGATATCATCAAATAAGAATGAAGATATAAAACATTCTAAAAGCAGCATTTAGAACTCATGAAGGTCATTATGAATTTTTGGTCATGCCTTTTGGAATTAATAATGCACCTTACACATTTAAATTTTTGATGAATTCCACTTTCAAACCCTTCCTTAGAAAATTTGTGTTAGTATTTTTTGATGATATACTAATCCGCAACAACTCTTGGAAATATCATGTTCAACATGTTGGCAGGGTGCTCAAACTATTTGAGGAGAAATAATTGTATGAAAAAGCCTCCAAATGTTTCTTTGAGGTAAAGGAAGTGGAATATTTGGTTCATATTATATCTCATGAGGGTGTTAAGGTAAACCCTAACAAAATTAAATCCATAAAGGAATGGAAAATACCCACAACCTTAAGGCATCTTCGAATATTTCTCAGTTTGAAAGGGTATTATCGCAAGTTTGTTAAGTATTATGGGAAAATAGCAACACCACTAACAACGTTATTGAATAAATATACATTTTTTTGGACTCCACAAGCAACTAAGGCCTTTGAACATCTTAAGCAGACAATGTGCCAAGATCTAGTCTTAGCTACACCAAACTTCACAAAAACGTTTATTGTGGAATGTGATGCCTAGGGAAATGGTAGTGTTGTTGTTTTATTGCAAGAAGGAATACCCATTTATTTTTAAATTCGTCTAATCAAAGGAAATTATTTACAGAAACCTATTTATGAGAAGGAAATGTTGGCAACACTACATGCCCTGAAGCAATGGTGCTTACCTAATCATAATAGACTTCAAGGTAAAATTAGATCATGATAGTATTAAACAGTTCTTGGAATAAAGATTATATTTAGAATAGCAAAAAAAGTAGGTCAAGAAGGTGTTGGGTAATGAATTTGAAATCAACTACAAAAAAGGGAATAAAAATGTTGTTGCAAATGCACTCTCAAGAAGGGATGATGATATGGAAGCATTGCTTCGTTCCATTTTTATTATTCAAACTGATTGGATAGTTAAAGCAAGGGATGAATGGAAGAATGACAAAGATGTGTGGACACTCATTCAAAAAATTTAGTGATGCAGGTAACCCTGCAAAACCCAGAATCTTACTAACACTGTGCATATAAAAATCCCTCTCTATGACTGCCCAAATAAAAACTCCAAGTCCGGGCAATTACATACACTATTACTCGCGGAAGCTTGTAACCTTGATTTACAATATTAGTGTGGTTTATGGAAACCATACCTCAATTCAATACTTTCCAAAGAAACTTTAGAACTCAACTCAACCCTTGGTCATAATACCAATCCAATCTTCATAGGTTCGTCCAAAATATCATTTCACTATGAATATAAAATCATACAAACAATTCTCTCATGTGGAGGCTCTATTCCATTTACAACTTCAATCAATTGTACGAAACCATACACACTCTCAATCATCATCTATACGATTTTTCATTTACATTCATTGATGCAAAGGTTTCTCTTCGACCTCATATGATGGCCACTCTCCTTTCAACGTATGGCAATTCAATTCATATTCAGTCAACTCAAGTAATACATGGTCTTTAATTCAACAGCTGAAACAAATCTTTGATTTGGTAGAAATTTCGAGTTTCCCATTCTAATATACTTGCGCCCTTTAAAAATTTCCAAGTTTGATATTGACTATCAAAACCAACACATTTATGCATTTATTTCCAGCTATGGCAAATTTCAATACTCAGGCTTTGTTTACAAATCGAATGTCAACAATAATTGGCCACACTTTAACTTACCTTCTTCATCCAATCGAAAGGACGCAATTCATAACGCGCCTTCTTCTATTTCCAGACATCGACTTCCCAAACGTTGTTAACATCTCTGTGCTAAAGATTGTAATTGCTTTTAATTTCATCCGCATTCAAAATGAATTCCAGTCAACACTTCCTCCAGCGCTGCAAATTCTTCAACAACACCACAACTATTTCTTTGTCTCCTTCAGATTCATTCAACGTTTTGTAACTACATCATTGACTGTTTAGACACACGAACAGGCAGCGTTGCTATCATTTTACACGAATTTCTTTCAACATTCAAACCGCATTAAAATAAACAGTGTTTAAAAACAACATCCCTAGCCTTCTCTCACGTCTGCCCATAAACACAATTTGACATCAATTTCCGTTCTTCCCTCATGGTTTTAAACATAGCGCTATCACATTACGGTTTTTCAACTTGGTAAATCGAATGCCTCATTTGATTGCACATCCAGCTATACCTTCGATTCAAGCCAGCGATGCACCATTACCCTGTTCTACGTGTCATTGATTCAATTTCAAGCCAGAACTTAACTTATCAAACCAGATTTAAAACGTTGTTTTAACTTTTAACATAGTTAACACATTCCACATCAATTTTCCATTATTCGACTTCCAGATCTGCATTCAACTTAATAACGCGGTCAAACAACCAATCGAATTCAATCTAACAGAAACAGAGTTCTACCAGTTCACCACGAAATTGGAATTATCTTTGGTTCTTCTTCACACAGTTCTTTAACCCATAAATTCGATCTTAAAATGTTTCTAACATATGTATTAGGCAATTCGATTCCCCAGTTACAGAAATTTAAACACCCAATTACTAAACCAACCAATATAGCTCTAAAACACACTTATCATATTAATAATGAAAATACTTGCAAACTTTCCTTCCTGGCCTGATTTTCAATCCTTGGCCCTCTTACAAATGCCCAGAGGCTTACAACCTCTTTCTCTATTTTTCTCCCTCTAATCTCACCTCTCAAATTTCTGATCTATTTGCCTTTGAGACTCATAAATTTATACAAATTGGATTGAACTAATTTTGGTTCACATCCCTTTAATCGCTCAACAAAATCCCCAAATATCTCAACACCCCTAAAAGATAGATTCTTATCCCTAAAACCTTGAAACTAATTCTAACTTAGGCTCCATCATTAATTATCAATTATCTCAATGCTAATTTCTCTCATGTTTTCCAATTATTTGGATACATTACAAATCCTCTCATATAATAAATTAAAAACATAATTAATCACTCAAAATCTCATAAATATTTACATAAAATTAATAATTTCTTAAAAACATGAGACCCCTAGTTTAAATAAAAATACAAGGTATTTTCCCGAGCTAATGCTCCTGCATCATTTAGCAAGATCCCAGTGCATCTAATACATTTATCTGGAAAAAGTATTCACTATGGTACAAAGATCTCTTATATATATGCAAGAACTCCCCACTCAAAAAAAGGTTATTTTGGAATTGCACACTTCTCCTATAGGAGGGCACTCGGGATTTTTTTAAAATTACCATAGGGTTAAAAAGGAATTTTTTTGGGATGGTATTATATCTTATATTCAAAATTTTGTGGAATAATGTTTGGTTTGTCAACAAAATAAAGTTGAGACAATTAAGACCCTGAGTATTTTACAACCATTAGCCATTCCAAGTCAGCGTTGGGAGAAGGTCCCAATGGATTTTATCACAGATTTACCCAAGTCTAAAGGAAAGAGTTTCATAATGGTGGAAGTTGATAGACTTACCAATTATGCATACTTTTGTGTGTTATCTCATCCTTTCAAATCCAGTACAGTCACCACTTCATTTGTGGAAATATTTCAAAAGCTACATGTAAATCCAAATATTATTATAAGTGATAGATATCCCATTTAACTGAAAAATTTTGGACATAATTGTTTTCTTGTCTTGGTACTCAATTAGTTCATATCTCTTCTTATCATTCTCAATATGATGGGAAAACTAAGATAGTGAATAAATGTTGGGAAGGATATCTCTGTTGCTTTGTATCTGATAAACAAACACAATGGGTCAAGTGGTTACTTATGGCAGAATGGTGGTATAATACTTATATCCATACCAGAATAAAAATTACCCCATTTATGGTGCTTTATGGATATCATCCACTGTCCATCACATCATATTTAAGAGATAATTATAAGGCTTAGGCAGTGGAAGATCACATTGAGCACCAACAACAAGTTCTCCAGCTCTTAAAGGATAACCTAACTCTGGCGCAAAATTGAATGAAACAACAGGTAGATCGGCATCACGGTGAAAGAATTTTTTATGTGGGTGATTGGGTATTTCTACGATTACAACCATACAAACAAATTTCCCTCAAGCAAGCTAAGAAGGATAATAAATTATCACCCAAGTACTATGACCCTTACAAGGTGTTGCAAAAGATTAGTACTATGGCATACAAATTGTAGCTTCTTGCATCTTCGCGAGTACACCCAGTTTCCATGTTTCATGATTAAATAAGTTTATAGGTGACAAGTTCCCATTTCAAACTATATTGACAAAACTTGAATAGGAATGAAAAATCATATTGGAGCCTAAAGTAATCACAAAAACAAGACTCTGGCAGCTATGCAATTGGTCAATTTCAGAGTATCTCATTAAGTGGAAGAACTTACATATTGAAGACTACACATGGGAGGATGAGTATCTCATACATAAGCATCCAAAACTACTCAAGATTTTAGGAAAAAAAAATTTGAAGGAGAGGGGCATGTTAGGTCCCTATAATACTAGTGTGGCCCCTTGTATTATTATTTTTTATCCCTTACATTATTATTGTTATGTAGGCCCTAATTATATTTTGACTCTTTAGTCTCCTATATATAGCAAGGAGATCTTTTCATTTGAATCATCCAAGAATTGTTCATTTATGTGATGTAAAAGGAGGTTTCCCCCTCGAATTGCCTTATTATCTAGTCATTGAGCCATATTTTCTTGTGTTTCTATGTTGTTTTGGATCTGGATACATAACAAGCTTCGTCGTGAGTAACCACTATTTACTCATGTTTTGAGGGTCCCCTTTAGGCCTATTCCCTGTGGCAGCATTATTGAGTCACCTTTCTTCAAAGCATCAAAGATGAGTCATCATTATATTCCATGGAGTATGTTTAGAACCCCATCGAGTCATGTTACATCACTTCATCCCCTTTTTGTGTCGTACCCATTATATATTGTTGAGATTTTACCTCCATATGTCATGATCTATATTTGAAAAGCTTCCATCTGAGTAATTTAACATCTCCTCCATAATCGTATCAGTCACTGCGAGGTCAACCTTGAATCTTATGCTCTAACAAGGGAAGTTTTCATCCCACCCATCTGGTCATTCTTCATCATAGTCCTTTATGTCAGCCTTTATCAGTCAAATTACTATTCCTCGTGCCTTTGTTAAGGACTCATTATTGCCTCAGCTCTGGCGAGCCCCTCCCTGTCTATTTTAGAACATTTATTCCATGAGAGTGGTTTAGAGGGCGATGTACCTTGGATCCAGTTTATTCATTATGGATACCTTATATCAAGCAAAGGAAACCCTCATTTCCATTTGAATTTCCTTTTTCTTACGTGCTCAACTCAAGTTCCTTATCACACAATTGAGAATCGTACACTTGATGGGCTAATACTTCAACATATTGTCCCATCATTTACCGAGCATGTCTGAGATGTTCCAAGAACTCATTAGGGTGTGACCCTTTAGGTAGTCACCCACATTCCAAGCCATTATTAGTTCCTGATCTAGCCTCATATTTAGTTCAGTAGATTTGACTAGCTTGGTTCTCCAATCACAAAGCCTACCACATAAGCCCCTCCTTCAGTTGGCTCATTTAGATATTTAGAGCCCTTTCCTATGTTGTAGGGATTCTTTGGTTGTGATCTCTCCCTCTAATCATCTTGGGGATATTTGGTCCTATGTACTCATTTCAGCAGCATTTATTTTTACCAAACCTATCCTTTCATTTCAGGCACATGTATATGGGACTCTTTATACCATTATATCATTTTCTAGCCCATTGATTCCAACACATTATGTACTATGTATCATTTTTCATAGAACACATTGCTCAGCACACCATTATCTTTTGTATTGAGTTGTATCAGCAAGTATGGTTGTGCCTCCCCCACCTTATTGAGATCATGTATGCACCATATGGAGACTTTTCATTGACACGTAGGTCTCACCTACTCCACATGTGGTTCTTCCATTTACTACAATAGTTCTCTCCCTCTCTATTAATTGTCTAGTGAAATAAAACTACAATGTATTTTAGTCAAACGATGTGTTCCAAACACTCGTACATTGAGGGGAATCTGTTGTCACCCAAAAATTGATCACCTAGCCATTTTCCAGTAGAATGATCGAAATACACCACATAGTATAGGTTTTACACATTAAAACCCACTTTCACCATAAGAAATATTTTATTGAACCACTTTTCCTAAACTATTTCCATTTTACCCATATGAAAATAACATAAAAAAATTATTTAATTATTTCACGTTATTTTCATATATTTACCCATTTATGTGAAAAAAATTAATTTTAATTTCACCTATTTTTACCATTTTTACAGGAATAATTAAATAAATCATTATTTATTTATCATTCCTTTATCATTTCACTTTTCTCCCTTGAAATAATTATTAAATCATTATTTAGTAATTATTTCTAAACCATTTTGACCATATCAGTCATAATTAATTAAATCGTTATTTATTTATTATTCCTTAATCATTTCACTTTTCTCCCTTAAAATAATTATTAAATCATTATTTAGTAATTATTTCTAACTTATTTTTTACCATATCACCTAGAAATAATTAATTAATCATTTTCATTTATTAATTATTTCAACCATTTTTCTTACTTAACTCAATTAATTATTATTTTTAGAGTTAGTTAACTAAAGAAATATTATTGTTGGAACTGCGCGCGCTCTGGACCCTGCTTCCACAGACTGCGACCAACTGCGCTCGCTCTAGGGCTCGCGCCCATGGAGGTGCAGGGCACTCCCCATGCGCCTCCCCCTCCTCCGCCGCCCTCGACTGCTGAGGCCTTCAATCGTCTTTTGGCAGGTCTTCCCAAGAAGAAACATTCAGAAGCTGCGAAGTTTGTAAAGAAATTAGACGATATACCAGAGATCTCCCTGCCTGCAGAAACCCCGATTCAGGTTGCCTTATCTCTGGCAGAACGAGCTCTCATTGCCCAGTTCACCGAACTATGGCCATCACCCAAATCGACTGAGAGCTGGGTAAACAGAAACTGGGCGTCGTTGATCAAAGAAAGTGTTACTTCTTATTTTTTGGGGAGAGGTTTCTTTCTCTTCGAATTCTCTTCAAAGGATGACAAAGATCTGATATTCCAAAATGGCCCCTACTTCATGGGCCCTCAGGGTTTATATCTAAATAAGTGGACTCCGGATTTTGATCCTGCAGTGGATGTGCCTAAAGCAGTCTCGGTGTGGGTAAGACTCCCAAATCTCCCAGTTCACTACTGGAATTGGGACTCTCTGATGCATATTGGAAATGCCCTTGGGAAGTTCATTGATCGAGCAAACAACAAGGACCAATATGACTGCGCCAGGATCTGTGTGGAAGTAGATCTGGAAGTAGGGCTGCCAGAGGCCATCAAAATCAATGTCGGAAATTGTTCGCATGTGCAGAAACTGAACTATGAACAGCTGCCCTTCAAATTTCGAAAATTCCATGTCTATGGCCACTTCGCCAGAGGCTGTCCGTCCAACATTGAGACAGAGCAGGGGAAGGAGGACGGTTGGAATCAAGTCAAGTGCCCCAAAACTTCACACAGGAAGACGGGAGGCCCTAATGGCAAAGGTCCTCATCAGGCCTCTTCTCAGCAGATCCCGCCCAAGGTCACCACAGAAAACAAGTTTGAACTTCTCAACTCACAACAAGAGGACACCCAGGAGGTCGAGGCCCAAAAGGCAATGACTCCAGACAAAGGTAATCCTTCTGCCTCTTCCAAGGATGAAACTGTTGCAGAAATCTCAAAAGAAACCCCTGTTGAAGCCGAGGAAGAGGAGCATGAGACGGAAAACTCGGAGGAGGAAGGAGAAATAGGTGACTCCCAAGCTTCTGTTAGGAGATCTGCAAGAGGCCGCAAAACAGATCGGGAGAAAAGAGAGCAGGAAAATTTCAAGGACAAGTTACAGGGCAGCCAACCAACGCTGGAAAAGCTGTTAGCAAAAAAGCCAAAGATGGCAAGAAACCAGCCTCAAGGCTCCAAGGGAGCCCAGCAAAACAAAGGTAAATAATGAAAATAGTCTCCTGGAATTGTAGGGGTATGGGGAGCAAAGTCAAGGAAGAGGCCATAAGAAACCTAATAAGAATAGAAGCCCCGGACATACTCCTTATCCAGGAGACCAAGCTGGAGGACTCAATATTTCTCTAGACAAGCAAAATAATCTGGAGTAAATGTAGAGCCAAAGTTGTCTCAGCCCGAGGAGCATCTGGAGGGTTGGGCACCCTTTGGAATGAAAGTAAGTTTTCGTTAGTCTCTGAAACTTCTAGCACTCACTGGATGCTTCTAAAAATGCAGCACTTAGTCACCAAAGAATTTTTTTACCTCTTCAATGTCTATGTGCCGATCAATGCTGCAGAAAAGAAGGTCTGTTGGAACTCCATAAGAAGCCAAGCAGATATAGGGAACCTTGACAATATCATCATTGCAGGGGATCTCAATCTCACTCTCCTCTCCTCAGAAAAGCGAGGAGGTTGCATTGTGCGAGATCCGGCGAGGGAATGGACAGAGGATCTTATCCATGATTGGGACTTACTGGACATCAAGCCCTCTTCCGGTAAGTTTACTTGGTCGAACAAAAGAGTTGGTCCTGGACATATTGCAGCTAGACTGGATAGATTTTTAGTCCAAAGTTCCTTTCTTCTGCTCGGATTAGATGCCAATATGCAAATTATTCCTTGTAGCATATCTGATCATAATCCTATCAAGCTATACCTCCAAGCTCTCCCTGATCTTGGACCCATCCCCTTCATATTTAGCCCCCTTTGGGTCAGGGAACCCAACTTTTTGCAGATTGTCAAGGAATGTTGGTCTCAGCCAGTCAATGGATCTCCTTTCTACGTGTGGGAGGAAAAGCTCAGAAGAACGAAAGCTGCCCTAAAGAGCTGGGCCAAAACTCTTCCTAATCCAGCAGCTGAAAGGAAAAATCTTCAAAACCAACTTGAAGCCCACCATCTGCTCTCAGAAGAGGCATACGTTACCAGATAAACTCTAGATAAGGAGGTTCAGCTCCAACAGAGCTTCCATAAAGCATGCCTGGCTGAAGAAGAATTTTGGAGGATTAAATCTCGCTGCCTTTGGCTAAAAGCGGGAGACATAAATACCTCTTTCTTTCACAAACAATCTCAAGCCAGAAAATGCTTCAATTCCATTACTGAGGTCGAGGAAGATAACTCCATTCATAAGGACTTTGCAAGTATCAAAAGAGCAGATTTTCTGCATTTTCAGAATTTGTACAGTGAGGATGTGAACCTGGTCCATAACAATGATCTTTTGGACGGGCTCCCCTCTTCAATCACTGCTGAGATGAGCCTCCTACTTGAAGCTAAAGTCAAAAAGGCTGAGGTCAAGAATGCTCTCTTTTCCATGGACCCAGACAAAGCCCCGGGTCCTGATGGGTTCTCAGCCAGATTTATTCAATCCTACTGGCACATTGTGGAAAATGATCTATATAAAATGGTTCAAAAATCCCAGAACTGTCAGAAAATTGGGGGTAGTACAAACTCTGCGTTCCTTGCTCTCATCCCCAAGGAGAAACGTGCCAGATCCTTCAATATATTTCGTCCCATCTCTCTTTGCAATACTGGTTATAAGTTAATCACCAAGGTAATAGCTAACAGGTTGAAATATCTTCTCCCTGCAATAATCCCAGAAAATCAAGGGGGCTTTATTCATGGTAGACAGCTTGTGGACAATTTCACTTTAGTTCAAGAGGCAATTCTCTCAAGCCATCAGCGCAAGGAAAAAGGTATGGTTATCAAACTAGACTTAGCTAATGCCTTTGATCGTGTTAGGCATAGTTTTCTCTTGAACGTTCTGAAAAAATTTGGATTTGGTGAGAATTTTATAAACTGGATTCAGGCCTGCATTTCGGAGCCATGGGTTGCTCCCCTTGTAAATGGCAGAGCTGCTGGCTTTTTCAAAGCTTCAAGAGGGCTAAGGCAGGGCTGCCCTCTCTCTCCTCTATTGTTTGTCCTCCAAGCCTCTATTTTAAGTTTTCATCTAAACAAAAAAATGCAAGAGCAGGAGATCTCGGGTATTTGTATCACAAGAGGAGTCAACAGTATTAATCATGCCCTATTTGCAGATGACACTTTTCTTCTGGGGGCTGCTTCGATTCATTCAGCCAACAGATTCAAAGAAGCTATAGACAAGCATTGTTTAGCGTCGGGAAGCAGTCTCAACAAGGGGAAATGTCATATTTATAGTTGGAATACTTCGCCCAACTTGCTAAGTTCCATTGCAAGATGTTTTGGCTTCGCAGCCTCTTCAACTTGGACTTCTTTCAAATACCTTGGGCTCCCTATCTTCCTCAAGTGAGCCTTCAGTCGGGATTGGCTCCCTCAAGTGGAAAAATTCAAAACCAAGCTTCAGGCTTGGGGTTTCAACTGGCTTAATATTGCGGGAAAATCAGTTCTCATCAAATCTGTCCTATGCAGTCTTCCCATTTTTCAGTTTTTTGTTCTTCTGGCTCCTGTTGGCATCATTAAGAGAATGGATCAGCACATTCGGCACTTTTTTTGGAAGGGGGGCAAAAACAACAAGAAAAAATTCCCTCTGGTTAATTGGGAGATTGTCTCCAAACCTCTGAGGGAGGGGGGTTTAAATTTCAAGGACCTTTCCCTTCAGAATACTGCCATGGGAGCCAAACTTCTCTGGAAAATCATCGTGCCCAAGCCTGGCTGGGCCCAATTATCACTTTGGAAGAAATATTTCAAAGGTATGAGACTCAGATGCTTGGATGGCCCTCTCCCGCAAGGCATCTCCCCCTTTGCAAGGCTCTGCGCCAAAGCTGCTCCACTTATCACTTCCAACGCTTACTGGATTCCTGGAAATGGAAAGAAAATCAATATTTGGACAGATCGTATTATGAATTGTGACCCGATTAGTGACTGCCCCTCCCTGAATGCGCTGAGATGCTGGATGACCACTGCTGGGAAATCTACTATGTGGGACATCTCCACTTGCACTGGATCACGTTGGACAGGCTGGGATTTTTTGGATGTGCCCCCGGAACTTCTTCAGGACTGCAACACTCTCCACTCCATGTTGAATGGAATAGCTCCCACACATATGCGCAAAAGATACACGCATGGCTGGGGTACGTAGGCTACAGGTTACACTGTAGATCAAGGCTACGCCATGCTCGTTCTGAGACCTCACGTCCCTCCGGACCCTGCTCCCTAGGCGGCGATCTGGCGTATTCATTCTCTGCCTAAAATTGACATGTTTTTTTGGATCTTATGCCACAAAAAAATCCTTACTGATGATAAATTGCAGAAGCATGGTTTTTATGGTCCGTTGAGGTGCTCTTTGTGCAGAGAGAGTGTGGAATGTACCACGCACCTAATGTTAAATTGCAAATTTATTGAGCGGGTTTGGAAAGAGCTAATGGATGATTGGAACCCCAGCTTTGTTCCTCCCTCTTCTATTACTAATCTCTTTGCAAATTGGCAGAGCAATTATCCCGGTCCACCTCCCAAAAACAAAGTGATCAAAGTCGCCTAGTCTTCTCTCCCTAAAATCTGCTGCTGGCAGATCTGGCTAGAGCGAAATAGCAGAATCTTCAGAGACACTCAGAACGATGTCAAAGTGGTCATGGCCAAGATCAAATTCCAGCTAAAAGAGAGTTTGGGAGATCAAAAAGATGCATCAAATCTAAACCAGATTGATTCTATTTGGGGTGCCTCCCTAAATCTGCAATTTCATCAAGCCATCAGCAATACTTCCCCCTCTGAAGACTGGCAAATAAGGGGGAAAAACAATGATGATTTTCAAGGTTGGATCTCCACTCAAAAGGTGCACTCTCTCTTCTTCGATGGGGCATCAAAGGGAAATCCCGGAAGCACTGGGGCAGGAGGAATTGTTAAAAATGTTGAAGGTCTATTGATCCACCGCTTTGCCTATGGTCTGGGGATCAACTCTAGCATCCAAGCTGAGGCTTTGGCCCTCTTTCAAGGACTTAAGTTACTCCTGAACTTAGGAATCAAGGAGGCTAATATTTTCGGGGATTCCCAAGTGGTTATAAAAACCATGGTGTCAAAATATTCCCCTCGGAATCTAAGATTGGCAAGATTGATATCTAGAATCAGAAGCTTGGGGAAATCCTTTCAAAACCTGAATTTCTTCCATGTGTTGAGGGATAACAACAAAGACGCAGATCTTGAAGCTAATAAAGCTTCCCTTCTCTCTATTGGGGTAATAACAAGAGACGGGGACGAAACACGGGATCCAATACCATAATATGTCAGTTGAAATGTTTTACTGCTTGCTTTTGAATCAGTTTGTTTGTACTTTCAAGCTTGGGGAAATCACAGAAATCGATTACATAGTTGTAGACATAAAAAGCTGGAAGTTGTTCACAAACGCCATTGCAATTCTGGCTATTGATATCTTCTGGGCACTGCCCCTCCCCAATGTAATCTGAATTCTGGCAATTAGGCCAATAGTTAATACAATCCATAACCGTTCCTGTGAAAAAAAAAAAAACTAAAGAAATATTATTGACCATTTTTCTAATATTTTAATCTTCCAAAAATAATAAAATACTCATAACAGTTAGATCTTGATCTTTTTAATCAAATTTTTATTATTTGACTAGATCTAGTCTGATCTAGGATTTTATTATAAATAGAGAGGTTTTTCCTCACCATTTACAAATTATTACTATCATCGTCGTCATTTTTATCTTGCAACATTTTATTTCTTCATCTTGAGCTCATCTGTATCCTCATTCATAATTCCATTGGGCCATTCACATATAGAGAAGAGGGGGAAGCATCCATTAGCAGTGTAAGGGACATCAAAGAACCCCCCCATAGATAAGGATAGTATTGACCCAAGTCATTTCTGTTTCACTCCTCCGGTGTTATCTTATCATTTTAGTTAATTAAAATATTTTATTTCTATTGGAGTTTAATGTATGTCATGTTTAATATTGTTTTCAGTTTATGTTATGTTTTATTGCGAAGTTTTTCATTAACATTCCATGCATATCTGAAGATATTTGATCAATATTGCAGGCTTTTCTTGGAATTCATTTTGGCACTTTTTTAGTTAGGTTGTTTAGTCACAAATAGTAAGACGAGATATTTTGGTACGCGTGTTTAGAATTTCCCTCCTAACATCTACTTATACGAAAAATGGTGAATGTTGGTTGGCATTGGTTGGTATCCGATCCAGCATAGTATCTTCAGGTCGTAGCTTGTCCAGTTGGTTAGAGTCGAGGGAATGACTAGGAATAACATTGATGAATACTTTATCATATTTATATTGTTTCCAACATGATTTATTTGTCCACAGGTGATCTTAACACGTATAAAGTTCTAATAGACTCAACCGGAAGATAGGGCTATTAACATAGAAATCATAAAATAACTTAATCGAGTGAGCAATGGCACTTTGAAAATTAATAGTGCTTGATCGGGGAAATAAAATGCATTAATATTTTCCTCCTCCCTCGACTTGTTTATTGGTTGAGTAAATTTTATATGGACCTATTAATATAAAGAAACTTTTCAGAGTTTCAAACTCTTCGTTCATTCCAATTATTTGAAGCCTTTGATCGAGTGTGCTCCCTATTTAAATTATCACCATAAGCATGACTGACCTTTTAAGTGAAAAATGTTTTCTTCAGAGTGCTCTCATGCTCCCTATCCACCCAGGATCTAATAACAAGAATGTAGTAAATGTATTGTCGTGTATTGTGCTTATCAGTGATGATCTAATAACCAGCCTAGATCCATCTTAACTCCGGATCTATCAAGCGCCGAGAGGGATCAAATCTCTTGAGGTGAAAACCTCTTTTTTGAGTGCATAACTTGAGGAAAGGTTTTCACCTCGAGAGATTTGATCCCTCTCGGCGCTTGATAGATCCGGAGTTAAGATGGATCTAGGCTGGTTTCAGTCGTGTGCGACCAAGGAAAATCTATCGATAATATGAGGAACATATGCTTAATTTTATCAATAATATGTAAATACATCTAATATTAACATAACCATTTTAAATATGTTAAATATGTTAAATATGTCTGAGATTTATTGAGTCATTTTAATTTTAAATTTGATTAGTTACCTCAGTTTGTTGAGATGATAAATATTGTAAAATAACTTTAATGATGAAACAAAATTTTGAATGCAAAGTGACAATGTAATAATATTGAATGATAGAAACTGTGAATAATAAGAATGTAGTCAATTACGAATAGTCTTCATTGTGATCGATTTCAAATTATTTTCTTCTACTATTCTTATTTTCACCCATGTTAGTTTTGTCATATTTTCATATTGATTATTTGAAAAGGACAGTTGGAATCGTAAACCATTTAAATATTTAGCTCGAGCTGTTGTAGTAAACATCATACCTTGTCTCTCTTGCTCTCCAATATTAATAGGTTGAATTACCATAACACAAAAATCAATGTACATTGTCAATAATTTTTTGTGCTTACACTAAAATCATTGCACACACACTATTAATCCAACGACTTTAAAATTAATGTATCATCATACATCCAATTACATCAAATTAGAAATCAACATATACACTGAAATCAATGCAACTAATGCAAGAAATCAAATAATAATAGAAAACAACATCTACACTAAAATCAATGCATCTAATGCAAGTAATGAAATATGATTAGAATTCAAACTCTACACTCAAATAAATGAGTCTAGTGCAAGTAGGAAAATAGGATTTAAAGCCAACATTTACACTGAAATCAATGCATCTAGTGCATGCAATCAAATAGGATTAGAAATCACCATCTATACTGAAATAAATGCATTTAGTACAAGGAATCAAATAGGATTATAAATCATCTACATTTAAATCAATGCATTTAGTTAAATCATCTACATTTAAATCAAAGCATTTAGTGCAAGTAATCAAATATAATTATAAATCAACATCTACATTGAAATTAATGCATCTAGTGCAATCAATCAAATAAGATTAGAAATCACCATCTATACTGAAATCAAGGCATTTAGTGAAAGCAATCAAATAGGATTAGAAATCACCATCTACATTGAAATCAATCCATTCAGTGCAAGAAATCAAATAGGATTAAAAATAATCTACATTGAAATCAATTCATCTAGTGAAAGAAATCAAATATAACCAAAAATCAAAATCTACATTACAATTAATGCATCGAGTGAAATCTATCAAATAGGATTAGAAATCATCATCTACATTGAAATTAATGCATTTAGTGCAAGAAATCAAATAGGATTAGAAATCATCTACATTAAAATCAATCCATCTAGTGTAAGTGATCAAATATCATTAGAAATCAACATCTACACCAAAATCAATTCATCTAGTGCAAGAAATCAAATAGGATTAGAAATCACCATCTACACTGAAATCAATGCATATACTGCAGGAAACCTTCTTCCGTCTCTCCCCCATATATATCTATATATCCATCCATATCTCCTTCTTTTTCTCTTTATCTCACCCCACCATACACACACTCTCTCTCATTCCATATCTATCAATTTCCTTGTCCCTCCCTCCTTCTCTCCATCTATCTTTTTTTCTCTTCACCTTACATCTATATCTATATCTCACTCTATCTCTCTATATCAACTCCAAAACATAAACTCTCTTTCTCCAATCTATCTATCTATCTATCACTCCCTCCTCCTCCTCTCTCCCTCTCTCTCCCTCTCTCTCTCTCTCTCTCTCTCTCTCTCGCTTCTATCTCTCTTCCTTCCTGCTACCCTTTCTCCCTCTCTCTCCATCTTCTTTATCACTCCCTCTCTCTCTCTCTCCACCTTTCACCCTCTATGTCTTTATTCTTACCACCCCCTCTCTCCATCTCCATCTTCATATCTCTTTCCCTACCTCTCTTCACTGTCTCTCTTCCTTTCTCTCCCCCCCCTTTCTCTCTCTATCTTCACCTTCCAACTTTGTTACCATATGCCTCTCTCTCTCCTTCTCTCCCCTCTTCTCTCCATATCTCCTTATTTGTCTCTTTATCTCACCCCAAAACATACAAACTCCCTCTTCATCTCTCTCTTGTCACTCGCCCTCTCTCTCTACTACTCACTTTCTATGTATTTATTCTTCCCTCCCTCTCTCATCCAAATCCATCTCTCAATCCCTCCCTCTCTCCCCCTCCAAATCCATATTTCTATCCCTCCCTCTCTCCTCCTCTCTTTCAAGTCCCCTCTCCTTTCCTTCCTCTCTCTCCCTTTCTCTCCTACCTCCCTTTCTCTTCCCCCATCTCTCTCTCTCTCTCCATATCTCAATCCCTCCCTCTCTCCCCCTCCAAATCCATATTTCTATCTTTCCCTCTCTCCTCCTCTCTTTCAAGTCCCCTCCCTTTTCCTTCCTCTCTCTCCCTTTATCGCCTACCTCCCTTTATCTTCCCCCATCTCTCTCTCTCTCCTACAATTCTCTCTTCCCCCATCACTCTCTTCCTCTCTCTCATCATTCCTCTCTCACCTCCTTCTATTTGACCCCCCATCTCTCTTTATTTCTCTCTCTCTCTATCCTCCAATCCTCTCTCTTTCCCCATCACTCTATCTCACTCTCCTACTATCTTACTATTTCTATCCCTTTATCCTTCTCTCCCCCCTTGTCTCCATCACTCCTCCTTTCTCCTTCTCTCCCCCTTGTCTCCATCACTCCTATGTATCTTTATCCCACCCATAAGCATACACACTCTCTCTCCATCTCTCCCTTGTCACTCCCTCTCTATGTATTTCTTCTTCCTTTCCTCGCTCCAGCTCTAGCTCCATCTCTCTATCCCTCCTTGTCTCCTCCACCTCTCATCCTTTCTCTCTCTCTCCCTTTCTTTCCTACCTCCCTCTCCCTTCCCCCTTCCTTCTCTCTCTCTCACTCTCTACCCTCCAATCCTCTCTCCTTCTCCCTCCCTCTCTCCTTATCTCTCTCCCACCTCCATATTTATGTCTCCCTCTCCCTCTCCCTCTCTTACCCTTCTCTAACTCTCTCACTCTTCTCACTCTCTCTCTCTTCATTCCTCTTCTCCCTTCTCCTTCAATTTATCTCCATATCTCCCTTGTCACTCCCCCTATTTCTCCACCTCTATCATATATCATGATATATTAATATATATTACAATATAATAAATTTAATATTGTATTAATCTAAACCTATTAAATTTAATAATATTAATATTTTAATATTAATGTTAGGGTTAATAATGTTTTTTTTGGCATGGTGTTAATAATAATTTGGTCCATGGTATTTGACCCTCATACTTCATATATAATTAGATCTTGATTTCTAATCGTATTTGATATATTTTTATTTATTTACCTTACCTCTTTATACCTCTTTTATATTTACTTATTTACCATACCTATTTTATAAATATATTATTTGGCCCATGGTATTTTCCCATGGTATTATTAATAATTTGTCCCATGGTATTTGGCCCATGGTATTAATAATAATTTGTCCCATAGGCTTCACCTAAATAAAACCTGTTTTTGAGTTTTTGTAAATATAAAGTGGTTTATTGAGTAAATATAAAAATCGGTTTTATTTATTTACCATACCTCTAGTTTATTTATATTTGTATTTATTTACCATACCTCCTAAGTAATATAAAAAAAGGTTTTATTTATTTACCATACCTATGGTTTATTTATATTTTTACGTATTTACCATATTTTATTTATTTACCATATCTTTTTCTTGAGTGTTAGTAAACTCTTCATACTTTAAGTTTATATCGTTTAAATTTATTTTTAATAAATTTTTAATTGTTCATTTATATGTTTATGTAAACTATTGTTCAAGCCGACAATTTTTTTTTTTTTGGCTTTCGACATACTTACACATCGGGGTCATACTGGGCTGTAGAATGCGCCTCTCGGCGCAACAAGAATGTAGTAAATGTATTGTCGTGTATTGTGCTTATCAGTGAGGAATGAAATTATGCAATTTGATATTTTAATGTAATGTAAATCAATTTAAAATTTATACATATATATAAAGGAAATAAAGAATTATATAAAATAATTATAAGAATTTTAGTTGAATGTAATTTATTTGAAGAATTGGGAAAATTTAAAACACCTGAGATCTCATATTTCTGAGTAATTCACCTTAAATATGTTTGAATTCCATTCAAGAGCCTCGAATAATACATGGATGAGGACCCCCGGATGCGGGTGTTAAGGCTTGATTATATGGCGCATGGCCTGTGGGACGGCGTGTGGCAAGGCCACATGGCCACCCACATGCCTCACCTATGGCACCCCTCAGCATTTATGTATTCAGGCCATCACCTTGCACAGCATTTATGTCGCTGCAAACGTCGAGGTGGCCTCCACTGATTCAAAATGCCGCTCCCTGGTTCTTTTCCTCGGCCCTCTGACTCTGTGCCTTGTTCCCCTATGACGCTCTGTCTCCTCCTTGTTGCTTCTATTCCGCCATTGCTCTCGCCCCTGCGAAAGCCTAGCTCTCGCACATCTAATGGGCGGCGCTGCAAACTGGGAAGTTGTATTGAGTTTCTCCCTGGCTTTCATCACTCTCAAAGCCTCTTCTGTCAATTGAGTTTCTCTGCCTCCCTCGGCCTCAATTCTCCCTCCGCTTCTCTGCTTTGTGCACCCTTCATCCACTACGTGCCAACATGCCATGGCTCAGACATCGCATGCGATGCTGGAGGGGCAGTTGCAGAGGTCATGCCTCTCGTCCATAGCACTCCTCCTTGTCCAGCTCCTCATCGTCGTCTCTTGAACACTCTAGGGGCCGATACCCTGACACCCGCAGTGGGCGTGGTCGTCTTCTCGGCTCCCTCCCTCGGCATCCTACTTCTGAGCCGTCGACGCACCCTCCACCCCGCCTCCACGCAGAACCCAGCCACTGCCCACTTTCAATTCCAATGTACCTCCGACCGCCCTCTTGTCGTGGTGACCATCTCTGTTTCTTTTCATGAGGTCTCTGGTGTGGGTCATGGCCCCTGTCAACCCACCTCGCCTCCGCGTCCGAGTAAAGAGCCTGGTCCCTCTAAGGAAGTGAAAACCCAACAGGTCCCTACAGGACATAATTCTGGTTCGACGAGTGGTGGCAGTTCGAGCTACTTTATGGAAACATGTATGCAGGAAGGAGGAAACTGTGATGATGTTGCAGTGCCTCAACGTGGCCCCCCTCTGGCTGATGATGATGAATACAGATGTTTGATCGTTGAAGAACCTCCTCAAGCTTCTCATGGCGTCTAGATCCTTAGGTATTTTCCGAGTCAATTTTTCTAGTTCTTTTGCTTGGCTGTCTACTCACTTCTACACGGGATGTATTTTCTTATGTCATTATGTCGCTGGTTTCTTCCATAGAGGCAGCACTTTAAACTCTACATGGGCTGGTTTCCCCACGAGGGCAGCGCCATTTTCGCTATTTTGCTGGACTTATGCCACTGATGTTGACCTGAACTGCTGAGGCCTAAGCCTCTCTGTACCATACGTTTTACTAATAGAATTTACTCTTACTTAGAAAAAAAAATGCATAGATGAAAACACTAATCATTTTTAAAAAATATGTGCTCAAACAAATTTTCATTAAATATCCAAAGAAACATTGAAAATTAAAAACCAAAATAAACACACAAGTGTACCTGCCCAAGCCAAAGAGGCTCATGACACGAAAGGTGGTCGTGACAATAAATTTTGTAATATATATTTTTCTTCGTGCTTGCCTACTTAGATTTATCTCTGTTATTTCCTTTCAATGCCACCAAAAGTGACTTGTCTTTAACATTAATCTGCTCTTTAGGAATAATGATTCCTATTCACTTCCGTACACTAATTATTGAAAAAAATAAAATAGTGGTGGCCCTCCTCGTTTTATACCTATGTTTTGGGTACAATTACTGGGTGCAGCTCCAACTGACCTTTTAGATGCATGAGAAGTGGATGTTAGTTCTTATAAACCATTACCTATGGCCTGTAGTTGTCATTTCGAAGTAATTATTTGAAAGATTTGAAATTATTATTATTTATGGTAATAAAATCATGATTTAATGGAGATTACTTTATCGATATACAATTTTATTTCTTTAATCAATTAAATATTTAATTAACAGAATTATTTTTAATTTAAATAAAATTATTTGTATTTCTAATTTAAATAAAAAAAATTATTGAAATTTTCATAACTTACAATTAGTGCCTACATATATGAATATAACTAGAAATATAAAAAATAAATAGCATCTTGAAGATCGAATAAGAAAATCACATAGACAACAATCTTACAAAATTAAAAAAAGAGCCCACAAAATGTAATTATAAAAGAAGATGACTCACATCAAATAAAAGGACTTTATTTTATATTCGTGCAATGTTGTATCCTTACTATTTATTCATAATGATCAATTTAACTTTTTCATATTGTCCTGAGGATGAACCATATTAGTTGGTTCGAAACCTCGACCAAAAAATAAAATAATTATAGATCACAAAATTCTTAGATCTAACAATAAAGTAATTATTAAAAATAAAATATCATCATGTAAAAAATTTATGAAAATAATAATTATTTAAAATACAAAATAAATAAATAAATTATAATAATTTTAGTTAGATGTAGTTTATTTAATTAAACAAGTTCTATAAATATTATAAGATCATTGATTCATACTCTAATTTATCTATACATGTTAGAGGTAAGTATGGTGTATCCATTGGTTATAGTGGTAATATACATAATTAACTCCATGTCACATGAGTACAAGACTACCCCAATTACTAACTCTATAGCAAACATGTCATGTCAATTTAACTATTTCAAGATTAATATAACATCAACCAATTAAGATTCACAATTTAGTGGAAAAACAACTCCTCGTAGTCATTGTGGTTGCTAGTGCTTCCATTTTTTTTAATCCTACTCTAGCTACTCTATTTGTTCTGACTCTATACAAATGAAATTTCCACTTACATAGTTTCTATTTTGACTCCTCACAAATCATGGTCATTTGATATTGTAAGAACATTTAAGTAAATATTAGATCATTCAATAAGATTTAATCTATCTATTATGCCTATGGAAGGAGTTGATATTGTTTTTTGAGCGAAGGAGTTGATATTGTTTTTTGAGCATACTCAATGAGAACTAGGAAAATTGCCTATAAATATCAAAAAACTATATAACAAACTATTGGATAATTCCATAGATCTAAAGCCCAAGATATTGAATCTCCATCATTAAACACCACTTCCCATATATATGCTAGATTATTTTTTAAATCCTATTTTTTTCCAAACCTCCCTCCTACTTTACTTATGACTTCCCCAACATTTAGGCAAAAGGAATGTTCACCATGAACTTTTGGTAAAAGGTCAGTGGTGAGGTGAAGTCATCATATTTAGAAAAAATGGGCTTTGAAATGGTAAAATACATAAACAAGTGGAAAAACATATTTCTCTAATAATATTTTGATAATACATGGATTATGACAATGATCATTCAAAAAAAACTATTCATCTCAAATAAATTTTCATTAAGGATCCAAATAATCATTGAAATTAAAAGACCCCAACAACCGGACAAGGTGTACTTGCCGAAGCCAAAGAGGCTCGTGGCATGAAAGGAAGCCATGAAGATAAAGTCATATATGTATATGACTTTACCTATATATATATATATAGCTTGTATACTCAAATTTCTCACTACTATTTCATTTTAATGCCACCAAAAGTGACTCGTCTTTAACATTAATCCTCTCTTTACGAATAATGACCACGATTCACTTCCATACACTAATTATTGAAAAAACAATACAATTGTGGCCCTCCTCATTTTATACCTATGCTTTGGCTACAATTTGGTGAGTCCTGCTCCAACCGACCTTTTAGATGTGTGAGAAGTGGATGTTAGTGCTTATAAACCATTACCTGTGGCATGTAGTTTTCATTCGAAGTAATTATTTAAAAGATATGAATTATTATTTATGGTAATAAAAAATTTCATGATTTAATGGCCAATCGAGATTACTTTATCAATATAAAAAATCATTCGTTAAAATCAATTAACTAGTTAATTAATAAAATTATTTTAAATGTAAATAAAAATATTTATTTTAATTTTTAATTATTGAAATTTGCATATCTTGCATTTAATACCTACATATATGAATACAATTAAAATATATAAAATAAATGACATCGTGAATATTTAATAGAAATATCACATGGATGATAACCTAAACAAAAATTTTAAAAAAAGCACGCAAATAGTAATTCTAAAAAAGATGATTGGAATCCAATCAAAGGAATTTATTTTAAAAATAATAAAGTAATTATTAATTAAAAATATATATATATATAATGGAAATAAAGAATTATATAAAATAAATTATAAGAATTTTATTTGGTCGTGGTTTATTTCATGAAGCATGTTATATAAAGATTATGATATCCTTCATTCAGACTCTAATTTATATATGCATGTTATAGGTAGTGTGGTATATCTAGTGGTTATAGTGGTCTTAGACATAATTTACCCCATATCACATGAGTACAAGACTACCCCAATTGCTAACTCTATGTCAAACATGTCATGTCTCTTTTCACTATTGAAAGATTAGTATAACCTCAACCAATAAAGCTTCATACATTGGTGAAAAATCAATTCTTGGTAGTCATTGTGGCTACTAGTACTTCCAATTTTTTTAATGCTACTCTAGTTACTCTATTTTGTCTAGATGAAATTTCCAAATCCATAGTTGCTATTGTTGACTCCTAAAAAATCATGATCATTTGATATTTTAAGAAAATTTAAGTAAATGTCAAATAATTCAATAAGAGCTAATCTGTCTATTGTGCCTATGGAACGAGTTGATATTTTTTTTGGAGCATACTGAATGATAACTGGGAAATTTGCCTATAAATATCAAGGAAGTATACAACAAACTATTCAATAATTCCATAGATCTAAACTCCAAGGTATTGAATCTCCATCATTGAACACCAATTCCCATATATATGCTAGAATATCAAACATCATGAAATATTTAGAAATCTAGCATTCATTTATAACAAAACATAGTCGGCACCCATAAGTTCAATAACTATGTGCAAAAGACAAGTAAATAATGCAACATCGCAATGTAAATCTATTGCCAATTTATTGTTGACAACCTTATATTCCAATAATGGCATGCCCCTGGCTGGAGTCGGATCCACCCATAGATATATACTGTAGTTACAAGGTTTGGTTGGACCCTAAAACTTTCAAACCATCTAAACTAGTCCAAATCAAGCCTCTGGCCTTATTTTCCACAACGATTTACAAAAAAAAAAAAAATAAATAAATAAATAAATAAAATAAAAAATTGATTTACCTAGAAAAATTACTCTGCATCCTTGCAAGGCCCCCAAGTCATGGCCCTTCCCCTTCACTTAATAAGCTAAAAACCTACCTGGAGCTCCAAAATTCTCAAACCCTGTGTGTGTCTGCAGCAAATTATGATTGCTTACACACTCTATTTCAAATAAGGATGGAAATTCTCACCTCCGAGAAAAATCTAAAATACATATTTAGACCACTTTAGTGATGTTGTTAATATTGGTAAATCATTAGACAAAGATGCTGGAAACTCCTCGATGGGAGTGATTAACTAGGAAGCTAACGTTCCCAAGGGAACGTGTGGTAAATCATGATGAGCATGTGGCTACAGGTGGGAGGTTCGACATCCCCATCCTCTCCCCACACCTTGTGTACAGGAGGGTATAATGGTACATGTGTGAAACTTCATTATGTCTTCAATTCTCGTGGGAGGTGGTGTTCGTTGGAGATTTATGGAGGGTGGCAAGGTATACTACCATACATTATGTGTTTGGATGAGTTATGGAATTGGTAGTGTGAGTTCTGAGAGAGGAAGTATTTGTTTCTGAGGGCACCCTATCTGCGAGAGGTGGCGTCTTCGTCGTCAGTGCCCCCTACTCCTCTTACGGGTGTGTATTATCGTTAATTTCCAGTTTGGTTTTCGGTTCAGGATTAACGCGCATCTAGTTCCTATTTTGTTTTGTTGTTCCTATTGGAGTTGGGTGGAATCCCCTTCGAGATGGAGGTAAAGTGGAGTTGCAACCTTCAGTAGTCCTTTCTCGGGATCCTGTAAGGCTTAGCGGTGTCTAGGGAGGTGGTTTACTAAATTCTGGGTGATCTCGATAGTGTGAGTTCTTTTCTGGAAGAAGGATGGTGAATCGGTCATGGCTGGGATAAAATTGGGGTTCTCTGTGTATACTCTAGGTCATTTGGTGGTGGTCGCGTCAGCGAGGGTGGTGTGTTTCTCCTGGCTAACGGTTAAGGTTCGAGAAGGTTCTCATTGATATTCCTTTGTTTTCCTCTATGGTGTCAGGCTTGTCATTATGAGTTAGATTCCTCATTTGGGCCTCTCCTCCTATCAAATTAAGCCAAATTTTGGTAGCTCGGGGGGTAGTGTGTTTCTTGCTTAGATGGAATTGGAAACTAATACAATTAGCTCAGGGCGGGGTGGTAGCAGCGGTGGTCAGGCGGCTCTTAGAGGTCAAGTTGGTGGTCGGGTGGGGTATCCAGGTCGAGTGGCATCTGAAGCTCGTGGTGGCAGCAGTCGGGCTGGTTCAATGATTGGTTGTGGGGTAGAACCCCACGGGAGCAGTAGCGTTGTGGGTTGGTTCGTCACGGCGGTTCAGGGAGACGGGGAATGGCACGTCATGTGGGACGTGGGTAACGGAAAAATTGATGTGTTGATCAATTTCAAGATCATATACAATATGTGCTTGAAATTATGGAAACCTCGGAGCAGGTGATACAGGAGGAACATTCTAAGTTAATTTCTACTTTGAAAAAAATGCACTATTTTCAGTGCCATGTACGGGAATGTATAGTGGCGATCTCGCGAGGCCAGAACATGCTATCTGAGAAAGTAGAGAAGGTGAAGGCTTTGATGGCCATTTCAAAGAGCATGTTCAATGCTCCTTCTGTGCTCTTCCTCCAAGAACTTAGGACAACCCAGTGTCCATCACCTCCGATGATTAGCATGGTTACAGATGTTTTACTTGTTTTGTGTGTTTATTGGTGCTTCTGGCCTCCTAAGTTGTGGACTATGCCTCTTGATGTTTTTTTGTTTCATTTTCATGTGTTGATAGCGGTAGTCAACAAACCTAGTCGAGGTGAGACTACCTACGTTTTATACTAATGTACCTCTTTTTGGAAGAATGAATAGAACCTTCATTTACACACACACACACACACAAAAAATGGCAACAATTATGAATTTGAAGTAGGCCTTTGAAGTTTGATATGTTTAGATGTTTTCGAACCTTTTTAAAAATCCTGAAGTTTTACAAACCCCCCTTTTGCTGCACAGATGTGCATCTCTTTCTTGATTTACAATTTTTGTATTTGTTTTTGTAATTGTTTGTGATTACATGATTTTCTGGAAAATGTCTATAGTTTTAAGCATAAGTTTAGATAATTCCACATTTTTACACCTGTTTCAAAATCCCATTTTTTCCAAACCTCCCTCCTCCTTAACTTGTGACTTCCCCAACATTTAGGAAAAAGGAATGTTCACTATGAATTGTTGGTAAAGATTCAATGGTGAGGTGAAGTCATCAAATCTATTAAATAATAGCCTTGAAGTGGTAAAAGAAATAACCTAGTGAAAATAATATTGCTCTAATAGAGTGCACACCCTCAAATGGACAAATTACTCGAAATTTCACAGTGACTAATGTTTACTCTAATGAATAGTGTAAAACACCCTAGATCACATCTTTCTAAGAAATTCATCTTAAATATGATTGAATTCCTTTCAAAATCATTCGATAACACATAGAACAGAACATTGTTCATTTTTAAAAAATATGTTCATATGAAACAAATTATCATTAAAGATCCAAAGAGTCATTGAAATTAAAAGACCCTAACAAGCACAAAGGTGTACTTTCCCCAGCTGAAGAGGTTCATGGCACGAAAGGAGGTCGTGACAACAGAGTTTGTAATATATATTTTTCTTCTCACTTTCCTACTCATATTTATCTTTGTTATTTCCTTTCAATGTCACCAAAAGCAACTCGTCTTTAACATTAATCCTCTCTTTAGGAATAACGATCATGATTCACACTTACTATTGAAAAAAACAAAATAGTTTTGGTCATCATTTTGTACCTATGCTTTGGTTACAAGGGTTATAGGAGCAGCTCCAATTGACCTTTTAGATGCGTGAGAAGTGGATGCTAGTTCTTATGAACCATGAACCAATGGCATGCAGTTGTCACTTCAAAGTAATTATTTAAAATATATGAAATTGTTATTTTTTATGGTAATAAATTTTTTCATGATTTAACGGTCAATGGAGATTACTTTATCGATATAAAATTTATTTCTTAAAATAAATTAACTATTTAATTAATTTAAAAAAAAAAATTTTAATGCAAATAAAATTATTATTTAATTTTTAATTATTGAAAATTTCATAACTTACATTTAGTACCTGCGGTACATGAATACAATTAGAATATATAAAATAAATTGTATCATGAAGATTGAATATTGAATAAGAATATCACAAATATCACATGGACGACAACCCAAAAAAAAAATTTAAAAAAATCCGGCAAAAAGTAATTCTAAAAAATATGACTCGCATAAAATCAAAGGACTTTGTTTTAAAAATAATAAAGTAATTATTAAAAAAAAAATAACATCCTATTAAAAAAAAAATTATGAAAAAAAAATAAAAGAATTAAAGAATTATATAAAATAAATTATAATAATTTTAGTTGGATTTAATTTAGTTGATGAAATATGTTATATAAATATTATGATATCCTTAGTTCACACTCTAATTTATATGTACATAATTAACCATACTATAAGTGTGGTGTATCTAGTGGTTATAGTGGTAATAGACATAATTAACCCTATGCCACGTGAGAACAATATTATCCCAATTACTAACTCTACACCAAGCTTGTCATGTCTATTTTAACTATTGCAATATTAGTATAACCTTAACCAATAAAACTCCATACTTTAGTGAATAAGTAGCTCTTGGTAATCATTGTGGATGCTAGTACTTCCAATTTTTCAATGCTACTTATTTACTCTATTTGGTCTAGATGAAATTTCTAATTCCATAGTTGTTATTGTTGAATCCTCACAAATCATGGTCTTTTGATACTATAATAACATTTAAGTAAATTTCAGATCATTCAGTAACAATTGATTTGTCTATTGTGCTTATGAAAGGAGTTGGCACTATATTTGGAGCATATTGAATGAAAAATGGGAAGGTCGCCTATAAATACCAAAGAACTATACAGGAAACTATTGGATAATTCCAAAGATTTAAACTCCAAGGTATAGAATCTCCATCATGAAAGACAAATTCCCATATATATGCTAGATTATCAAACATCATGAAATAGTTAGCAATCTAGCATTCATTTATACCAAAACATAGTTGACACCCATGAGTGCAATAAACATGTGCAAAAGACAAGAAAAAAATGCAACATCGTAATGCATTTCTACTGTTAATTGCATATTGACAACCCTCTATCCCAATAATGGCATTCCTCTAGCTAGAGTGGGATCTGCCCACATATATATATATAACAATTACAAGGTTTGGATGGACCCCGAAAATTTCAAACCACCTGAACCAATCCAAATTGAGCCTCCAGACTTCCTTTCCATGGCGGTTTAGAAAAAAAAAAAAAAACACCTCCAAAAATTGATTTACATGGAAAACTTACTTTAGAGCCCTGAAAGGCCCCCAACTCATAGCACTTCCCCCTTTATAAGGTAAAAACATGCGTAGAGCTACAAAATTCTCAAAACTTGTGTGTGTGCACAGCAAATTATAATTTCTTACACACTCTATTGCAAATAAAGTTGGCAATTCTCACCTTCAATAACAATCTAAAATATATATTTATACCATTTTAGTGATGTTTTTGATATTGATTAAGCATCAAAGGAAGATGCTTGCAATAGTTATGAATTTGTAGGTCTTGAAGTTGGATATATTTAGATGTTTCTAAACCTTTTTTAAAATCTTGAACTTTTCCAAACCTCCTCCCCTTGCACCTATGTGCAACTCTTTTATGAATTATGATTTCTATATATGTTTTTGTAATTTTCTATCATTATATGAATTTATTGAAACATGTAAAATTTTAAGCATAAGTTTACATAATTCCATATTTTCAAACCTTTTTCAAAATAAAAATAAAAATAAATGCAAATCTCCCTCATTTATTATAACTTCCCCAACATTTAGGCAAAAGGAATGTTCATTGTGAATTGTTGATAAAATGTTAGTGGTGAGGTGAATTCATTAGATCTGGCAAATATGGGCCTTGAAATGATAAAAGACATAACCTAATGGAGAAAAAATATTGCTCTAATAAAATGCATACCTTTAAATGGAAAAATCAATCAAAATTTCACATAGTAATTGATGTTTACTCTAACTAAAAGTGTAAAACACCCTAGACCACATATTTCTAGGAAATTCATCTTAAATATATTTGAATTCCTATCTAAAACCAGAATGGAAAACACCTAAATCACATATTTCTAAGAAATTCATCTTAAATATGTTTGAATTCCTTTCAAAAGCCTTTGATAATACATGGATTGAGACACTGATCATTTTTTAAAAAAGATGTTCATGTTAAACAAATGCCTTTGATAATACATGGATTGAGACACTGATCATTTTTAAAAAAAGATGTTCATCTTAAACAAATTTCATTAAAGATCCAAGGAATCATTGAAATTAAAAGGCCCCAACAAACAGAAAGGTGTACCAGCCCAAGTCGAAGAGGCTCATGGCATGAAAGGAGGTTGTGACAATAGTCTATAATATATATTTTTCTTCACGCTGGTATACTCATATTTCTCTCTGCTATTTCCTTTCAATGCCACCAAACGCGACTCGTCTTTAACATAATCCACTATTTAGGAATAACGACCTTGATTCACTTTCGTACACAAATTATTTAAAAAAACAAAACAGTGGTGGCCCTCCTCATCTTATACTTATGCTTGGCTATAAGTCACCAGGTGCATCACCAACAAACATTTTAGATGTGTGAGAAGTGGATGTTTTTATAAATCATTACCTATGGTATTTAGTTATCATTTCAAAGTAATTATTTAAAAGATATGAAATTATTGTTATTTATGCTAATAAAAATTTTCATCATTTAATGATCAAAGAAGATTACTTTATTGATATAAAAAATATTTCTTAAAATCAATTATTTATTTAATTAATAAAATTATTTTAATGTAAATAATAAAAAATATATATATTTTAATTTTTAATTATTGAAAATTTCATAACTTACACTTATTTACATACTGGAATACAATTAGAATATGTACAATAAATAGTATCGTGAAAATTGAATAGGAATATCACATGAACAAAACCCCAAAAAATTAAAAAAGGAGCATGCAAAATGTAATTCTAAAAAGGATAACTCACATCAACCAAAGGATCTTATTTTAAAAATAATAAAGTAATCATTATTTTTTTTTAAATCATACTTTCTATTAATTTTCAAAATATTTTATCCCCGATGGGGGTGCTTTTATTGTGGGACAAGTGGTGGGAGGGACGGCGGCAGAGCCTGTCCAGCCTCCATGCATGCCCCATCCTCCCATTTAATTGACATAACTGCCAGAGCCCGCCTGCGAGGTTGTCATCCACAAGTGCAAGACGTTGTTAAAACCCATCCTTGGAGTTGTTGGTGTCTCGCTTGGCTGTGGTGGGAGATGGTAGAGCTCTATAGAGAGGTAAGGGTGTTGGATGTCCTGTCCGCCTCGCCGAGGTCTAGGCCTTGGGGGAGAGGTGGAAAAATCCAAGTCCGGTGCGCAGTGTGTGGTGTGTTGGTGACGTTGAACGAGCCCTGGGACCCTGGAATGTCCAGGGTGAGGGAAACGCTTAGCATTCTATTTGGAATAATTGTTTGGAGTGATGCGTTGGAGGGGATAGAATAAATACCAAGGCAGCTTAACATTCGCCATGTTGTGGTGAAGAATTCTCTTAGGGCTTGTGTGCATTGGATGAGTATCGTGGGTGACTAGTGGTTCATGTATGTGCGGCACTGAAGGCTTTCCCTTGGCTTCCATAGATCCCTGAGTGTTTGCCTTCCTGGGAAGAAAGGGGTACACGGGTGGAATTCCGTCATGAAGCTTGTAGTGAAGGGCTCGAGGTGTCGTGGCCATATTTCTAAGACAAGTGCTAAGGGACTCTTGTCCCATGTTGACTGGGTGTGGGGAGTGGAATTTGGTGTTGACTTGCAATTTGATTGGGGGACAGTGGTCGAATGGTATTTTTCGTTGTTTTGTGGGGTTGGGAGGGTGTTTGTTGTTGTCAGGCGCTCTGGTGTTTCGAGGACGCAAGGATGTTGCCTCACCGTGGAAGATCGCATCATGGGGGAGGCATTCATCGACAAGTTGCTCAGCCGAAAAGGGAAGCGGAATCCTGGTCGAGTTCGTCAGACATCCGGGAGACAGAGGATCGAGTTGATGGCTCCCTAGGGCACGTGGAAGCTCCACTATCGCTGGAGACTATCATTGCTTAGCTCCAGAGCATTCAACTCAACATGGACAATGTATGAAATTAGAGGTATGACCACCGAAATGAGTTGGTAGCTTTTGTCAATGATATTCAATTTGACCAGCATAGGCGCACTAACGACCACCTTCATAGTCTGGAAGCGAGGGTGGAGCATATAGATTTGCATATGCATGAATATGTTGGCTATTTTGTAGCTCCCCCTATAATTCCCCCCAACCAACCCCCCCGCGCCCTTGATTTGTTGCATGATGTTACGGTTCTCTTTTTGTCTGTATGTCATGGCCTCTAGGCTGCCATAAATAATGCATGAAATCAGTAACTCATGGTTTCCTCGAGGCCTCAATCTCAAAAAGTCTGATCATACTGAGGGAAAGAGGCATGTTGAGATGTTTTTTGTACTCTGCACTTTTATGCTTATGTTAATAATATGAAGGATATTTGATTGACAAAAAAAAAAAAGTCAAAATATTTTACATACAGTACCAAAAAACTAGTGGTCTCACCCTGACCGATTTTGTTGACCATCAATAACTGACCATTACAAAACATCGAAATAAAATAATAGTTGTCGCCCAAATCTAATAAGGCCAAATACCCCAAAAAACCTGCAAAATACATAGCACCCCAGTCACCATGGCTAATTGCCGACATTGATGGACGTCGGATTGTCAGACCTTGTCCCTCAAGGGGAGGAGAGCAATACAGGTAGTCTACATGTTGCTCCAAATGAGTCATCCATGCTTCCAATTTATCCAACTTTTTCGAAAATAGATTTTGGCCACGCAACACCACAACCACATGCTCACAAAGGTGGCATTGGAATTATTGCAGTTGTTGGAGCGTTGCCATCACAGTCTCATGTTGCTCCCGACAAGTCTCATCCTTAGCCTTCAACATTGCCTGAACATATTGCACAAATTTCCTGGAAGTGGTTGCACGACGAGGAGGACCCCCATGCCCACGACTTGCAGAGCTCCTACTGCCACCCCTGCTGCTACGTCAGGTCATTCCACTGCCACGACCATGACCCCCGCAAGTATGCTTACCTCCTCCACGACCATGGCCAACCTTCACGCCCCCACACCTAACATTCCCTTGGAGCCAAGTATGGTAGGGGAGGCTTTGGCCAAACAATAATACCATGGAGACGACTTCATATTAGGTCCAGCCTCACCAAAACCACCAAACACGAACAAAATCAATTATTTCTCGACCACCCTGAAACCACTTCGAACCTCCCAAAGAGTGCACCAGCCCTTCAACTAGATGGCCTCTACCCACACGGTAAGGAATTAAAAGGAGGTTCCCCCTCCATAATTGTCACTCGCTCTTGAATCCAAGATTTACCACCCATAACTAGAATTCAATCCACCAACTCTTTTTTTACCGTTGCGGAGTCACGCACCAGACACAGCCTCGACATTTTCCTCCGCAACCAGGTTTCCTAACTACTAGAGTCCCTTATCTAGATTGCAACACTGACGAGACTAGGGGTATTTTTCCTTTAATGTGACCAGATAGAAGAGCCTTGCAACACTCTAGAGTTCGCAAGGCACCCCAAAAAGTAACACAGTTTCCACCTTAACCAAAAATTTAAGCGAGGGACAAACAATTCCCCAAAACATCGAATATGGTAAGTTCCAGAATGCAAAGGAGAATATTTAACCTAAAAACTGATAACGACCCTAAAGAACGCCATGCGTAGTCCACCATAACAACACAAGACCTTGAGAAAAATAGTTTTTCACCCACACCACCCTGACCTTACTCAAGACCAATTTACTGAGAATCCAAACAGTGAAACGCACCAAGATGAACAGAAAAAACCAAGACAAGCATACTTACCAATAGAACCCCGCCATCTTGGATTCTAGGATCTCCCAGTCTGTCGAAGTCTCCTGGATTCATGTTTATGCCATAGTCAGCATGCACCAACTTTCCATTGAGACCCCCACTAGTATACTGCAAGAGCCACAAATCTTGTTCTCCATAATGACTTAACTACTAAATGGTCTGGTCGAGCATCTTCCCAAGTCTTCAAACCAATCTCTTTGTACTGTCACCATCCCAGAGAGACTCGACCATCACACGCTTGCAAATTAAATTAAAAAATACGAGGGAGTGGCTCACATGTCCTCCCACCACTTTGCATTAAGCCTTGAGTCATGTCTCCATGCGGGAGCGATCAACTATCCAGTTGTCCTCCTTCTAGGCACGCACCCCCATCGGGGTAATAAATTAATTATTAAAAAGCAATAATGTCCTATGAAAATAATATTTATTTAAAATATAAAGGAAATAAATAATTATATAAAATAAATTATAAGAATTTTAGTTCAATGTATTTTATTTAATGAAACATGTTATATAAGTATTATGAGATCCTTGATTCGAGCTCTAATTTATATGTACATGTTAGATGTAAGCATGGTGTATCTAGTGGTTATAGTGGTAATATACATAATTAGCCCCATGTCACATGAGTACAAGATTTTCCTTAGTTGAATGTAGTTTATTTAATGAAACATGTTATATAAGTATTATGAGATCCTTGATTCAAGCTCTAATTTATTTGTAAATGTTAGATGTAAGTGTGATGTATCTAGTGGTTATGGTAGTAATATACATAATTAACCCCATGTCACATGAGTACAAGACTATATATATATATATATATATATATATATCCAAAAAACCATGAGTGAATCTCTTAAAAAAATATAGATAATCATATAAGATTATTCTTATCTCAAAAGTCATGACATGGAGTCTATTACGTATTGGTTTCATTTGTGATAAATTAAAAAACCAAAAACGAATAATATCAATTAAAAGGTTATTGTAACGATGTGTTATATTTCTTGTGATGATTATGGCCTTAGATCAAAACCTAGTATGGCTATTCCTTATTGCACTAAGAAAATCAATATTCGTCTTACAAATTAGGTCAAGGTGTGTGAAAGATTTCCCCTAGGGTCCTTAACCATAGATATTATGCACTGAATTTGGCAAGTATATGGATGTGTTAAATACAAATATGAGCATAAACCCATATAAATTGGAATTCATGTATGCACTAAAGTTGTAAATTTCAAGAAACTCTATTTGAATTTCAAAATAATCATTGATATAATATATGATGGAAATCAAGATAAGAAACATAAAACTCTACGTCCTTTCGTTGTGTATTAGACCTGGAGTTTAAATATATTTATGTTAGTGATAATGCTATTAACATCCTTTTCTTTATTCATGACCTATATTTTTTTTATTCATGTGTTTTGTGTGCACTAGCTCTTTATTTTATTCATATGATTTTTAGTAATGTGCAAAGAAAGGAGTGTACTTTATGAATAAGTCACTCCTAAAATAGAGAATAGTATTTGAATCCGAAATTACTTATTCCAAAAAAAATTGCTTCAAGAATTTATATTAAATTTGTTATTATATTTAAAAATAAAGGAGAAATTTTTCGTTTTTTAAATCAATGTGTATCCAAAACAATGTTTGATGCTTTACAACATATACAAACTTGGATGCTCCCCAAAATTTTTCAAACACCCATATGAATTCCTTTTCAAAAAATCTTCCATTTAATCAAGCACTTTGTAATTTTCGTTGTACTCCATGAATTTCCCCCTTACCTATACCATAATGCATAGCATTGAAGCAATAGTTACATTAAGTAGTATTAAAAAAGAGTCCAACAAAAACAACTTAAAAAATATATGTATCACATCAACCCAAACAACTTGCAGTCCAAAAAGGAATCATTATAAAATGAAATAAAAGAAAAAAAAAATTACATGGGATTAAACTTACAACAAATTATAAAGATCTTGCATACTAAAACAAAGTTGTTTTTTGAGATGTGCTAATGCATTTGATGGATGGCCTCTACATAAAAATTACTCACTTGAAAAAGGTATAGATAATTATTTAAGATTATACTTATTTCAAAAGTTAGTACTAGTTTATTCTCGACATATTTAGTGCATAATAAATTAAAAAAATTGTGAATGAATAAAATTTCTTGATAGGTTATTTTAATGGCAAGTTTCAGCACTTGGAATGATTGTCTTTAGCTTAAAACTTGGTAGGGTTATTAATTGTTGACCCAAGAGAAGCAAGATGCCTCTTACAAAGATATTTTGAATTGAATATAAAGGATGTATTGGGTGTGTTTAATATGAGTGTTGGCACAAACCCATCTAAGCCCAAGTTTCATATCAAACTCAAGGTTGTAAAATTCATGAAACTATGTACTAATTTCACACAATGATTAACATAATAAATATTAGAAATCAAGATAAGTGACCTCGACCTTTACATCCTTGAGGTGAATATTAAACTTAGATGGATTTATGCCAATGATAATGTGATTGACATTGTTTTCTTAATTCATGTTCTATATTTGACAATAAAGGCACGCTTTATGAATAAGTCATTTACAGAATAGATACAAAGATTTGAACCCAAAGCACTTGTCCCAAAGAGCTCTATTTCAACCAAATGCACTTAGACACGTTATAATATCTAAAATACAAATGGGACCATTTTTCATATTGTTTAGTCCATGGCTACCCAAGAGCAATGGTGCTCTACAAATGTGCAAAATTGGATGCTTCACAAAAATTCTTTAAACTCCCACATGGATTCCTCCTCAACGAGTCCCCTCCATCTGATCTTGTGATCTATGATTTTCCTTGTTTCCTATGAGTTCATTGGTTACGCATATCATAGTGCATGACATTGATGCAATAACTACTAATAGTGATGTCCATAGCGAATTGAGTGAAGATGTTCTCCTGTCAACATAGAAACTTACACCTCAAAGTGAAATTTTACATTAATGAAGCATTTAATGTGAGTGATGCCCTAGAAACCAACTCCTCTAATCTAATTATTCTCTGAGAAGGATTATTCAAACACATATCTAATACCTATCTACATATGAAATTAGAAGAAAATTATCTCGATAGCATGGAAACTTGCATCCTAGAGCCAACTTTTCAATTAACAGAGATTTTGATGTGAATGATCCCTTAGAAACCACCCCTTTGAGCTCAGTGTTGTTATCTATGAGGGATAGTTCACAACATACATCTAATGCCTACATGCATGCAAATCGTAAGAAAAAGAGTTTTAATGTAGAACAAAATCTCATCCTAAAAACTTGTTGATCTAAACATTACAAGTATATTAACATTAAGTTAATGAAAGCCTACAAAACATGACATCGAAAAAATGTATAATAAACAATATACTATAGAAAAGGGAGTAATAAATATTTTATGAATTGGGATATATACCAACATATTTGAAATTTCAAAATATCACAATGTATGTTCAAACCTATATTTATTTATTTATTGTTGAGTGTTTATTTAATACTAAGATATATCACATTAACCCAAATCATATACCCTAAAAATGAATAATTAATAAAGTAAAAAGTGGAAATAGAGATCCATCATATACAAGGGACTTCCACATCCAAAAGTGTTGCCATGGTTAAAAGTTGTCATGGTTTGGTATGTTTGAACACTTTGGATTGATCAATGTGTCATAAACGCTAATTATTAAAAAGGAGATACAAAGCATTATATAATATTGTTCTTATTTCAAAAGTCATTGTGAGTTTATTATGAACGTGTTTCATGTAAACTTAAAAATAATATAAGACTAATATCCCTTGATGGGCTATACTAATGGCAAGTTTGAACACTTGCAATAATCATGACCTAAGTCTAAAACTTGGTAGATTCATTCCTTATTATACCAAGAGAAATAAGATGCTTCCTACATGCTAGGTGGAGATCATCCCTAAACTCAGTGTGTGATAAGCATTGTGCATTGAATCTAAGGGTGCATTCAATATGAACACTAGCACAAATCCATCTAAAACCAAATCTTAGATGTATTTCAAGGTTGTAAAGTTCAAGAATGTATATATCAAATTCACACAAATTATTGACACATTAAATATTGAAAATCGAGATACGCAACCTTATGCTCTACATACTTGAGGTGCATTTTAGACCCCAATTTAAATAGATTTATTCAAGTGCTTATGTGATTGACATCCTTTTCTTGGTTCACATTCTATATATTTCTATTCATATTTTTGTATCTCCACCTTCTTCTTTTTTAAGTATATTCATGTTATTCTTTCTTTTATCTTATTTGTGTCCACTTTCTTTTATGCTAGTTATTTTTATGGTTGAGCTCTACACCACTACATACACAAACAATTGAATATTTCTTCCCTATTCATCTTATAGAATTACTTGACTCTTATTCCTTGTATGTGAAAGAGAACTATTACTACAGCTATGGAAATAACCAAAACATTAGATGGAAATAAAAGCTAAAATTGTCAATTGGGTCCAACCCAAGTTGTTGAGAGAGGAATATCCTCCCCACCTACATCCAATTCCTACAAGTAACATGTTGAGCGCTTAATGAATGTATTTTTGACAAAGCTTCAAACTTATACAGAGTTTTACCCTGGGTACCATCCTCGGAATGAGGTGATGTGCTTAGTGAGTTTCCAACATATTTGAAGTAGAGATCCCATCACCCAATGTATCTTGGAGAAAGATGATGTCTAGTTTATTTAAATCTACTAACCTTATGAAAGCATGTTTTTTTGAGGGACATGCTAAACCCTTACAAAATCCTATCAAGCCTTTTCTTTGGCCTTTGACAAATGTGACTTCCTACCCCTCCCTTTTTCCCCTTGAGAATAAATTGAAAATTTCCCCAAACCCCCCACACTACCTTTCATGCAAGGAAAGACCATTCGAGAGCGGATATTATACAAAATCTCCTCCTTCACTACCTCATGAGAGAAATTCTTAGAAACAAAGACCACAGAGGAAGAAAAACATAAATTGAAACGAGGACACGAACAAGTGGCCATTGTATGGGGAGGGAATGAAACTAAAGAACATGTAGTCGAAGAAAGAACTAAAGAAGGAAAACCCCCAATTTCCCCCATATTTGAAAAAGAGTTAACCAAAAGAGTAACATGAATGGAAGAAGGTAGAAAATAGCATCAGATTAATACCTTCTTTGGACACATGTGTCGAACCCTCTTTTGTCAATCCCAGAGTAACCTTCTCCAATGAAGTTGTAGCCATCAATTGCATGAGTGTTGTCCTAGTGTTTCCTTCTTGTAGGACCCCTTTTCGAGAACCTCAACCTGTTGCACCAACTCCCTAGCAACTAGAATGTTTAAGACAAGATTCTTGTTTTTTTGAGTTGTAATATCAAGGGCCTTCTTGTGCAATGGAAGCTCGTAATCCTTGACAAGATGTCCATATTTGTGACATCTTCTACAGCGCAAGGAACCCCTTCGTAGTCAAGAATCTGCCATTTTTCCTCTCCTTTCCCAATGTCCATCATCTCTACTAGCCATTCACAAAGATATTTATTCACAAGAATTCTAAGCAAGGATTTGTCCCCAGATTGTTCAATAGTCGTCGTAGTCCAAATAAGTCCCCAAAGAATTCCCTAAATCTTTACAAATCAACCTGTCCCAATAATTTGAAGGTAAACCAGGCAAGCAGACCCAAATTAGGACAATTTCCATCCTTTCCCTGGTTGCATCAAAAAAAGGAGTCCAAAATTTAAAATGAACTAGGGTAGAATCGATTTGCCAAACCTTTTAAGAAGCCCAAACCACTTCAGAGTGATCCTAAATTTAATTGAATCCATCCTTTTGTTAACATAGAAATTCCATGGGTCAAGTCCCACTAGCACAATCGGGGTTAAGGATGGGCCTCGTTAGCAAGGGGAACCAGGATCAAACCTCACGGATGTTGTTGTGCCTGTGTTGGGGGAGGAGACATGCTAAAATCCAATCAGCTTAGAGCTGGTGTGGCTCAGGCTAAGTGAGATCCCCAAGTAACTTTGACGGCTTAGATGCCCCTAGGTCGCGGTTTCTCAAGCCACAATTCAAGTCGGGAGGAGCACAGACAACTTGTTAGAACATAGAAATTCCGGGGGAGATTTCAATGTGAAGGTTTAAATAATTTTCCACCCATTCTTGAATCGTGTTGAAATTGAATTTCCAACCTTTAACTCAACCCACAAGGGTTTTTTTCACCATCTCAACTGCATTCCTCATCAAGACGTCTTCCCCCAAAACAGTTTCAACTTCGGGAGATATGTTTTTTTCTTCATACATCAACTTTTCTTATGTTTCGAACCGGCAAACTTTGCTCTTGAGGATTTTGTTTCACCTACTACGCTCTTAGGTCCTTTCCCAAAGACCCTATTTCCACCTCCAATAGAGCTTTGATCCTCTCCACCTCCTGCTACCAACACCTCGTTCAAAAAACCGATTGAGGTTGACTGAAGAACCTCTACATAAGGAATCGCTCTTTCAAATGTCAAATAGGGCTCTGTAATGTGAGGAAAACCTTGATCCAAGAACCCCGTTGAAGAACATAAATTTTCTAAGGTTATAGAACCCCCTGAAACCCCAAGGAGAAATTGTTTAGACCGTCCCGCCAAATGAAAGTCAGGAAAGAGTTGAAAAACATTTGGAAGTGATGGAGGCAGAGCCAATCTAAAACCCCATGAAAATACTGAAGAGGTTTGGTCTCGAATCTCGACTTCTAAGTTCAAGGCTCTGAAGAAACCCCATGTATAGATCATCTAAAAAAGGTGATTCTACATCCAAGCCTCCAGTCGAACCTTGAGCCTTTGTTATAATCGATACCTTAGAAAAGTCTTATATAAGTGAATCCGAGCCCACAATGTTCAAGCAACTGACTCCAATTGTTTTTTACAGGAATTCTAGGGTGGTTACTCGGATTATTCCATCCCTACTTCCCTCTAGTTCATAATCAACCTGCTCTTCTGCCACCATGATCCCCCCAACATGCCAGATCAACTGTGGGCCCAATCTACTCTTCCCAAGTCGTATGCGTTGTTCAAACTTTTGACAATCCAATGCTTAACGGATAGCTACAAACCCTAACCAATCGTGCCTCAAATTTTCAAAAAAAAATATCAAATGATTCAACATGAATGCCTCATCCCTGCCAAGTCCAAGGCCAGGGAGATTCTCTCACATCAATGGTCACATGCAACCTTCATTGTTGCTCCTCAATTATGAAATTGTTAATTAGAAGAAAACAGTGTTATCATCTTTTCCTTCCGGAGGATGATTATCTTAGTATATTTCTTCTGGGAGAGGAGAGTGGATCCCAATAGCTTGCTTCTAATTTTAGTAAGAAATTTGTTGAGGACAATATAAATGTAATATTTTCATTGAAGTAACGGATCCAGGAAAACAGTTATTTTAATTGTAAGAGGAGATCCACTCAAACCTATATAAGGGCTTGCTCTCTCCCTCATTTGCATGGTTGGAGATGGGGAATTTTCCCCTTTGAGCCTTGGCGGAAAGAAATGGAAGGTTGTGAACATTTTACTCTCTTGGGGTTGATATTGTTGAATACTAATGTTGGAAATTACTTGCATCAAGTGCATTTAAAGGGCCAAAAATATATTGATAACATATATTCCTAAATAGGGAGATAGTTACCATATTAAGAAAATTTTAGTTGTGGGTTATACACTCTTATTCATCTTTATGTCTATGGTTGGCAATATAATGTCGCATCTTTTATCTTTATTCGAATTTGATACTATAATTTATGTTCTCCATTTGTAGACAAAAACTTCATGCTTTGTTAGTTTTTCCTCATCAAGTGTTCCTGCAAGTATCTTTTACATTGGTGGACAGCAAGATCATTGTTTAGTAGATCATTTGTTTAGGCATGTCAATTTCAATTCCATAGTTATTGTCCATGGTAATTGATTGGCAACTTTAATACCCCAATGGACTTTACACTAGTCTTATCCTCCTGTCACTTATATTTTAACCCTCTACTCCAATGCTTGTTTTGTTAAAGCTACTCTTCATGCCATCTTGAGCCATTATTGTCTATTTTTTAGCAATCTTAACTTAAAGAAGCCCCTCTTGAATTTGAGATGAACCAACATAAAATGTGGAAAGGGTTGGTGAGATGACATTGGCCTCCCTCTTAATTGCTCATAGGCTAGTGCCGATCTTTTGGACTTTAATTTGAGGGTGTTAGCTTGTGAGGTCACGCACATCATGTTTACGAGCAAAAGAGTCTCATAAAATTTCTGTTACACTAAATGAAATAATTACAGCTAATCACCTCCCTCAACACACTAAGATAGGACAAGCTTGCAAGAAGGAAAAATCCCTAAGGCATGAAAGGATCTTCCATGAATGCAGTTGTTTCTTCACAAAAGGTCTGATTGTTAAAATAAGTCTCTTAACATTAGAGTTGAAATGAGTGTTATTCAAAACCTAGAACCTTGAGGATCATCACGCAGCTTTTTCTTATATCCAAGAAAGAAATTATAGTGTTTAATGTTCCGTTATATGCTTTGGCATGTGAACTAACTATTTTTTATATTTATCATACACAACCCCAAATACCCATTTTGGTCATGAAAGGATTGCACGCTGTGCAATCTATTTTGTTTGAAGTGTCACTGAAATTGTTTTAAAGGGCAACATTAATTAAGCATATTGTAGACTACTTAGAATGAGTGACATATGATCAATTTTTGTGCAGGAAGTTCGTTGAATCCCACTGTATAGAAAATAGTTTTAATTATGAAATGAAACCACGTTTTCTAAAGAAGAGTAAGAATGAGATGAAATAAACTAGGCCTCGCATAAACAAAACAAGCCCGTGCATATGCATGGCGTGTTATGAGATAAATGTGCAACAATCAATAAGCATAAAAAAGTAATTGCTGGCATGGTAACGAACTTTGAAGTTTGGATGTAATAAATGAGAAACACCTTCAGCAAAAGTGGTACTTCGATGCAACAAGCAGATGTGTACTGCTAATAGACATTGCATAAAAAGTACTGCCATCGTTAAAACCACAAACATTCAACAGTCAATGATTTTCCTTATACATTTAATTTAACACAAGCAGTGTACAGAATGTAAACAAAGTAATTCATTCTTTCACCAACTCTTGCTATAGGTTCGACTGCAACTCCATTTTTACTTATGCTTTAGAAAATATATGATCTGAAAATAGTATTTTTTATTCATGCAACGTAGAATATGTTAAAAAACGACCTTCGCTAGAATAATCATTGCAAGGAAGAAACGCAATTTATAAGCACAAATGCATCGACACTTGGAAATTCAAGGCCCTGAGACTGGACTGGACTGCATACTCAAGGGAATCCAATGTCTATTTTGTTAGATTTGGATTAGAGTCTAGACTCTCTCGAGTTAAAGAATAAGCTCAGAATAAGGAACACATGTATCTTTTTTTCAAAATCCCAAGTCCTGGAAAAATACAAGAAATATTTTGTGTTCTTACCGGTGCTCAAAATTGCTCAAAATTGATACTTTCGATCAGAACACTTTCGAATCTTTCATTCTGGATATATACAAAAAAGTGAAAAAACAACTTTATCCATCCAAATTTGACATATGGGCACACATACATTAAGAATTTAAAGGGTTTCTTACGGGAGCTGGAATCACATAGATCAAACTTAAAATACCTCACAAAGTTATACGCAACTTGTCACAAAGCTCACCCATGTCTAACAATGAGAGATTAAGTTCACTCATGTCTGACAATGAGAGAATAAACTAACTCGCGAATACCAACCCTGGTACTTTCGAGCATATCTGTGCAACGAAATCAGCAATTATTATTATAATGTCCCTCTATTCATTTAATATGGAATAAGAATAGAATCTATCAGCTCCTGAAGGGGTGCAAGCTCCTTTTTCTCAATCAAATTAAATTCCTGTGAAATAAAAGATAGGATAATTTAAGAAAAGTTAGAAATTGATGAAAGTAATTCCCACATAAAAGCAAGGGAAAAAAAGGACATCCCAAGAACAGAGAACTGTTAAAATCAAACAAATTAGGTATCTCTTTATATAAATCAGAAAAAGTATGGACCAATAAACCTGTAGTTGGGAAAACAACATAGAGGTGGAACATTAAAGGGCAATGAATATGATTTTCTAACTTGCATTCATCCAGTCAATTTAATCTAATAAGATCATGATGTATATATTTCAATTGAACTTGCGGATCAGAATAGACACAAGAGATTGGCTTTAATACAATCCTTTCTCTACGTATGGATTAAAAAAAGGGAAAATTTCATGCCTAAACTAAACGAAATAGATTGATAAGAGATGAGCCTAGGAGAGAAGAATCAAAACATAGTGCACTAGTATCTGCCTTGACAAAGAAAGCATGCCTTCAAAATTATTCAAACTACATAATCCACTTGAATTATGAACACGCCATAAAATACACTGAAAGTAGATCTTCGGAAGACAAAAATAACTCTCTACATTATTCAAATTGATGACAGAACAGAAGCCAGGAATGCATCATGACTATATCAAAGCTTGAACTGTATTGGAAAAAAAATTAAAAGAAGAACAGATATAAAACTTACACATGTGAAGAGAATAAAATGCTTGAAGCAAGTATTAAGATGAGCTTCTTCCTTCAGACTCACAATCTTCTGAAAATGTGAGTGATAGATATGGGCATAGACACGGAAAAGACGTTTAAATATTGTTTTAACAACATCCCTGAAGTTTGGGGGAAACGGTGTACCTACATTTAAAAAATAGCATAAGACAGGAACTGTAAAACCAGAAGAACAATATATGTAAATGAACAAGATGTACAGGATTCACAAGGAATCCATAAAGAAGAAAGCAATTACCAAGCCTTTGGGGGAAAATAGATTCATCATCAAGCTGAACTTCAATCCAGTCCATAAGATATTCGACATACTTTGGTGCTGATACCTCTATGGGTTTCTTGATTTGAACACCATCTGCCCATCTATACTCGTACCTTTAAACCACAGTACTAAGGAAGATCAGCTAATATAAAGCAGCATATTCCCCGCAGAACAGTAATCAAATAGATGCATACATATGTCGTCCTTTGACTTTTATAGACAAATTCCCTACATGCTATGCAAATAAACCCCCAGCTTAAGAACAATTTATATAGCAATGTTAAACCAGAAACAAATCTAATCATATATAATTATTATTAATATCCTCCTTGGTTTTCAAGTGTCTTTGATCTATTAATTCTGTTGGCATTATTTAACAAATAGAATATACTGTTCATGATTATCATGCTTACGTTTACCATCCAAGCTCCAAAGAAAGTTTAGTCTTTGTTAAATAATGCTCAGATCGGGTCATCTATCAGCAGTCTACATGTCATTGTAAAGTTTAAACCCATTCTGCGAGTTATGTAATGTAAATGATGCTAGCAAGACCTTGAGTATATGTAACAATCTAGATAAGCCTATTGTTTTGGTGAAAAGTTTCATCCTAGAAGGTTTTTTGTCTCACTGACTCATGTGTTTCTAAACACAAATGGTCGGCAGAGTTTTTCCCTCCAACCTCACCCCAAAGCTAGGGTGGAATCCTTCGTCAAAGTCTTAGGTGATTCCTAGTGTTTTAGTCGAGTCTAAAGTAAAAGTGATTTGAGAATAATTTAAGCTAGTTCGCTAAATTATTTTATTACAAATCACTTGGTCTACTAAATCATATTGTGTCGTAAATGGGTTATGTGTCTTGAGAGAAGTCAAATGTGTATTCCCCCTCTGAGGGATGTAAATGTAAAAATAATGTATTAAAGGGTGGAAAATTATTAAATCTCATCATATGAAAATTAATTAATTTTTATGGAAAAATAAAATTAAGTTGTCTTAAGAAAATTAATTCTCCAAGTGGAAAAATTTGTGGGTCTTAAAGGAATCAATTTTTAAAGGAAGGCCCTCCACCAAAGGAATATGGTACATTTCTAGAAACTTTGGACCCCTGGACCTTGGTGGTTAAGTCAAAGTCAAACTTTTAATGAAATTAGCTCAAAATATTAAAATAATTAATTTTGAGCTAATAAAAATGGAATTAAACGATAAATTCAAAAATTCTTCAAAAATGAAAAAATAAAATAAAATAAATAAAATCAACGGCTAAGATTAAAAAATCTTCAAGTATTTATCAACGGCCGAGATTATTTTGACAAGGATCAAAAAAACTCGCCGTTATTTTTCCACTTGGAGAATTTATCTATAAATTAGAGCCATTTGAGTCTCTAGCATCTTGATCTCCGGCTAAAAAATTACTGTCGAAACATCTTTGTAAACTATTGTCGTGCTGGGAACTATTTTTTCTATCATAATAAAGACTTTCGGGTGCAACTCGAGATGTTCTATGCTTATTGATTTGTGTTATGTACTGACTACGGACTTTCCTATGTTGTGTTGAATAATGGTAAAATTTGTTTTCATTAAATAGAGATACAATCATACTATTGATAGTTTTGGGCTAACCTTAGGTGGTTTGTGTTGAGAAATTACGGCTTTTATTACAATTTATCTTCTTGATAATTACTTGTGATTTACTTGATGCCTCTTCATTAGATTATTATGTTATACATCAAGTCAATTATCAAATGCACAAGAGACACAAAATTTAGGCTAGCAAGCCAGGGCCAAAACTTCTCTCTTTGAGAGGAAAACCAGATCAAAATTCTTCTTATAGATCTTTCCTTGACGAGTACCAAGATCGTGACAAAGACCCTTGATACAAGTATATCTCCAAAGACCCTTGTCACTATTCCTTGTTGCTCTTCTCGTCTCCTTAAGTTGATCATTCCTTTCTGCACTACATTACACCAGCACTAGGGAAGCACGGTCCCTAATCTAGTAGCCCTAAACAATGTGCTTCTTTCCAACCCTCCTTTAATCTAGCCCCGGCGTCCTAGAGACTTCTCCTCGGCCTTCTTTCTACACCCTTGATGCCCAAGACCGAGATCTTCTTTCTTGTTGTAATATCCCTCTTTCACGCTATGTATACCTTCGACCCTTTTTTGAGATATCCGAGATATAGTGACCCAAGACAAAGTTTTGTATTGCCTCTCCTTTGCACACCATGCAGTCTTCTTTCCTTCGTTGTCTTGTCTTCCCTCTTCGCACAACTAGTAGACTCTTCCTTCGCACTTATTGCAGACCTGGACCTTGTTGTGATAGCCTTTGGCCTATCTGAAGAATGTGAGGTAAGACTGACCCAAAACAGAGGTGAATATACTTCCTCTTTCCTTCGCAAATGAACCTCCTAATTTCTCACCAATTACAAACCCTTAGCTCGCACTTTCGTTGTAGACCTTGTCCGAATTAGTGTCTACATAATGAGGCCGCATCTCCTTTATATATAGGGATTGTCTCCCATCTCTAGCCCGACACGATAGAGGGTGTGTGAGCCGACTTCATCAAGGAGACCTTTTACCATATCTTGAGCCGACTACAAGGGGCCTAGTGACAAGGTCTTTAGAGTGTACTTTTACATCAGCAATATGTCCTTTTACAAGTGTAACATGACTTTATTTACATGACTCTAATTATCTTTATGACAAGATGAAAAAATCCTAAAGACATCAAGAAGAAGTCTTTGACCTATAATAAAATCTTCTTGCTCATGAAACCCATGATGCAAGCATTACAATAAATACATTTTATTATCTTGTCTCTTTCTTACATAAAATCATAATTACATGTCATTATGAAGACCGAACCTAATTACATTTTTCAAAAGTTTGATTCTCTATATGATTAACAGATTATTTTGAGATAAATACATAGTGTTTGCAGTGAATTCAGTGTTTGGCCTCCATGTTCACAAACTTGGGCAGGTATCGTTTGGCTTGGATCTCAACTAATTTTGTGGTGGATTAAATCTTTACTAAGGCTATAGTGTACATTGGGATTTCTAATGTACAAGGGAGCCATGCTTGCCCCACCACCTATTTTTAAACATTCTTCAAAGAAAAAGAAATAAAAATATTTTCTCAATAAATTTAAATTTTTCAAAAACCGGTGTATATTTGTAGATCTTGAAAATAATTTTGTGAATATAATTTGTAAACTATTTTTGCTAACTTGGGTTTTGGGGTTTTTAGAACTTTGTATATATTTGGGGTTTTGGGATTTTGAAATTTAAATTTATTTTTTTATATTGGGTATTTGGATTTCTATTCTAAGTTTGTTTCAGATTTGAGGAAGAAATTGGCATTGGAGACCTCATAAACCCTATACGTCTAGGGTTTTTAGGCAATTTTTGCAAGTTTCTTATTTTCAAATCGAGGAAGAAACCCATTTTCTGAAGGCCCTAGCCCTTACCCAACCTAAAAGGCTATTTGGGACCTACTTTGCAAGCATTAAGAAGGCCATAAGCCCTACAAGGGTTATATCTAATTGCAAACAAGTTTCCTTCATGGGATTGGCATTTTATCTCTAACAATTTGTTTTGCAGCGATTTTGAGGTTATAATTGTGTTTTCAGGTGGTCAACTTCATTGGAAGTCTTTCTAGTCATCTACAAGGCCCCAAGGCCTCTTGGTTTGTTATCTAAACCCTAGCTTCTCACTGTTTTATCACCGCTGTAATTTTCAGTTTACAACAGCAATATATAAGCCCTAAAATCACATTTAAATTGGACAAATAGTTCAAAATTTCAAAATTTGAATTTTCCTAAATTTTGGCCATTTGGGCATTGGCTATCTAGCCTAGATCTGATTTTTTGCTTGCTGGAATTTTACAGCATAACTGAATATATCAGATCTGAACTTTTCTTAATATTTCACCTAAAAGGCTCAAAATTTCAAATTTTCAATTTTGGTAATTTTTTCCAAGTTCTGGGCATTTTTTGGCATTTGTTCAAGCACCAGTGGGCTCACTAGTTTTCTAAATTCCTCACTGTTGTAACAAGTTTTTCAGATCTGATATTTTCTGAATATCCCACTCTAAAAGCCCCAAAACCTTGGTTTTTTCCATTTTGGTAAATTTTTCCTAGTTTTGGGCATATTGGGCACTTGTTGTAGCATCATTAGCTTGTTGATCTGATGATTTGTTTACTGTTGTAATAAGTTACTTCAAATCTGATTTATCACTGAATACTTCATCTTAAAGTGGGTTAAATTCATAATTTTACATCTGCTAATCATTAGAAAATATTTGTTGCATATGTTTGGTAAATTCCATGATCTAAAGTGATTTTCTTGTTGTTGTCATAAGTCCAATATGTATTATTGTTGATTTGGATATTTGAGATCTAACAATTGTTTGTCTTGCTCTAAGTTACAAGAGTTTCTGAATTTTACACTTAAGCTCTAAATTTCTGATCTTTTGATTGATATAAGTGGCTTTGACACTTAGAATCTAATTGGCATTGTGATAAGAACATCTTGAGTAAATTTTATTGGCACTGTGTAATCATTGGCTAATTGACAAATTGGATAAATTATTCTCAGTATCTCGTCGATTGATTCGTTGGCACTGGTATTCTTAAGCACTTGTCTTCTATTAAGATTGTCCTCTAATTGTTGTTAAGTAATGTTGTCATAAAGTGTACTCTCAAATTAGGTACTTAAACACTTAAACAATCTTAACTCGAGTAATTTCAGTCATTATCTTTGCACGAGCATTCTAGGATCTAGCTTGCATTAAAAACTTACCTCCTAGCATAAACTAGGTTGATAGACTCATAGGGCAACCGTTTTCCAATTAGCTTGAGGGATTCAGCCCTTCTTAGTAGTTAACACAATGACCTTCCAGTCGTCAGAGCCACAGTCTCTGCAACGCCAGAGGCAATGGGTGGTTGGAACATAGGGGAAGGTATCGTTAATCAGACCTTTATCTGCTTCCCGTTGGCTTCCATCTCACAACCTACTCTGAAGATTGTTTCTCAAAATAGTTAAGAGAGATGTTCTACTTAGACTAGGCATTTAATCTAAAATTTACCAACACCCTTGCACCACATCTAGTTCTTAGGACTTGCATCTCATATAAGTTAGTCTATCATATTAAGCAGCAGGTGTCCATCCGATTACTTGGCACTAATTTACATTAAGCAAGAATTGTGACTCTATAAGGCAATGGTCTCATATTTAAAATCTAATCTAATAATTAATCTTATTAAGTTTAACCAAGTAGTTAGGTCACTCATTTGTGTCTCCCAAATAAATTGGTTCCCAACTTGTTTTCCTTCATCTCATTCCATAGGGACTACCCCCCATAGCCTGTTGTTGGGAGACAGCTAGAACGGAGTGGACGGGGATCAGAGTAACAGCCCTCGTGTTAAAATTGGCAACTAGAGCCAAATTCCACCTTGGGACAGCACATATGATAAAGATGATGATTGCATTAAATTCCTCTTTTCGTTATGCCCACACGTGCAAATTGTTCAGGTCGGCCTCAGCTAAATGTAGGCTCATGAAGCTCAATGGACGTGACTCTTCACCCACAATGAATTGTATAAATACAAGAGACCTCACACCTCATTTGGACATCCAACACTCACACATTCTTCTCTCTCTCTTCATCAGATTGGTTCATATAGCTTGGGTTGCTTCTCTCTCTCTCACATGTGCGGCTAGAAGGACAGAATTTCTGGGCTAAATCACAAAACCGAAATTGCAAAACTTCAGACTTTTGACTAGCGTTGACCGAGGTTGTTTTCACTGCAGTTTTGAGGGCAGAATTTCGGTTTCTTTAGGCCACATTGACTGGCACAGAAATCCAGGATTTTAGAGTCGTTTGACCTGCATTGACTGCAAGCTTGTTTGACCGCAGAGCTAACCATAGGTTGACTGACTTTGACCAGAGTGTTTGTGATTGTTTTGGGTTGACTTTGACCACTGTTGGAGGTCAAATTTGACTCCCTTTGACCGAGCTTCAAAGGAGGTGTTTTACTATTGTTTTGACTCAAGTTGACTTTCTAGTTAGGGCTGAAGTTTGACTATAATTCACTGCAGAATCTAATATAGTTTATTTGACTTTGTATTGGGCTAGTCTATTTGACTTTTGTACTCTCTCTGCTGAATTTTTGAATAATAATAAGAAGAATTGATCAAAGGGTTTTCCCCACATTGGAGATTTTCCCTGGCATCCGCCAAATCCGATGTTCTCTTGTCTTGGCTTGTCTTTTGCATATTGTTTTATGTTCTATCTGCATTTACTATCAATGTGATTAATGGTTAATGTGATTGCTATTAAAAATAATTGGAAATTGTCATTGGATTGTTAAAGGAACATTGAAGTAAATTTTGCTAGGCATAGAACATACCATTGTTAACTAAAATTAACATGGTATCAGACCTGAGTAAAGACAAAGCCCAAGAAAGAGAGACAAAAGAAATCACTAAGATCTATTGGACAAGGACAAAACCTCAATGGCTTCTACATCTTACTTCAAATCTGAGGATAAACTCAATGATAAATTTGACTATCATGCATGGAAGATGTCTTTGGACTTGACTTTAGAAGAAAATGATGTCATGGATTATTTGTAGCAAAATGTGGTAGAGCCTCCTTCAAATGCATTGGCAGCTACTAAGACAAAGTATAAGAAAGGTGAAGTCAAAGCTAAAAAGATCATCAGAGATTCCATTCAAAAACATTTGGTTGCTTACATTTCTGATTTAAGAACATCCGAGGAGATGTATGAAAAGTTGGTTGAAATGTTCAAAGCAAACAATGCAAACCAAATTTTTTTCTCAAGAACAAGTTGAAGGACATCAAGATGTATAGAGGGGAGTCTATCCAATCCTAATTCATGAGGATTACCAAAATCAAGAATGATCTTCTATCTATTGGAGAAGTTGTTTCTGACAGGGAGCTCACTCTCATTGCTCTTGGAGGTCTCCCACGAGCTTGGGGTGTGTTCAACACCACTATTCCTAACAATGACAGGATTCTTGGTTTTGACGAACTATTAACCAGATGCACTCAAGAAGAGACGAGGATGATGGATAGAGACAAGCCTTCAATTAAAAATGAGCCCACTGCATTCTCCGATCATGCTAGGAAGAAGAACAATGTTGGTCCAAAGAGACAAGATCAAGGATTCAAGCAGGGATTCAAAGAAAGAAGAAAGGGAAGATGCTACAATTGTAACAGGTTTGGCCATTATGCTAGAGTGTCCCCATAAGAAGGATACTCCACAGGCTGACGACAACAACAACAATCGCAACAATTTCAAAGGCAATGGCAATCAGAGGAATAACAGGTTCAACAACAAAGGAAAGAGAAATGCTCCCGTTGCTCGATATGGAAATGGTCGACCTCCCAAAAGGTCGAGAAACCTCGGGTATGAGGAAACTAATGTTGTAGAAAAGCAAAAAGAATTTTATCATATTTCTGCCCTCACTAGTGCCTCTCCTCCGAACACTTTGGATAATTGGTTGATTGATAGTGTGTGCCTCTAGAAACTTCACTGGGTACAAGGAGGCCCTCTCTAATTTGATTGAAAAGAAAACTAATTTAGAAATCATACTTGGAGACAATGCCACCTGTCTTGTGAAAGGGATAGGGACTATCACTTTTCACTTGAATCAAAGTCAAATCCTTCATCTACAAGATGTATTGTATGTACCTGATTTGAAAAAAGAACTTGGTATCTATTTTTGCAATCGAATATAAAGGCTTCAAGGTAGCATTCGTTGATGGGAAGGTACGTATTTGGCAAAGGAACCCGAAAGATGCATTTGCACTTGGATTTAGGGTTGAAGGTCTCTATCAGGTTGGAGGAAGTCCTTTGGGAGCTATGACTTGCGATACTTCTCTTCAATCTAAATAATGGCATCGAAGATTTACTCACCTTCATTACAAAGCCTTACCTGATGTAAGGAAGATGGTCATAGGTCTGCTTGAATTCAACATAGATCATGAAGGTGTTTGTCAGGGTTGTGCAGCTGGAAAACATACAAGGGGACCATTTCCCTCAAGTGAAATTCAAACTACCGACATTCTTCAATTGGTCCATTCTGATCTATCTGGTATGTTGTCTGTAACATCTTTAGGAGGATACTCGTACTATGCAATTTTTGTGGATGACTTCTCTCGCAAAACATTGATCTATTTCTTGAAGAAGAAGGACGAAGTGTTTAAATGGTTTTCGTTCTTTCAAAGCCTTGGTTGAAAATCAAATAGGGAAGAAGATCAAAATATTGAGGACCGATAATGTAAGCGAATATGAATCAAATGAATTTAATGACTATTGTAGAGAAGTCGGCATTAAGAGGGAGACCACTACTACATATACTCCTGAGCAAAATGGAGTTGCCGAAAGGAAGAATCGAACAATCATAGAAGTTACTCGTGCCATGCTTCATGACCAAGGCCTACCGAAGTTCCTATGGGGAGAAGCTGCCAACATTGTTGTATATGTTCAAAATAGATGCCCACATCAAGCATTGGACTTCCAGACACCTGAAGAAGTTTTCACCAGTAAGAAACCTGATGTTTCTCATTTTAAAATTTTTTGTTGTCCCATGTATTTTCATGTGCCTAAAGAAAAAAGAAACAAACTAGATACATCTAGGAAGAAAGAAACAATTATGGGCTATAGTGAAACTTCAAAAGCATATAGAATATATGTGTCTAGTCAAAGAGAAGTTGAAATAAGTCATGATGTCACCTTTGATGAAGATCCTTCCCTTGGGAAAGTCAGATATCTTCCTATCCCAAGGAAGGACAATGACGATGATGCAGGAAAGCAGGGCAATTCGATTTGGTTGTGGGAAAAATCGATTCAACTTCTAGAGGCCTGGAAAGTCTTCCAGAAGGCCAGAGAATTGTTGCCAGTAGCAAAGACAGGAAAAACGACTTGATCAAAGGCAGCGTCGAGCTAGACGTCAAAGGGTATATGCAAGAACTGCGCAGAGGCCTGCAAAATGGGTCCAAGAGGACGAGTTTCTAAAGCTAAGTTGTGTCGGGGTTGCTTGTGGAGAAAGGGAAATTCCATTGGATAATTTATGTCATATTTTCTTGCTATGGATTGCCAATTTTTGGCATCCAGATTGTACCCAGAATTTTATTATTGCATAATAATATAAAACCCTCATTTGTTGCACCGATTTTCCCAAGTTGGGTTTTTCAGGGGACTTTAGTCCAAAAATAAGTGTGTCAAATTTGTGTGTGTGCACGCCAGTATTTTCTCAAGTTCTAGTTTATTTTCCACAAAATTTAATTTCGTGAAAATTGCAGTTGTGAATTATTCATTGTTTGTGTGATCAAATAAATTGCCAATTAATTTATAGTTAGAAGAATAATTTCCAGTTGCTGCAATAGTCGAAAACTACACACCTGTCCCATTACATCTTTCTCTATGAGTATCAAGTCAATCATTTTCTTCCAATGCTAGATAGTTTGAAGCCCCAATGAGCTTATTTCTCTCCTTGCAGAAAGAACTTACACAACTTGAATATTCAGACATTATGAGATAGTGTGATACTTACTTGAATAATATCTCCAACCTTCTTGATGTCTTCAAGATCTTTGGAGAGTTCTTGATGATGCCCTTAAAAGATGTTCCCTGGGATTCCTCCACCAACAACTTTCAAGATTGATGCCTTGCAAATAGACTTCCTTTTTGCGAGATGGATGTAGTCTTGATCTTCTTGAATGTAGAAACCCTATATTAGAAGGGTACTATACCAACGAGCCTTGAACAAAATCCATTCAAAAGAATATTCTTCTTTTAGGCCTTGAGACCTTCCTATCCCTTGATCAACAATTCTTTATAGTGTCCTTTTGGTTGCCTTCCTTCCTCACCTTAGCTCTGATACCATGTTAGAAATGTAAATTGGCAACAATTATATCTTATTTTCTTTAACCTTGATACTTGCTTGTGAATCTTAGTTATCTTCTTTATGTTCTTTAGTTAGATCTTTCATCACACAATATCAAGAAATGGCAACAACAAAAGAGGACACAAATGTAGGCTCTCAGCCAGGGTAAAACCCCTACAAGGGGAAAACCCGAAAACTCTTCTTTTCTTAGAATCTGCTTCAAATGAGATACAAAGACAAAATCCCTAGACTAAGTCCTTCTCCCAGTACCAAGTCATCCCTTCTTCAAGCCCTCCTTGAATTTGCACAAAATTGCTACACACTGCAACTTTATGCCAGCTACAGCATTGTTACTCGTCTTGTAACTTCGGCTCTGCAGCTCCTGAAGAAACCCTAATTTTACCTCCTATGACCTCCCAAGAGCAAGATAGTTCTTCCTAAGGTCAGTGAGGTCTAGACAGAGTTTTCTTCCTCCCAGCTACAAGCTTCTCCACTCCATCCTACTGTAACTCGGACCTACAACTTCAACTCTTCCTGCAATCCAGAAACCTTATAATTTCGCACGTGTGAGAAAGATGGAGCCCAAAACTCAAGAACTTTCGTCCTTCTTACTTCTTCTTGACCTTCGCTCTCCTTCTTGCAGCTACCCAACTATAGATCGAACTCTTTCTTAGATATCAAACTTGTGAGTGTGTGTCTCCAAATGAAGTCAAACTGCTCTTTATATAGCCTTCTCAAGGGGTCGAATTCCTTCCTTTAGGCCGACTTGAGGATCCCAAGGGCTACTTGTACTCTTGGGGATTCCAGGATTTTTTTAATTGCAAAATAATTCTTTTTACAGTTACAAATTGCTCAAAAGGGTCTTATAATCATGATGTCGACTCCTTTGACTCGTGACAATAAATCCTAAGACCTAACAAACCCTAGAAGCACGAAGAACATGCTTTTACCTAAAAGACCATCAATAATGAGCATGAAACCCATGATTTAATAATAATAATTTTTCTTTTCTTTTTCTTGTTTGTTACATAGGATACATATTGAAATGAGTACAACAATTATGAAGACCAAAACTAATTACACTTCTCAACATTACAAACCCTAGATTCTTCATCTGCCATTTCATAATTGTAGATTCTACAAGCATCTTCAAAATCAAAGTCTTCAAAACATTACAAACCCTAGATTCTTCACCTACCATTTCATAATTGTAGATTCTACAAGCATCCTAGAAATCAAAGTCTTCAAGAAATGTCATTCAAATTCTGCAAAACCCTAGAGATTCTATTAACAAACCTCGTGAGATTTTATTTCCTAGTCTTCATATGTCACGAAATATTTCAAATGTCAACACACTCGTGATCTCTGCATATGTCCCTTTATGATGCAATATTATCAAGAGATCATTATATATGCTAATTCACATAGATCATTAGTTGCAAAAGAGAAAAAAGTATGCGTGCCTCTTTCAGCCTTATCTCATCTTTGTAGAGATTTAGTTTTTGACATTTCTTCACCTTTAGATATATTGCTATAGCTCATAAGGTCTTGACCTCTTATTATTTCAATCTCTTGTAGGATAATTTGTGTATATGTCACCGATGCTTCATTCGTGTAGAGACGATTCTCTAGTCCTAACAATTTTGGGTATCCTTCTTAATGTCATCTTAGATGCCTTGACTTTTAGAATTTTGTTGCCACAATGAACTTTGTCAATATGAACTTGTCCATAAAGATAATTTTCCACTTCAAAGAGATACGAGAAGCATGCTTTGTTGTATTAGAAGGTACCACTGGAATTTGTATGAGCACTGGGAGATCACTGGACCACTGATGATGTATTATGCTTCACAACTTGGACTAATTGTTGTAGCCATGAATCTGACACTATATCCATGGTACATTACTATCACGAATCTTCTTACTTAGCATAGAGAAGCATAACCTCTGCTGAAGAGTTTGGTCTCTAGGTCATACATCAGAGAATTTTCGATACCATAAATTTGGATCATAGTCCTTGCTTCATGGAAGTGTGTCAATTCTTTAGCTCGCATAAATACAAAAATTTTGGTTTCAGACTTTGTATCATCTTATAGTCTTAGAGTCTCGTATTGCCATGAGGTTAAGCTACAAGACTTTGCACTATGGTATTGATCATATGATAGAGAAGTTTGGATAAATATGAATATTATGGAGGAGACTTATATGTTGTAGACTGGCGCAGCTTCATATTTGGATGAAGATGAATCCCTTTATATAAAACTCGGACCCTTTTTCTTACACTTTGGATTGTTATTATAACCTCGGATCATGTATGTAAGAGAAATATGGTTCGCAGTACTCGGACTTCATCATAAACTTGCATTTTGCTTCTCACGTAAACTCTGATCATATTTTGGATGCCATCCTTTCAGGATTGCTTGTTAAGATAGCTCGAATGATAGAGATTTAGTATTATTTTTGGATAAACTTCGGATTTCTTATCAAGTTATTTCGGACTAAGGCATCCCACAGAACTTGATATCTTGTAGATGTCCTCGACCTCTTAGATACACCTTGTACTTGATCATATTAGATCACTTACAAAAATAAAGAGGATTGTACTCAGATGAATACACTCCAACTGGTCATTTCTTTCACAGAGACAATAATATCCTTCAATTAAAACTATAGGATTTCTCAAGGATGGAGTTCAGATATCATATGCCATAAAGACGTAACTTGTCCAAGCTCGAACTTCAAACTTGGACGTGTGATCTTAGATCACAGTGATACAGACTCGGATCTCCACAGAGATGTGGACTCAAGCTTCTTTCAAAGATAGAATTTGGATATTGCTACAAATGTAAGGCCTCAGACTACTTTGCAGTACCTCGAATCTTGAACACAGTAGATAGTGGCTTTGGATTATTCTAGGCCTCATTCCTTCGAGCTGCATACAGTCCTTAGATTACAGTGGTTCAAATCATTGGATCAGTAACATTCAACGGGTCAATGTCGTACTTCGGATTAGAACAATAGATTTGAATTATGACCTGTACAAGGCTCAAATTATAAGTGTATCATAGCTCAGATCAAGACTGATCTCCTCGAATAAGAAACTTGGAGTAGCCCCTTTGGGCCTCAGTCTAGTAGATGGCAATAAACTCTACCATAAGAGCCTCAGCTAAGAACTTGGACGAGATGTCTACAGTAACTTCAGACAGAACTTGGATGTGATGCCTTCCTCAGAAGCCTTGGACAGAATTCTAACAAGATGCTTTCCACAAAAATCAGAAATAAGAGTTGCATAAATCATAAAATATATAGTCACAAAAGGAGTGTCATGGGAACTTCGCAACTAGCTCAGATAATATGTCACAGACTTCATGCCATAGATCAACGAGTGCAAAGTTCATATATGTGTCTCTTCAAAACTTTGTTGCTCTCCAACTTTCTTGAACCTAGCTTTGATACCATGTTGAAATTCGAGAGCAATAGAGAATTTCTTATCATGGTAATAACTTATGTTAATTTGTGTATAATTTTCGTTCAGTTGTTACTCCATTTATTAGACCTTCAAGCAATTACACAAATGTAGTACAAAAGACAAGAGACACCAAAGATTAGGCTCCAAGCCAAGGAAAAACCCATAAATCCTTTCCTTATAGCTTCTTCATCAAAAAGAGAAATCCAAATCAAACTAACTAGTTGATCCAAGTGCCAATTCAGCGCTCCAAATTCTGCATCATCATGGTAGAACCCATCAATCTCAGTCACAGGGGATTGCATCAATCTCAACCACAATAACTTGCATCAATCTCGGTCATATGCCATAGGGAACTCGCATTTATCTCAAATCATCTACCACAAATAACTCACATTTATCTCCAAATCATCTGCCATAGAGAACTCGCAATTATCTCAAACATATAACCCAGAAAACTCGCATTTCATTCCAGATATATGGCCTTAGGAACTCACAAGTCTTCACAAGAATATAGCCTCTGAACTTCGCATATCTTCACCTGAGAACTCATCACAAAAAAGCACTGAAATTTCTTGCCATTTGATGGAGGATGCATGCCAATATATAGTTGTTTTTCACATGCGAAAAGACATGTCTTTTGGTGAGCCGACTTGTCATCCTAGAGGGCCAACTTGACAAATTTGAGGGACAAATGAACATTCCCTTGACTTTTTTCTTTTCATAGGGTCACAAAGAACATGCCCTTGACTTTTTCTTTTGACCAATAATAATAATAAATTTTCTTTCATATATTTTTACATAAAATACATTTTTGACATTAGTACAATGACAATGATGAAGACCGAATTAGTAGAGATCCAAGCATCAGAACAGTAGAATGAGGAAACACTCAATGAAAAGGGTATGGAGGGTATAAAGAGAACTCATGTCTTTGAGAGCTCGGTTTCAAACAAAGAAGTTCCCTTACAAACAGCTAGAAATGAATTTGCAATGGTAACAGTTGATCCTATTACCCAAAAAAAGTGTGTGACCCCTTAGAGAAATTCTTCTCCTATTAATCTCTTCTAGCCAGTAGCCAGCAGTCCTTGAGAGCCACCTTGTAGCCGATGTGATGTACCATTCATATCGCCGCCACCGGCATCAATCATACATCTCCTCGCCCCAAGAGCACATGTTGGAAGGTGGGCTTCTGATCAAAAGGTATTTTATTCATTTTTTAATCAGGTGCTTATGCTTGTTTATATTTGAGCAATTTGGCATGGATTATGGGGTAACTTGGAAGAAAGAAGGGTCTTGGTCGTGATCTTGTTCCCTCACCTTTAACGGGAGGTTAATTTTCAATCCTAGTCCAGTGGGAACTCCCCTTATGGCCCATAGCTTTAGGAAGGGGCACTACTTGGGAAGCCATGATTGAAATAGCATAGCCCCATCTCTCATTAGTCCATACTTACCACTTTCCATCTTACATAATGAGCCCCTATTCCACCTTCCTTCTTCGAGTTCAACTAACAATTGGTTCTCTAGGACTTGGCACCCACACATCCTCATACCTAGGTAGGGCCTGGAAATGCACCTTGGGAGGTTGATGTAGCTAAAAGAAACGAAAAGATCATATTATGGCAACAAGAAGAGAAGAACAAAAAAAAATCAGAATGCAAAGGATGGTCGGGACTTGCAAATTAGCATGTGGGCAAAAGCCAAGCATGAACTCTACCTCATTCATATGGCCATCACCCGGTTCTTGGGCCAATGTTTCCCTATCTCATAGAAGACAAGGAACATTTGCATGTCCCGACTCCTAATGGACAATGAACTGCCCCATCCTAAAAGGGGTAATAACTGTTATCATACAAAGCAAGCTCTCATTCCTTGAGCTACAAGCAGTGATACAAAGAAGAATCAAGAAAAATTAGAAGGCATTTAGAGGGGTGGAAAAACAAAAGCTGAGGTAACTCATGCATCCACGATTTCTCCCTCGTCACATCTACACACCCAAGATGAGGTACTCCATCATAGTTGGTCCCTTTGACCATGGCACTTGGCCATGAAGCCTTTCCCCTCCGTTCCATCATTCTTCGCATGGTACCTATCAATTGAAGGGTGGACCAAGGACATGTCACTTCCCCTTGGGGGTTGAGAACACCTAATAGGGTCGTCTACTAAACACTCCTACCTAGGAAGGTAACACCATTACGTGATTAAGGCCACAATTTTGGAAGAGAATCCTTATACAAAATGTTAATTTGCCCATTTCTTTCAAGCTTGGCTCACTTAGATGAAATAATGATTAATGTACATAATGGTGAAAATTGCAGCACTAGATATTGTGTGTGATTGAAAGGTGGTTCCATCTATAGGTATGGGCAACTTAACTGCGATCCAAGTCCTCCACGGGAGAATACTAACACCCACAGGTGATGCGTTGAGAGCCATGGGGCTCCAGACAGTTGCAGAGTATCATTCATATCCAAGGGCACCTTCAACCACCCACAGTGTTCCCGCATTTGCTTTATTATTCATGGGATGATGCACCTGGACTAGCTTGCCCCCAGTCAGATTAGTAGTGATCACATGGTTTTGCAATTGATCCAAGGCCCATATGAGATTTGTCTCATGCCTTAAGACATGGGAGGGCTAGCACAATCTTCAGTGCCCGCAACGTTGGAGCAGAATCAGGCTTATTCACCACTTGGAGACCCATGAGACCTAGTTTTGTGCCCTAAACCCATATTTGGGGTCTACAAGATCACTTTCAGAGAGATCTAGGGGCCAACCCCTAGATTATGAATTTAGAGCCCCTCTACACTTGTCACAGCACTTGAGGAGCTCAATGCTTGCCCTAAGCAAGCCTACGCTAGCATAATGTCATCATTTCAACTTGCATTCATGGAGATAAATCTAATTTCACAAAGGCTATTAGGTCGACTTGTGACCTAGGCTTATGTTGCACATTATTTTATGATTACTTAGGGGCTCATAGGCTAAATAGCATTTCGACCTCCTCGTATAAGTAGAGGAGAGTCTCATTTGTAGAAGGTCATCATCACTCTTGGAAATTCGACCTCATTTAAGAATTCAGCCTCTAGAGGAATCACACTTGTTCTCTTATGGATGACTTGGATTTGTTGGATACATTATCCTCTATGTTGTCTCTTAACCACTCTGAAACATAACATCTGATAAGGCATCACCCAGTATAACATTAAGTTTTGGGAGTTAAATCACACGGTCTAACATAGTATCAAAGCCATTGGTTGCAAATGGGTCCATATGACTAAGAATAAGGCAAATGGATCCGCCAACAAACATAAACAAGAATGTTGGCAAAGGATTCAAAGGGAATAACGGATGATGAGACATTTGTTCCAATTGCCAAAATTGTAACCATTGGGTTGGTGATTGCATTGACAATGTAATTCAGGTGCAAGGTGAACCTAGATGGATATCAAAAGTACTTTCTTGAATCGTAAAATGGAACTGGATGTGTAACTGCAACCGCTGCAGGATATTGACATCAAAGGTAACGAACATATTGTCTTCTAGTAAACAATGAATTTGAAAGAAGCATATCAAACTAAATCTGCATATCAAAACAAAGGAAAGGGCACAATAATGTGACTGTGTATACCAATGGACTCATAACTACGAGGTGTTGAAGAAGGAACTCTGTAAGGCATTTGAGACATGACAGTTAGGATTGTTTCACCATTGTTTGGGAATTGAATTCTAGTAGAACAAAGATTTTATTTTTTATCTCTCAAAGTAAATAAAACTATGTTATAAGTTATGGAGTTGAAATCTACAACAAAACTATGTTATCAGATTATAACTCACTAATAAATTACAACAATTGGGAGTTGTTGGAATTACATCTGTCAGACACCTAATCCTTGGGGATTTGGTGATTTGTGAATATTTGTAAATATGTAAATATGGAAAACCCGAAACGTTGGAATAGCAAGAGATATCTGACCTTCGAAATTGAAACCAAATGTCACAACATCATTGTATATGTGTGTGTGTGTGCGCTTGATTATGTTGAAGAATGTAACTAGTGTTGGTCTTCATAATTGTATTTGAGTCATGATGTAATGTATTTGTCAAAAGAAATAAAGAAAAGAAATTTTATTATAAAAGAAATTGACTTATTAAAGCATGGGTTTCATGCTTGGGTCAATGTTTAATAGGTCAAAGCCTCCATTGCAGGATTCTAGGGTTTATGTTGTTGGGGTCGAAGTTTTGGGTAGTTGTTGGGCCGAAATTTTGAAATTACTAGAGGTTGAAGTTCTGGGTTGTTGTTGGGTTGTAACTGTTGGACAAGAAGAGACTACTGAAGTTTGCTGAATCATATTGGAAGGCTAACTTGGTGGTGGATGAAGGTATTTTGGGTCTAAGGTCTTGGTCTATCTCACACGAAGTAGAAGATAGCAATATGACAAACTCAATGAAGTCAAAAAACAAGCTAGAAGGAGCCACCAACTACAGGGTATGGAAGAAGAGAATGGATCTTATTCTTGCAAGATATAAAGTGTTGGATTTTGTTCAAGGAAAAGTCAAGGAACCAACAGATGAAGCGGGAAAAGAAAAATACAAGGAATCCAATATATTGAACTTAATTGTAGATGGAATGAAGGATAATCTCACCCCTTACATATCTAATATAGAATCTGCAAAAGCAATGTATAAAGCCCTCTCCAAGTTATTCACCATCAAGAACATTGATCAGATAGCTAGCCTCAAGAATGAACTAAGGACAATAACGATGACAAGAGATTATACGGTGTCAACATATTTTGTAAGGATATCTAGAATAAGAGATGAACTCCAATCAATAGATGAGGTTATACCAAAAAAAGAACTAGTAATTGTTGCTATTCTAGGTCCACCAAAATCTTGGAGTGCTTTTGCATCAGGAATTAGCAGTTGTAAGGATACTCCAACATTAGAACAAATGTGGAATGCATGCAATCAAGAAGAAGCCCGAATATCATTAGTAAACAACAAGGAGGATGAAGAAGACAACGCCTCTAATGTTTATTCTACTCATCACAAGAAGAAGGGAACTTTCAAGAAGTTCAAAAGACCAAAGAAGAAAGTTGACCTATCCAAGGTTGAATGCTACAACTGTCATAAGATGGGTCACTACAAAAGTCATTGTCCTGAATATCCAAGGAATAAAAAGAAAGAAAGAGAATATGCAGATGTTGTTGATGCAGCTCCACCTAAGAGAAACAAAACTGAAGAATCTGAAATCAAAGATTTATTTGCCAAAGACTATTCGGGAATACTATCCCTCGCATATCCTTCTATCCTCAGTTTTGCATTATTTTCCTTTATGTTTTGATTTCTATAGTTTGTAGGTCTAACATATCTTCTTAGAACATTTTTGAATTATTTTGATAAGTTGTAGGTGTCCCTCAGAAATATTGAATTAAGAGGGAGCCTTCACCATTTTACCAAAAGATAAGTATCTTGTTCCTTGTTTTTCTCTTTCATGTTTGGTTTCCCTCTCATATCAAGATTTGTTTGTATTATATGCTAACTAGTAACCGGATACTCCTAAAATGCCCTCGAATCCCCGAATCCCCGTATCGAACACCTCTACGTACCGGATTCGGCCCCAATTCGAAGGATACGGCGTATCTGTACGGGGTACGGTCGGGATACGACGTATCCGAACAGGGATACGCCGTATCCCGACCGTACCTCGTCGGATATGCCCACGGGTTCAAAAAAGAGTTGTTTTTTTATTATAAAGGGGAGCTTTTGCTCATTGTTTTTCACCAATTGAGGAGGATTTTTCAGGAGAGGGCATCAAGCCTATGGCCTTGGTATTTATATATGATTCATGGTAATGTTAAATTCTTAAAGTAAACCTTTTACTTAAATTTTTAACATTACCATGAAATGACTCAGGATGTTTGAGAGTGGTTCCGACCTCATTGGATTTCATATGGAGAAAGTAGAATTTTAGATCTCATTCAAAATCCAGCAGACTTATCAATTTTTCAGGATTTCAGGATTGGGCTACTGCAATGTTTCCATCGAATTTTGTCATGTATTAGGGTATGGAACTCGTATTTAATCAAGAGCACCAATCCACTTGGCAGTGTTCTTATGTAACACATTTTGATTCTGATGACTTAATGAAAAAACTACAGTATCTTACTATCTTCAATCTTGTCTTTCTGAGTAAATTTGACGATTGTATCATGTATGGTGTATCAATGTATCATTGTAATTTGTATTATAGTATCAATGATGATGTATGACTCATGAGTATCTAATATCTATGTTTGAATCAATGAATTTTGTATGAATTTGTGCAAAAATATCTAATTTTTAATATATATATATATATATATATATATATATATTTTAAAAAATATATATATTTTTAATAAAATAATATATAACGTAACGTATCCCAGAAGTATCCTGCTCCGAGGTCACCGTACCCGTATCTAATACTTCGAATCCCAGTATCCCCGTATCCCCGTATCAGGTGACTTAGTATTGCTAATAACGTTTTCTTTGTATTTTCCCTAAGAAACCGGATTTGTTGGGTGGGGCTCACGAGTCCCAAATCCGTTGTATCGAATACGATACATATGGATTCGTACCCATTTCACAGGATTCGATCGTGTCCATACAGGACACGTCGAATCCCATACAGCCGGATTCGACCAGCGAAAAAGTGCGAGGTTTGACTTATAAAAGTCGGATTTCTCTCATTCTTTCTCACAGTTATTTGTTTGTGAAGTGAGCAAGGAGCAAGGGTTAGCAAGGAGAATGGGAGTTTTTTCAAAGGGATTTGAGCATCCGATAAGTGCACTGTCCCTCTATGTTTTTGCATTTAGTTTGCTGTTAGTGTTTGCATGTACGTATGTTTTATATATTTGGTCATTTTTGTTTATTTTTTATAATATTCATGGCTCAATCAAGGGCAGCAAGACAGGGGCAAAGAAAGGGGAAGAATGTCCCCATTGGAGATGCCCCTCTTGTCCCTGTTTCATTAAGATCTACAAGTATTCCGCCTATTGGAAGTGGGGCTGCAACAGAAGCTTCGAATGTGCAGGGAAAACAAACTCCTGACCCCAAATACCCATTGTGGAAATAAGTGACAAGAGAGGCAGGGCCAGGGAGCAAGGCAAAGGTAGGAGGCAATTGTTCATGGAAATGCAATTTTTGCAACTCCCATTTCACTTGCACATATTTCCGTGTGAAAGCTCATTTGTTGGCTTTGCCAGGTTGTGGCATTGCAACTTGTTTAGCAATTGAATCAAGACAGTGGAAGGAATTGGAGAAAGAGCAATTTGTTGGTGCGGCAACTGTGGCATCAAAATCAAAACAAAACAAGAATGATGACCTCCTTCCATTCTTAAGGAAAAGAGACAACAAGTTCCCTTTTGAGAGTTTTACTAGGGGACAATCAGCAAAGAGAAAGGCAACTGCAGTTGGTCTAATGGACAAGATTTTTCAAAAAGAGAAGAGGGAAGAGCTTGATCTCACCATTGCATTTTTTTTCTATCAGAACTTCATATCCTTTAATGTTGCATGGTCACCTCTATTTATTGAGATGTGTCGAGCTCTTAGCCATGGGGCTCCATCAGGGTATGTGCCTCTTGGGTCAGAGAAGCTCAGAACCACATTGTTGACAAAGGCAAAGAAAGAGGTGGACAAAATGCTTGAGGCTATTAAATTAACATGGCCAACATCTGGGGTTAGCATTGTTTCTGATGGATGGACAGATCCAGCACGCCACCCACTCATCAACTTCATGGTGTCATCCTTGAATGGTCCAGTTTTCTTGAAATCAGTGGATGCACTTGGACAATACAAGGATGCACAATATATGGGTGAGTTATTTATTAAAATTATTGAAGATGTAGGTGTCGATTCTTGTGTGCAAATCATTATAGATAATGCCCCTATTTGCAAGGTTGTTGGCATGATTGTGGAAGCAAAATATCCACAAATATTTTGGACACCTTGCATTGTCAATTCATTAAAGTTGGCACTGAAATATATTGCCTCTGATGTGCTTTGGATTGGAGCCATTATTGAGGATGCACGGCATATCCGCAACTTTGTACAAAACCATACAAATGCCCTCACTATCTACAAGGAGTACACCAATCTATCATTGTTGAAGATTGTGGATACACGGTTTGCCTCTTCATTCATCATGTTGAAGAGGTTGAAGGAGGTCAAGACCGCTCTTGGGGCCATGGTTATTTCAGAGTTTTGGTATTTTTGGAGAAAGACGGATCAAGCAGCCTCAAAGAAAGTGAAGGACACAGTGTTGGATGATATCTAGTGGGAGAAGGTAGATCTAGTTATTCAGATCATGAAGCCTATCATTTCCTTGCTTTGATTTGCAGATATAAACCAACCCATCCTAGGAGAGATTTATGAGGGATGGGATTCCATGATTGAGTCTGTGAGGACCATTGTTTACAGAGTCAGTGCCCAAAGTATGAGACATCACCAGAGGCCTTCTTCACTAGCATACAGGATATTCTTGTCAGCAGATGGGACAAGAATTGCACACCTTTACATTGTTGGGCTCACTCCTTGAACCCAAAATACTATAGCCATGAGTGGCTGAATGGTGGACCTTCCCGCAGATTCCCTCCTCACATGGATGGTGAAATCTCACAGGGGAGGAAAGATGCATTCAGGAGGATTTTTTAGGAGAGGGCATCCCTTGATGAGGTGGAGGATGCCTTTGCAGAGTTTTCCACTGGCACTGGGCGATTTGCAGGCTATGATGTGATTCGAGACAGGGGCGCTAAGAAGCCCTATTCTTGGTGGGAAACTCATGGGGCAACAAGCCCTCCTCTACAGTAGTTAGCCATGAGGCTCCTCTCTCAGGTGACTTGGTGCGAGAAGAATTGGTGCACATATGGGAATTTGTATAGTGTGAAGAAGAGCAGGCTTGAGCAATCCAGGGCAGAGACAATGGTGTATGTGCACACCAACCTTCGTCTCATCTACCGGCAGAGGGAGCATTGGTTGAAGGGAAAGACAAATATGTGGGATGTCTTTCCTAACGATATGGGTCTAGACAGCAGTGTTGAGTTGGCATTGGCCAACTTGGATCTCAATGCACCAATGCTAGAGCCTGTCACATTTGATGATGTCGATACAATAGCGGCGTCATCCTCCACACCAGCAGATGCAGAGATGACAGAGGAGGATGCAGCAAAGAAGAGCAGTGGTGAGCATGATGATCAAGATGAGGACAGTGATGTTGATTATGATGATGAGGATTGATGACTCTGACTCATTGAGACTTTAGGCTTGTAGTCTTGTAGACTTGTAGACTATAGTTGTTTTGTATTTTCTATTAGACTATTTCTATTTGCCATTGGCAGTGTACTTATGTAACACATTTTGATTTTGATGACTTAATGAGAAAACTACAGTATCTACTATCATACTATCTTGTCTTTCTGAGTAAATATGTATGATTGACAATTGTATGATGTATCTACTATCAAATTTCAATGTATCAATGTATCATGTATGAGTATCTAAGATCTTAAATCTAAATTTGAATCAATGAATTTGTATGAATTTGTGTAAAAAATATCTAATTTTTAATATATATATATATATATAACATATCCGGATGTGTCCTGTTCCGAGGGTCTCGAATCCAATTCTCGAATCCCCATGTCAGGTGACTTTGTATTTTCCTTGGTAGGAAAGATTGTAAAATACACAGGTTATGGAGGAGACTTGAAGCATGGAAGAAGTTTTGTTGCAAAGAAAGCCCTTCAAGAATTGATGTCCTACAAGGTTTGTTAAAGAACAACAAGGTTTGTTAAAGAACAACAAGGTATGTCATAGACTACAAGTTTTGTTATAATGTTCTCTTAATGCAAAAGGTATGATCATTCTTCTTTTGAAATTTGCTTTACATTACTAACATCATTATGTCTAGGGTTTTGAATCTTAAAGATTCTTGTTAGGGTGATTAATCATTAGATTGAATCTACCCTCGTTATATTATTTGATCATTCTTGTGAAACCCTAAACCTTTAAGGTTCTCTGTAAAACCCTAGTCCTTTTAGGGTTTGTTGTTATGTCTAAATGAAACCCTAGATCTTTAGGGTTTGGTAAATTAGGGTTTATAAGCAAAACCCTTGTAATAGTTATATTCAAATCCTACGAATGAATCCCTAGGTGTATATTCACTCGTATGATCGAAACCCTAGTCTGAATAAAATTGTTATAAATCTATCTTTGATGTATTATTCTTTGTGTCTTGGGTTTACCTATTAGATATTGATACGAAATGCATCCTAGATATGTATATGCAAGTATGCTAACTTAATTGTTGATGCTCATACTCTGTAAAATCTAGGGTTTGTAACAAAACCCTAGTATAGATTGATATTCTAGGATATGATGATATTGTTTTCAATATGATTTAACTTTTAAAACCTAGAGTTTGCAACAAACCCTAGTAGAAGTTTGACATATTGTTGATGTTTAGTAGGATTGTTATTTGATTAATTATTGATATGTAAAGCTTTGTGTCTCGAAGATGGAGTGTAGGGTTTATGACAAAACCCTAGCAAGAAGTTGAAGTCTAGAATATAAAGGATATGACCCTTGCTAATTATAAACCTACCAAAGTTTAGGTATCTGATGTCTAAAGTTTGAATGTTTTAATGCTTCCATTATAATGATGACTTTTATATAGTTAACTTCATGCTTCTAGTTGTATTTGGTTGTATTTGCTATTAAAGTCTTGCAGGTACATAAGACGTTCATAGCTAAAGATGATAATGATGAGCATGATGAAGGAAGCTATAAGAATGATGATGATCAAGATGACCTTGATGCCATAAGAAAGAAATGAAACCTTGAAAGAATGAAGTTTCTTCAATGTTATGAAGTTGTTGATCTCCCTAAGTTAAGAGAGAGCTTGGATAGAAGAAAGGGTATATTTCCCTAGTTAAGAGGGAGAGCATGTTATGACAGTTATAGTAAACACCTTGAAGAAAGAATGAATGAAGTATTATAGATAGAAGTTCGTGATTATGACGTTACAAACAAAGACTTAAAAAAAGTATTGAACCTATTTCGCGTTATTGAAGAAGTGAAAGAAGAAGAAAACTTCGAACAAGTTGTATTTGGATAACTTGATGATGATATAAGCAGCATCAAGATGATTGAGAACCCTGAAGGTTTGTGTTTACTTGCATATTTATTACTAATTGGGGTTGTGATTGTGCAAGGTCTCTCTGTAAAAGATTGAACATTTGAAGCATGCTTGGATTGGTGGATATATTTGATTTAGTTGACTAGGAGAGATGAAGCATCTTATGGCAAGATGCTTAGGCGCAATGTCACATGGTTCGAGTTCAAGTTCAGGTTCGGCAATGATTAGGTTCGATTTGAGTTCAAATTTTTTTATGAGGTTCGCCATTAGGTTCATGTGTGTGTGTGTGTATTTATTTAAAATGAACTATAGGATAAAATAGTAAGAAATCAACATCAATAAACATCAAAAATGTTATTGCTGACATGAAAACTGCAAAGATAAATTACAAGCTTGAGTTGTGACATGAAGTTATGAGTTTTGATCTATGGGTTTGGTCAATGGTTGTGCGGTTTGATGAGGTTCGCCGAACCTCGAAATTTTTTTAAGATTCACCAAAATTTGAACCTCAAGGTTAAAGTTCGATGAGCCTTGTGACATAGCTTTGGAGGACATCTCACCAGTCTGTGTTGATGTCTAGATCCTAAAGTAAGGAGGGTGGCGTTGGTCATGGAGCTCTGACCTTGGATACGCATCTAGATCCCTGGGTTGGTGCTGGAGCTAGTAAGCTTGATGGTACCTAAAGTGGTTGAAAGCTTTGACTCACCTTAGTCCCACCCGATTAGAGTACCCTAGTCAGGTATCTAATTTGTAGCGCTGCGTATGTTGTGACTCTTCATAGAGCATATCATTTTGAGATCTTCCATGTACCTCTGTATATATGGCATTATGGATACCTCCCTAGTTACAAGGTAGTGTTGAAGAATGTAACTAGTGTCGATCTTCATAATTGTATTTGAGTCATGATGTAATATACTTGTCAAAAGAAAGAAAAAAAGAAATTTTATTATAAAAGAAATTGACTTATTGAAGCATGGGTTTCATGCTTAGCTCAATGTTTAAAAGGTCAAAGCCTCCATTGCAGGGTTCTAAGGTTTATGTCAAGTGTCCTTGTCCATGTCATATTGTAACAGACCCTTCTTGGGCTTCATTTATCAAGAAAGAAATTTATTTTAATGTAAAATAAGTCAATTAGGCCTCATCCACCAAGTCAGCCTCATCAAAGGAATTCGACCTCACACAAACACTATATAAAGGCAACAATTCGACTCATTTGGAGGATACTCTCTAAACAAGTTCAATTTGCAGTTATTGGAGGCAGAAAAAGATAGTGGAGTTGTTGGATAAGGATTGAAGAAGTTGGAAGACCTAAGTCAAGTTCTCAATCTATCTCTCACACGTGCTAATTTTCTAGATTGGAGCTAGGCCAAAATTCTAAAGTTGTTGGGATCGAAATTCTGGGTAGTTGTTGGTCCAAAATTCTGAAATTGCTAGGGGTCAAAGTTCTAGGTTGTTGTTGGGTCGTAGCTGCTGAATAAGAAGAGACTATTGAAGTTTGCTAAATCATATTGGAAAGCTGACTTGGTCGTGGAGGAAGGTCTTTTGGGTCTAAGGCCTTGGCCTATCTCAATTTGATTTACTAGTGGAAGAGTTTGACTGGGTTTTCCCCTTATAGAGGGGTTTTAGACCTGGTTGAGTACCAAAATCTGGTGTTCTTGATCTTCATGCTATGTTTTGATGATTTCGTGATGAAACTAAGATAAAGAAGAACATAAGAAAGTTAATAAGAACACAAAGATATCACGAGTAATTATCAACATAAGAAAAACTTTCTCCCTTGCCGATTTTCTAACAAATTAATGGAAACATATTCAAGTTTTGGGAGTTACATCACCCGGTTTGACATAGTATCAGGGCCATTGGTTGCAAATGGGTCCATATGACTGAGAATAAGGCGGATGGATTTGCCAACAAACATAAACAAGAATGGTGGCAAATGATTCAAAGGGAATAAATGATGATGAGACATTTGTTCCAATTGCCAAAATTGTAACCATCAGGTTGGTGATTGCATTGACAATGTAATTCAGGTGCAAGGTGAACCCAAATGGCTATCAAAAGTACTTTCCGGAATGGTAAAATGGAACAGGATGTGTACATGCAACAGCTGTGGGTTTTTGATATTAAAGGTAATGAACATATTGTCTTCAAGTAAACAATGGATTTGAAAGAAGCGCATCAAACTAAATCTACATATCAAAACAAAGGAAAGGGTTTAGCAATGTGATTGTGTATGTCGATGGACTCATAACTACATGAGGTGTTGAAGAAGGAACTTTGTAAGGCATTTGAGACATGACAGTTAGGATTGTTTCACCATTGTTTGGGAATTGAATTCTAGTAGGAGAAAGATTTGTTTTTTTTTCTCTCAAAACATATAGGTAAAGAAGTTAGGCAAGAGATTCTAGAGTCAATACATACCACCACATAGGAAGCCTGTAGTCAATACATTCCATAGATCAACGAAAAAAAACAACTCGAGGTGTTTTTTTTCGTTGAACTGTGGTATGTATTGACTACAGGCTTCCTATGTGGTGGTTTATTATTATTATTTTGAGATAATACATAGTGTTTGTAAGTACTCAATCTTTGGTCTCCAAGTTCACAGATTGTGGGAAATGGATATTTTGCTTGGATCTTTAGTTTTTATATGGTGGATTGAATCTTCACTTGAGCTATAGTGAGTATAAACTTTTTTGAAGCATTTTAGCCATTCTTTCAAGGAAAAACATCATAAAAAATTATTTTCTCAAAATCTATTTAAAAACTCATGTATATTTTGTAATATTAATTGTAAATTATTTTTCTAACTTGGGTTGGGATTTTAGATCTATTTTGTATATACTTGGGGTTTGGGTGTTTTTATTTTCATTTTTGCAGGTTGGATCAAGGGATGAAGTGAGAGAAGAGCCAGATCTAGGCCTTTGAGGGTAAGATCTAGTCTCTAGACAATTTTGCAGGGACATTTACTAAAGATTTGATGGCAAAATTCAGATCCGAAAGAGAAGAAAAATAGAGACACAAGTTTTCAGTTTTTGGCCTCCTCTTGCCATTTCAGCCCCCGATCTATCATTTTAGCCCATTTATCCACGCAAATTTACCTCCCCAAGCCTTCATCTCCATTTTTTGGCCTCTTTTGCCCCAAAATTGACCTGAAACTCTAATCAGAAGTTTTAAAGGTAATTCTTGGCAGTTTTGCAGAGTTAAGGTCTCTAAATTCATAATTTAAGCGGCAACATTATCCCAACAGTTCAACGATTTTCAACGGTGGGATCTTCAAGGCCTTGGGCCTAGGGTTTGATCTCTAAACCCTTATTTTCTGCAATTTTATTAAAGCAAACAACTTACAAATAATCAGACCCTAAAATCACCTTCTGCATAGTCAAAATTATCTAGATTTGAAAAATCTTCGTTTTCACAATTTTTGGCCGGTTGGTCATCTCTAATTTGATCTAGATCTAACATTTTAGCTTGCTGGAATTTACTGCATAACTGTAAAATTCAAGTCCGAAATAATTTTGAAGCATATGGTTATAGTAAGGATCAGAAATTTGAATTTTCAAGTTTCCAACGAAAACTTACTATTTTTAGACATTGTGGGGATCATCTTCAGTATTTTTAAATTGTTGATCTGTCACTAATTTACTGTTGTAATAAACTTATCAGTTTTGAAAAATACTTAATCAAACTTTAAATAAGCCCTAAAATTGAAATTTTTCAAGTTCTAGTGTATTTTTACTATTGTTTGGCATATTTGTCATATATTTTTAGTAGTTTTATCTTGCTGATTTGTCCTTGTTTACTGCTGCAAATTAATATTTCAAATCTGAAATTTTGCTCAATACATCTCCTTAAAGTAGTCTAATCAAGCTAAATTACATTTGTTGATCATTAGAAATCATGTGTTTATTTTGTTAGGCAAGTTTCATCATTTGAAGTGGTTTATGTATTGTTGTCATAACATTGAATTTTTTGAAGTAGTAGTGTTGGTATAAACTGTCATAAATATTTGATTATCATCTTGATTGTTTATCTTAAGCATTTGACATATTGGGTTCATTGTTTACATCTTGTGGAATACTATTGAAGTTTACACTTACATATTTCGACACGTATCTTGTTTTAAGATCATATATCAGCATTGTTAAGTACTATTGCCTTAAGACAAATTCTCATTAAGTACTTGAACACCTTAGAAAATTTTGACTCAAGATAAAATCTCACTCATAATCTCATGCATTTGCATACTAGATCTAGATTGCACTAATAACTTACCTCCTAGCATAAGCTAGGTCGATAGAAATATAGGGCAACCATTTTCTAATCTAGCTTGAGGGATCCAACTTCTCCTAGTAGTTAACAAACTGACCTTGCAGTCGTCAGAGCCACAGTGTTTGCAGTGCCAAAGGCACTGGGTGAGTGGAACACGGGGGGAGGCATCATTAATCAGGTCGTCGCCTACTTCCCGTTGACTTCCATTACACAACCTACTTTGAGGATTGTTTCTCAAAACAGTTAAGGGAAAGGTTACATTATACTATGCATTTAACTAAAATTTACCCAGATCATTGCACTACACATAGGTCTTCAGTCTTGCATATCATATAGATTAGTCAATCATCTCAAGCAGCGGGTGTCCATCCGATCATTTGGTTTTTATTTACTAAAAGTGAAGATTTGTGAATCTACTAAGGCACTAGTCTTGTAACAAAGAGTCTAATATAATCAATAACCTTGCTTAAATTCAACCAAGTGGCTAGGCCATTCATCCGTGTCTCCCAAGCAAGTTGGTCTCCAACTCGTTTCTTTCCATCCCATTCCATAGGGACTACCCCCCATAGCTTTCTTTCCATCCCATTCCATAGGGACTACCCCCCATAGCTTAATGTTGGGAGATAGTTAGAACGGAGTGGGCGGGGATCAGAGTGACAGCCCCCGTCCTGAGCGTTGTCCCAGTGCCTGTACAATCTGGGCGACAACACTGTCGATGAGCTATTTTAATATACAAAAAATTGAGCCAAGATAGGTGTTTGAAGGAGCTTTGCATCCCTCCCAACCCAAGCAAGGAAAGACAGGATCTCCGACTAAGGCTTGACTCTTAGGTTAGCTAATGTAAACTTTTTAAGATGGACCTTTAGCATAAACCGGTGTTGACAATTCAATCATAAAATAGCCTACATCTGCATTACAAAAAAATTGTTTAACACCATCACAAGTCACCCTGTATCTTACTGACCATGGGAAGGATGTTACTGTAAGCTAAAAAACACCTAAAACCTATCATCTTCTGACAGAACCATGGATCTAAACTGCTGCCCTCCCTTTTATCAAACAAATCATTATATATTCTTTGCCATTTTGATCAAACTGGTCTGTAACTTTTAGCTTTTGATCCTGGAGAGGACCCTTTTTTAAAACATCTTTCGTTCTCTTTTCAGTTTAGTTATATAGCACTAGCACACTTAGCCATATTGATGTACTTCCCTATTATTAATCACTTATGTTCCACTGCTTTTAATAACATCTTCATTTAATTCTAGAAGCATCCATGCCTTTTTAAGCAAAGCAACAAGAATATATGATAAATACTTTGGCCCTGCAGACATTGTTGGACAGTTTTCTGGCGTGCAAAACTCAGTAAGGGTGCCATAAAGCAGATTCACCTGATTGAAGAAGTCAACCGCTGCATGTGAAAAACATATATAAACTGTCAGTGAGATGACAAAATTGGCTCAACAATTTTTCACTACATAATTGTAGCTACTTCTTTTGCTAGTAGAATTGAGAGGAATATATTTATAATTACAAAAAAAAAACATTCCATCTTAGCATTCCCTCAGACCCACTTCCATTCCACTTTACAGTACAGTGTCAGTTTACAGGAACAATATTATTCAACAGCCTCGGATTAAACAAGCATATGCAATACTAACAGTTTTAACCATTCTATAAGCACTTGCTATAAAGCTTCCAACTATGCACAATCAGAAACACAGATATTTTGTTAAAATTTGTTTAATGTGCTTATGTCATCCTCACAGTGACAGAACTTTCAACCACAGTCCCACAGAAAATAGAATCAGACATGGGCTTGATTCGGTAGAATTAAAAGAAGATAACGTATTTCCATTTGAGACTTCCTGTGCATGACTTTACATTTCCCCTATAAAACACTTTTGTTTAGAAGAAACTCCATGATTTTATGTTTCAGGCATCAAGTTAGCCAGGAAAAAGTGTTTTAGGAGAGTTTGAAATTATAAATGCTTTCACAATAGCAAAATAAACTAAAGATGGATATGAAGGAAACCATGACCATGACTAGAATCAATATTACAATCAGCAATATTCATTGTAACAATTAAAAAAAAGGCCAGAATATTCAGCAATTTAAAGAAAAGAAAATGCAATACAGACAAAAATATTGCTTACATGAACTACTAACAAACATATTCCCTGCATCCTACATATGTGAAATTAATAACATGCAACTTAAGGGAACTAGAATGATAGCAGTGGAAGTCACTTCGGTGGCCATGGCTTTGTTATCTTTAGTTCTTCAATTATTGTTTATTATTCAGTTATTTAGGAAGAGACAGGAAAGGAAAGAGAAATACTATTGACAGCCAACCACTCGTTGAAATCCTCCCCTGGGGGAAGTCGAACTGCTTCCCTCAAATTTCCACTACCCAACGTGGCATCAATATGCTTTCGAAGTTGTGCACCCTGTAACAAATGAAATCACATCCATTCAGTACTTCTACCTTTAAGGATCCCACACTCGTCAAATTCAATGGCATTCAAGACATGGAATTCATCACAATTGACCTATAAAAGCAACCAGCCAGACTAAATAAGAACTTAGAATACTTATTCTCTTTAATCTACAGTAAACCTTGGACTTGAATATCCCATGCTGTGGTTATTGCTATTATTATAGGTTTTTCTAAATCCCATGGATAACATAATCTCTGTGGAGTGTGGACTGAACTTGCAGATGAAAAATTATCATTCAACAATGCATTGAAGGCATTAAATTTGTTGGAAATATTGTCATTGATGGCAAAGGAGGCAGCAGATGCAGAGACAGGCAAAGAACAGCAGCAGAAGACAGCAGGTAATATTTACAGAGAGCAGCAAAGGCAGAGGCAGCAAATACAGAGGAAGAGATGAAACGGTCATGCAGTAGAGGCAGAGGTACAGCGAAGGCACAAGCAGAAGCAGCAAAGGCAGAAGCAGAAAGACAAAGGCAGAGGCAGAGGCAGAGCAGTTATCGCAGAAAGGCAGAGGCAAAGACAGAGCCATTATTCCGAGAATCATTACTCCAGCCGGAGGATACATAAACACAATTCCGGGAATCATAACCCAAGCCGAAAGATATATATAAAACTTATTCCGAGAATCATTACCCAGCTGGAGGATACATTAAAGCGGAAACATAAAGCTTATATATATGCAGTGCCTCATTTATGTTGCGCCTTATATGCAAAGGTCCAAACCATAGATATTTATATGGTGCGCAATATATAAAGGCAAGGTACAATGCATCGTGGGCCCGACGAGCAATGTGAGTCTTAAACCATTGGCAAAGTATACATATATATCAAATAAAGGGTAGCACCTTTGTTCAATACATGGTCTGACTTTTGATCTATGCAGAATATATATATGTGTGTGTGTGTGTGTGTGTGTGTGTGTTGGTCTATAATATATTGACATATATATATAAAGATCAAATCTTATATAATGCATCTGTATGCGGGTTTATATGTTCAAAGGGCGCTGGCATTTAAATGAATTAAAGGTGTGAAGTCTATCAAATATATGTGGGCCCGTGAATTGAATACATCATAATATCTCGTGCTAATGGTTAAAATACAAGGCGTATATATATATATATATATATATATATATATATATATATATATGGATGAGAAATTAATAATACAAAAGGGTTTGTTCGGTTTTAAATACAAACAGACTCTTATATTGTGGGACCCTCACATAATCGCATCGGAGAGACTTATGGCATCGGAACTTGTTAAGAAAAGTTCCAATTGCGATTGGGTTCCGAACCCGATTCATTATACACGGTGACTCAAGTGTGTTTAAAGTCCGGCTTAAAGGTATGCCAATCGCATCGGAGTTAAAAGCGGAACATCAGAACATACCATTGAAGGATGCGATTGCGATCAATCACATCGGAACAATCGCAAAGGTACCAATCGCAATCGGAAGAATACAATTGCGATCAATCGCATCGGAACAATCGCAAAGGTACCAATCGCAATCGAAAGAATACAATTGCGATCAATCGCATCAGAACAATCGCAAAGGTATCAATCGCATCGGAGTAAGGGAAGAACATCGGAGCATAATATTGAAAGCTACGATTGCGATTAATCGCATCGCAACTATCGCAAAAGACTTAATCGCAATCGGAAATATTTGCAAGGTGTTTCATCGCATCGGATCGGAGTGATCGCATCGGAGCATAACGAATATCGGAACATGCAACTAAAAGTTGCGATTGCGATTGCGATGAATCGCAATCGGAATGATCACATCGCATCGGAGAAACAAACATTAGATTCAAATGATCGCTGTGGGGCCCGATCCTTTCAAATATTAGAGTTTGTGATTCGATTTATTGTGGATTGGATCGTAATATAAGACCAAAGACTTATCTAAGGTTTTACAACATTTGATCGCAATATATGAATATGAAGCGGCCAATACATAATGTGATTTATTATAATGGACGACAGAGATGATTCGACTGACTATATGGTGGGCCTTTTCTAATCGCATCGGCAGAAATCAAAAGACCAAATCACAGGGGTATTGTGAATGTTGCGATTGCGATTGAAATACACGAGTGGAGTATAGCTGGCATGTGGTCCATCCAAAGATAAGACTAAGAACAGGTTTGCTCCAAGTAAATTAATCCAAAGCTAAAGAGGAAAGGAAAGCACCGAGGCACATATATATGATACATACATATTTCCAGTATGTGGACAGTAATGCATTGCATCGGAAGACAGAACAAGTTCAGCAAGTGGGCCCGTAAGGGCATTCTAAGTATTAAAACGTTTTATTATGTGTATAACGCCGAGAGTTGAATTGCACAGTTACACGTATGCAGTGGTTGCACCACGGCAGAGAACAGGAGAGCTAGCAATACGAAAGAAAAAAAAAGGGACACAGTCAAAGAAAAGACAAGTGCGCAGCAATCCAAAAGGCTGAATGAGTTGAGCTGGAGTTTTCATTGCAATTGAATGTAAATGTTTTTTTAATGATTTATATTGTTGTGATGCATTGGCAAGTCTCCGGAAGAGAGAAAATATCCCACTGTAATATTAAAATAAGCACCTATAGTTACATTTTTCTGAGTGAGCTGAAAAGAAATGAGAAGGCTAAAGACCAAGAGGTATGACTATCCATTTCGAATTCCTAGAGGAATACAAACAGTCATCAGGAATTCTCTATAAGTAATATCATCTTGATATGCATAGAGACGTTAGAGAGAGTAAGGATAGAGAATGAAAAGTATAGAAGATTGAGGCAGAGAAGATAAGGAAGAGTGGAGCAGAAAGAGATGCTACAGAACAGAGCTGATATCTGAGGTAAATCAGCAAACACTTCTTGTGATAAATTGAGGAAGTTGGAGCTTCCCTATCAAGTTGAAGCTTGATAGCTGTCAGTTGTAGCTGACTGAGGTTGGAGCCTGCAAAAAAATTGAAGGGAGTTGGAGCTTCCTTGCAAGTTGTAGCTTGCAGAATTGAGGTTGGAGCCTCCTGTAGGTTGGTGCCTGCAGAAAAACAGTGGTGAGAGGGAGTTGGAGCTTGCCTTTGCATCACAACAATAATAAGATGTGGGTTTCTCCCTTTATGGGTTTCCACTTATTTCTGTTGTCTCTATCTGTGTTGCCTGTGTGTTGAGATGATTTATCAAATCTGATTAATGTTTACTGCTCTCATAATAATTTTAATGTCACATTAATTTAATACTTGCTGCAACATATTAAGATTGTTCATATACTAAGGTTGAATACAAAAGTAAGCTGTAAATAAGCTGATGAAAATTTAAAAAGCTCGTGTATGTATTAAACTGATTAACCCCCCCCCTCTTATTTCAACTAAGAATTCAACAATTGGTATCAGAGCAGGTTCCTTTGTACTAGTTTAACAACTGAAAGGAGATTCTAGGTTCTCAGGATGGCTAATAAAGAAGGATGCTCAACCAATAAAGCCCCTTTCTTTACAGGTGAAAATTATGCCTTTTGGAAAATCAGGATGAGGACATACATAATGTCTCTAGGAATAGAAGTTTGGGGTGTTGTGGAATTAGGATATGCCCCAAAGGCAACTGACTCAGAGAAAAAATCCAAACAAGATTTTGTAGCTAACGCAAAATCCATGAATGCCATCTTGAATGGATTGTGTGAAGCAGAGTTTATCAAAGTAATGCACAAAGACACTGCCAAAGAGATGTGGGATACTCTGGAGAACATCCATGAAGGAGACAAGAAAGTAAAGACTGCCAAACTTCAAGTCTATAGAGCCCAGTTTGAGAACTTAAAAATGAATGATGATGAAGACATTGACAGTTTCTTCCTAAAAATTGCAGAAATTGTTAACAATATGAAAGCTCTTGGAGAGACCATGCCAAAAAGTAGAATTGTGCAAAAGATTCTAAGATCTCTTCCATCCAGGTTTAATCCCAAGGTATCTGCAATAGAAGAAACAGCTGATTGGGAGACCTTGACCATGAACCAGCTACTTGGAAATTTAACAGCATACTCACAATTCTGCAAAAATTATGATCAAATGATGTGTATGCAATCAAGTTGGACATATGCCTTCCAAATGTCCTCTGAAAGGATGTGATTCATCATCTCTCAAAAGATACCAAACAAAAGGATGCCTCAAGTGGAATAAGAAGGTGAATAAATCTGACTTGGCTCTAACTGCTCAAGACCTGAAAAGCCAGTGGTATCTGGACAGTGGCTGCTCAAAACATATGACTAGAGACAAGAGAAAATTTATAACTTTTGATGAAGAGAAAACTGGTAATGTTACTTTTGGCAATGATAAATCAGGAAAAATCAAGAAGGAGCTCGATCGGCTTAACGAATATTAGCGGTGGGCCAAGATGTACTATCTCGCCAGATGGTGCAAAAGCAAATTTCTTTGGTGTCGGTCAAATGTGTGATAAAGGCGCAAAGTTCTTTTCGAAGCACAAAATGTGAAGTCGAGATCAAGCACCACGGGTAAGACTGCGCTCAAGGTGTTCGAACGACAACGTTTGTCGTGAAGAAGGAAGAGATGAAGCATACCATCTTAGTAAACTTGGAGTCATCGTTGTAGCATAGGAGGATTGAGACATCTCGGCTTGATCATGTCATCGGACGGAAGCAAGAAGAAAACGGTCGAGGAAGCATGCAGAAAATAAAGGCCTTCTAATACCATGTGGAAATCTTGTCAGTGCAGGTAAGCAAACCCGCACATCTGCTGGAGGCCAAAGATGAGTTATCAACAAGAAGACCACTCCATCTTGTGCACATGGACCTGTGTGGACCTACAATAACTAAAACACCAAGTGGAGAATCCTACTTCATGTTGATAATAGATTATTTCTCCAGAATGACATGGGTTGCATTTCTCAAGAATAAATCAGAAGCTCTGGAAAAATTCAAAATATTCAAAGCTTTAGCAGAAAATTAGACAAGATGCAAGCTAAAATGCATCAGATCAGACAGAGGAGGTGAATTCACGGATTATGACTTTGCAGACCTATGCAATGAACATGGCATAAAACAACAATTTACTATTGCAGGGACACCTCAACAGAATGGAGTAGTAGAGAGACAAAATAGATCTGTTCAACAAATTGCCAGAGCCATGATGCAAGAGAATAATATTGCTCAAACCTTCTGGGCAGAAGCAGTGCACACAGCAGTACATATCCTTAATAAAGCTCACTTAAGGCCAAGCAATGACAAGACTCCCTATGAACTATGGCATGGAAAGCCAGCTTCAATCAAACATTTTAGAATTTTTGGAAGCAAGTGTTATATAAAGAATAATGATGAAAATCTTGGGAAATTTGATGCAAGAGCAGATGAAGGGATTTTTCTAGGATATGCTTCCAAAAGTAAAGGGTACAGGTGCTACAAAAAGACTCTTCAGAAAATAGTAGAAAGTATTGATGTGAGATTTGATGAAGAACTTCCAAACAATACAGGAGATACAAACTACTGCAGTCCATCAGACAACCATGAAGAAGAAAACCAAAATGATGATGAAACAAGCAAGACAATAGAAGATGCAGAGCTGAGCTCGAAATCCCCCTCAAGATACACTCAGAAGAATCATCCTGAAGACCAGATCATTGGAGACAAGAGAGGAGGGGTCCAAACAAGAAGGCAGCTCACTGAACAGACAGAAGAGATATGCATAGCCATGTTATCAAAACTAGAGCCAAAGAGATTTGAAGAAGTCAGCAAGGACAAGTATTGGGTGAATGCTATGAATGAAGAATTAGACCAAATTGAGAAAAACAATACTTGGGAACTAGTTCCTAGACCCACTGGGAAAAATGTCATAGGCTCAAAATGGGTATTCAAAAATAAAATGAATGAGGAAGGACAGGTAATCAGGAATAAAGCCAGACTTGTCTGCAAAGGATATTCACAAATCGAAGGACTTGATTATGATGAAACATTTGCCCCTGTAGCTAGAATGGAAGCCATCAGAATGTTTCTGGCCTTTGCATGCTACCAAGACTTCAAGGTATATCAAATGGATGTGAAATATGCTTTTCTGAATGGAGATCTAGAAGAAGAAGTCTACATGGAACAACCAGAAGGCTTATCTTTAACAGACAAAGAAAGCTATGTGTGCAGACTGAAGAAGGATCTTTATGGATTGAAACAGGCTCCTCATGCTTGGTACTCAAGACTAGATAAGTATTTGCAAAAACAAGGCTTTAAGAGAGGTGGAGTAGACAACAATCTATACATAAAAACCCATGAAAATGAACTCCTGATTGTTGTAGTATATGTTGATGACATTATGTTTGGAAGCAACAGAGATGAACTAGAAAAAGGGTTTGCTGAGGAGATGAAATCAGATTTTGAGATGTCCATGATTGGAGAACTCGGTTTCTACTTAGGACTTCAAATTCAGCAAAAGAACACAGGTACATTCATCTCACAGGAAAAATACTTAAAAGAAATGTTGAAAAAGTTCAAAATGGAGGACTGCAAACCTGTGTCAACTCCCATGATTACGGGATGCAAGCTGTGTGGTGATGATGGATCTGCTGATATGGATCAAAAACTCTACGGATCCAAGATAGGAAGTTTGTTGTATCTGACAACATCAAGATCAGACATCATGCTAGCAGTAGGACTAGTGGCTAGATATCAGCGGCACCTAAACAAAACCATCTTCCGGCGATCGAGAAGAATATTTAGATATCTGGAAAAGATTAGAAGGCACTTATGATGTGGACTTTGGTATCCTAAAAAGGGAAGCTTCACTTTGTTGACATACACGGTCTGATTAGGCAGTGTGTGGATAGCAGAAAAAACACAAGTGGAAGTGCTTTCTATCTAGGAAGAAGAAATACGTGGCATGGTTAAGCAAGTAAACAACATCCCATCTCTGATACTACAACAAGCGAATATGTATGTTGACAAGTATGTTGTACACAAGTCATGTGGATGAAGCAAACCCTCCAAGACATGAAGGTAAGCATTGATGAACCTATCTCAATCAAATGTGATAATACAAGTGCTATAAGTATATCTAAAAATCCTGTGCTTCACTCAAAAACTAAACATATCCCAATAAAGTATCATTTTCTCCGAGAACAAGTGGCTCAGAAGATAGTAAAACTCGAGTATGTACCAACAAAAGAATAGACAACAGATATATTTACCAAACCGCTTGCTAGAGAACCATTTGAATATTTGAGAAATAGACTAGGGGTAGTATCTGTAGATGCTACTCTTTGATATGAAGAAAAAGCACAGTATCAAGGGGAGAACATAAACGAAAATATCATTTGAGGGGGAGATCTGCAGGTAGCAAAGGAAGCATGAAACAGGTCCTCAGGATCAAAGGATTAAAGGAAAGAATCTACTCTACGAGATCTGCAACCCCTTGCCATTGATGTCAAAGGGGGAGGAAGAGTAGGAAAATAGAGAAAGTGTATTGCCACAGAGAAAGTGTATTTCCATCAATGCCAAAGGGGGAGACTGTTGGAAATATTGTCATTGATGGCAAAGGAGGCAGTAGATGCAGAGACAGGCAAAGAACAGCAGCAAAAGACAACAGGTAATATTTACAGAGAGCAGCAGAGGTAGAGGCAGCAAATACAGAGGAAGAGATGAAATGGTCATGCAGTAGAGGCAGAGGTCGAGCAGCAGAGGTACAACAAAGGCAGAAGCAGAAGCAGCGAAGGCAGAAGAAGAAAGACAAAGGCAGAGGTAGAGGCAGAGCCGTTATCGCAGAAAGGCAGAGGTAGAGACAGAGCCATTATTCCGAGAATCATTACCCCAGCCAGAGGATACATAAACACAATTCCGGGAATCATAACCCAAGCCGAAAGATATATATAAAACTTATTCCGAGAATCATTACCCAGCTGGAGGACACATTAAAGCGGAAACATAAAGCTTATATATATGCAACGCCTCATTTATGTTGCGCCTTATTTGCAAAGGTCCAAACCATAGATATTTATATGATGCGCAATATATAAAGGCAGGGTACAATGCATCGTGGGCTCGACGAGCAATGTGAGTCTTAAACCATTGGCAGAGTATACATATATATCAAACAAAGGGTAGCGCCTTTGTTCAATACATGGCCTGACTTTTGATCTATGCGGGGTATATATATATATATATATATATATATCTGTGTGTGTGTGTGTGTGTGTGTTGGTCTATAATATATTGACATATATATAAAGATCAAATCTTATATAATGCATCTGTATGCGGGTTTATATGTTCAAATGGTGCTGGCATTTAAATGAATTAAAGGTGTGAAGTCTATCAAATATATGTGGGCCCGTGAATTGAATACATCATAATATATCGTGCTAATGGTTAAAATAAAAGGCGTATATATATATTATAGTTATGGATGAGAAATTAAGCATACAAAAGGGTTTGTTCAGTTTTAAATACAAACAAAATCTTATATTGTGGGACCCTCATATAATCGCATCGGAGAGACTTATGGCATCGGAACTTGTTAAGAAAAGTTCCGATCGCGATTGAGTTTCGGACCCGATTCATTATACACGGTGACTCAAGTGTGTTTAAAGTCCGGCTTAAAGGTATGCCAATCGCATCGGAGTTAAAGCGGATTATCGGAACATACCATTGAAGGATGCGATTGCGATCAATCACATCAGAACAATCGCAAAGGTACCAATTGCAATCGGAAGAATACAATTGCGATCAATCGCATCGGAACAATCGCAAAGGTACCAATCGCAATTGGAAGAATAAAATTGCGATCAATCGCATCGGAGTAAGGGAAGAACATCGGAGCATAATATTGAAAGTTGTGATTGCGATTAATCGCATCGCAACTATCGCAAAAGACTTAATCGCAATCGGAAATATTTGCAAGGTGTTTCATCGCATCGGATCAGAGTGATCGCATCGAAGCATAAGGAATATCGGAACATGCAACTAAAAGTTGCGATTGCGATGAATCGCAATCGGAATGATCACATCGCATCGGAGAAACAAACATTAGATTCAAATGATCGCTGTGGGGCTCGATCCTTCCAAATATTATAGTTTGTGATTAGATTTATTGTGGATTGGATCGTAATATAAGACCAAAGGCTTATCTAAGGTTTTACAACATTTGATTGCAATATATGAATATAAAGCGGCCAATACATAATGCGATTTATTATAATGGACGGCGGAGATGATTTGACTGACTATATGGTGGGCCTTTTCTAATCGCATCGGCAGAAATCAAAAGACCATATCACAGGGGTATTGTGAATGTTTCGATTGCGATTGAAATACACGAGTGGAGTATAGCTGGCATGTGGGGTCCATCCAAAGATAAGACTAAGAACATGTCTGCTCCAAGTAAATTAATCCAAAGCTAAAGAGGAAAGGAAAGCACCGAGGCACATATATATGATACATACATATTTCCAGGATGTGGACAGTAATGCATCGCATCGGAAGACAGAACAAGTTCAGCAAGTGGGCCCGTAAGGGAATTCTAAGTATTAAAACGTTTTATTATGTGTATAACGCCGAGAGTTGAATTGCACAGTTACACGTATGCAGTGGTTGCACCACGGCAAAACTTGAGCCAGATGCGAAAGAAAAAAAAAGGGACACGGTCAAGAAAAAGACAAGTGTGACCAATCCAAAGGTGAATGAGTTAATTTGAGTTTTCATTGCAAAATGAATGTAAATGTTTTAATTCAGTTGTATGTTGCGGTACATTATGCAAGTCTCCGGAAGAAGAAAAAAATCCCATTGTAATATTAAAATAAGCACCTACAGTTACATTTTTCTGAGTAAGCTGAAAAAGAAATGAGAAAGTAGAAGACTAAGAGGTATGGCTATCCATTTCGAATTCCTTGAGGAATACAAACAGTCATCAAGAATTCTCTATAAGTAATATCATCTTGATATGCATAGATAGGTTAGAGAGAGTAATGATAGAGAATGAAAAGTATTGAAGATTAAGTCAGAGAAGATAAGGAAGAGAGGAGCAGAAAGAGATGATACAGAAAAGAGCTGATATCTGAGGTAAATCAGCAAACATTTTTTTGATAAATTGAGGAAGTTGGAGCTTCCCTATCAAGTTGAGCGATGAGTTTTGTGGGTTAACCAGTTGACTGAGTTGGAGTACAACCTCACATGGGTTGGTACTGCAAGAATTTTGAAGGGAGTTGGAGCTTCCTTGCAAGTTGTAGCTTGCAGAATTGAGGTTGGAGCCTCCTGTAGGTTGGTGCCTGCAGAAAAACAGTGGTGAGAGGGAGTTGGAGCTTTCCTTTGCATCACAAGAATAATAAGATGTGGTTTTCTCCCTTTATGGGTTTCCACTTATATCTGCTATCTCTATCTGTGTTACCTGTGTGCTGAGATGATTTATCAAATCTGCTTAATGTTTACTGCTCTCATAATAAGTTTAATGTCACATTAATTTAATACTTGTTGCAACATATTAAGACTATTCATATACTAAGGTTGAATACAAAAGTAAGTTGTAAATAAGCTGATGAAAATTTAAAAAGCTCATGTATGTATTGAACTGATTCACCCCCCACCCCCCCTCTCAGTACAACTAAGAATTCAACAAAATTATGACCATAAAAATTGCTATAATGAGCATCACAATCAAAAAAAACCTTTATTAAAACTGCAATCTAGATTCTATACAAATTTCCGTATGATATTATTAGTATAATAAGAATTACGCCAGTTATCTACTGATTACAACACTGATTATCCACTTAAGGTATTTATCTGCAGCTACCCATGCCTGGTGTATGTATTTCGTTATCTTCCTCTCTCCCTTGCAGAATACGAATTTCAACATTTAATAACATTAAAGCACTAATCTAAAGTTGGTAGACTCAATTATGAATGTGTACTATCACAGTAATATAATCATAGTCACAAAAATACTCTCGAAGTTTTCAAGCAAAACCACACCATTTCCAAACTTTTCATTGGAACGGTCACAATACAGAATATTATTCTTCCATGTTAAAGCATTGAATGAAAGGAGGTTAGTTGGAATTTCTTGCATTAAATATTGAACTTTATCAATATTCTGATAATGATATTAATCTGTAACCTAAATTTTTCCGTCCTTGCTGATTCTTGTTAAACGGGTCATATGAAACTTTGAGATATTTTTTCTGAAATGTAAGTCGATGCATTTCTTTGCATATTTTTCCTACTTCTTGTTGTAGCTTAATCCAGCTTGGTAAAGGTATCAGAGATTTCTCAGCCAAATATTTTAATTAAAAAAAAATTGCCAGGGTTTTTCCTACCGAAAAATCAAAGAGCATAGCTAGCTACTCATGGCTCATGACTGTTTTTATAATCTCTTTTAAAAAAAAAATGAAGTGGTGCAAAGAGTTGATTTCAGACCAAAAAGAATTTGTATAAGTCGCATTGGCGCCCTCGATTTCCTATACATATAAGAGCCTTTTTTTATTTTCCAAAGAAAATTGGCCCGAGCCCCTACTTATGCCAATATGCTCATTAAATGAAGTCAGAGCCAGCGCTCATATAAGGTATCAAGAGGAATGACTCACAAAAGCAAATCAATTTTTATAAACTTGTTAAGGCTCTCGGCCTGTTTTTCAAGAGTTATTTTTATTAAAATTGATGAATCTAGGATTCAATCTCTAAGTTATAATCAGAGGACAGAGTTTATCAACACCAAGCAGTCTCCAAGCCCAGCACTCACATAAGGCACGAAGCAGGGTCGTGGGCTTATACTTTTTCAAAGAGATTCCACATCATTGAAAGAAATTGAGTGCTATCAAGTGGCTTCGAATCTGGGAAGTCAAGTAAGAAATGCAAATTGGAAGAGCAACTGAACTTATCATTCGCAAAACCTAAGTTTAGATCGAATTCAGTCGAGACATCTTCAGCCCGTCCAACTGGGATTCTCGCATTTCCGAATATTCCAAACATATGCAGTGTAGAACTTCCAAAATGAGCTCTGTGGTTGAGTTTGTACTGTAGCATATAGTGGTGATTATGTGTTCAGTGGCATGGGCTTGTGCAGGGGCGCACTTCTCCTCCTTGCCTAATACTCTGGAAGTCATAGCAACCATCAATTTATCTACACCCAATGCGACCATGGCAGGGAGAGATCAGCTGGTGGTGCCATGGTGCCAGTTCAATCTTCAAACACAACTCCGCGTCGCAGGAGGTTGGGTTCATGATAAGCTTTTGGGAAAGGACTGTTATGATATCGATATTGCTTTGGATAACATGTTAGGTCGAGAATTTTGTGAGAAGATCAATGAAAATTTGTCAAATGCTGGAGGAAAAACTCAGGGAGTTGGTGTCATTCAATTGAACCCAGATCAATCAAAACACCTGAAGACTGCAAGAATGCATATCTTTGATGTATGGATTGACTTTGTCAATATTCGATCTGAGACATATGCAGAGGACAGTTGTATTCCGTCCATGGAGTTTGGAACAGCTGAACAAGGTGTGTATCGAAGAGATTTGACGATCAACAACTTGCTCTACAATATAAATACAAGTTCTGTGGAGGACTTTACTAGAAGAGGTATACTGGATTTCAAAGCTGGAATTATAACTACGCCTTTGCTACACAAGGCCACGTTTCTGGATGATCCATGACGCGTTATCAGAGCATTGAGTCAATAGCCAAGACAAAACAATGGTCCACAACTCTCGTGCTCGGATCCAATGGTTTCCCGGTGGCACAAACTGCACGAAGGTTATGTAAAAGAGTGCCCCGGGGAGTGGTTTGGCTGGAACCACTTGTTTGCAGATCGACAGCTCAAATTTTTCCCGGCATCACTACTTGTACTTCCCAGACACCACCAAAAGTGATCCCATAAGCAGTTGGTGGTTTTGAAGGAACTGTATGTGGTTTTTGTCAATGTATACGTGGCCAAGCATCTGGTGCCCACACATCATTCGAATGCAGAAGAACCAACGTGTCATCTCCAACAGGAACATACAACAACAACTTCAAGTCGACAGTTGATTCCGCCATGTTTAAGCAATAGTATATATATATATATATTAAAATAATAAAAATACTCCTAAAATAAAATAAACTTCACGCACCAGAAGGAGTCTTTGTGCTTGGAAAAAGAGAAGGAACAGTTTTGTGACTATTCTAAAAGTCAGTTTTATAACTGATTAGGCAGTTATATTGGAGCAGGAGAATAAAATCTGAAGGAAAAAAAAGCTCATTGTAGGGGTTCGGTGTCCAGTTCTCATGACTGGCATTGTAATCAGAAATTCTCTGAAATTATAGAATACACAGCAGTTTTGATTTCAGCTTTGGGAGTAGTTGCAGAAATGTTTTCCTTTCTTGTGTTCTCATTTTTCCATGAATGTTTTTCTTATGTCGGCGTGAGTGTAATGAAGTTGTTGCCTTCTTTTATTCAGCAGATTTACTAATGTTTTTTTCTCAGCAGAGAATCCCTGCAAAACTTATTTAAAGAGGCCTTAAAAGGCGCTCCACCATGCTGTAAATTTATTCATATCTTCTCTGTCTTCCAGTATACATTCTACAGTGCTTATGCTCAGATTCTTAATTGCCTGGGTATGAATTTTGTCATCTTTATTTTCTTCAACCCACTCCTTTAGTCCAGTCCTCTGCAATCCTCAGAGTTTCTCTGGCCATTCTGTTTTGGAAAGCTACAATTTCGGAATTAGAAGTATTGGTTGCAACCCCTCATGGCCTGTCCCTCCAGCCAATAATTTTAAAACTTTCCATCAATCTGAGGATGTCTCGGGCACTGGTTCCCCCACAGCCAAGAACTGTCTACGAGAGTTACAACATCTTTTGGCATCGTTGACAGGGATGGAATTGAAAAATCTTCCCTAGGTTTAAATACGTTTTTTGGTTTTTGAAGGTGACAAAAACCAGTGATAGGCTGTAAAATTTTCACCTGGTGTTTTTACCTTTGAGCATTTATTTTTCTGGGCTTTAATGGTTGTCCCTGCATTCTTAGCCAATGAGTTTGCCCCATTGGATTTTACTGGGATCCCTAGCTATCCTTATCATATGCCTACATTTCATGAGTGGAATGAGCATCTTCCAAGATTCAGTGGAAATGCAGACGGAAGTGTTGAAATTTGGTTACTGGAGGACAAGTGGTTCCCTAAGGCTTTGATCTTTGGCCTAGGGAAAAATGTCCAAAAGAATTTAATTTTTCTCCTAAAGTGACTTTATAAAGTTATAAAGTCAAATCTAATTTAAAAGTGACTTTAAGTGATAAAGTTACTAAAGTCTAATTTTAAAGTGACTTTAATAAAGTCAATGTGAAATTAGAAAGGGAAAGTGACTTTGGAAATAAATGACTAAGTGGGTCTTTATTAAAGTGGGGTGAATTAAAAGATAGAAAGTGAAATTTAAATGAGCATTTAATCTCAGCCCTAGATCTAAAGCTATCTCAGTCATTGGATTTAGGGATTCCCCAAAAGTCACTTAGGGTTAGGTTAAAGGAGGAAAAGGAGGGAAAAGGTCATTCATTCTTTCATGAGCAGATTGAGAGAAGAAGACAAGGAGAGCAAAGGAGATTTTTGGGCAGTGAGGAGAAGGAGGAAAGAACTTGGCACACAAACTGAGGCAACACTTTAGCAAGTCCGTACAGCAAGGAGAGGCACAGATTTCGAGGCAGATTAAGGCACGAGTTTCAAGGCAAACCGTACAACAGATTTGGAACGTATCCCAAAGATGCCATACAGCAAAGTTTGGCACAGATTTCGAAGAGCAGGTTGCTGATTTTCTGGCACGTTTTTCAAGGAAGATTTGTGCATGGAAATCGAGGCAGAAAACTGTACAGCAACTTTGTTTTTTCCTGCACGAAAATCGAGAAATCCGTACAACAGAGTTTATTGTTGTTTGCACAATTTTCGAGGCAATCCGTACAGCAGCATTTAATGCTGTAAATTCTGGGCACAGAATTCAAGGAGGCCGTACAGCATTATTGTTGTTTCTATTTTTGCTGTGTACACGTTTTTCGAGGCAGTGGTTAAGCACAGAAAACGAGATAAGTTGTATTTATTAATTGCTGAAATTTTCTGAGTATTTCTCTCTCACTGTAAAAGCATTTTCCAGAAATAAGAAGAGCTTTCGAACTGGTTTTCCCCAAGAGTTGTGGGGGTTTTTCCAGGGTCACATTGACCAAAAATCAGCGTGTTTATTTTCTGTGTGTGGCTGATTTATTTTGCTGAGTTTTATTTCTGCAATTTCCAGCATTTGAAAATTTCCAGAATTTGTGTTTTCAAAAAAATATTTATTTTTCAGCTTGTTGAATGTATGGCTGTGGGAATGGGCATTTAACTATTTGGAGAAATAAGGAGAAACTGAAAACCAAGGTGGGAAACAGAAATTTCTACAGAAAGTTCGGTTCAACATCTTAGAAGCTTTCATGAATGCATGGATTAGCAGAGTATCGTTCATGAAAATGTGAAGATGAAGTTGTTCATGTTTTCTTTAGACCAGGAAGCAAGGGTTTGGTATAGATCTTTATCTCATTCAAGTATTTCTTCTTTGAACAATTTCCATGCAGCATTTAATTCATTTTGCAGAACTTTATATTCACAAGAGTTTCTTTCTAAAGATTGTTGTGAGTATTATGATTTTCAAAAAAAATTATGGTTTATGATGATCCTGTTGAAGAAATTGATGAGAAAAAACTTCAAGAATTTCTGGTGAATGTTGATAATGTATCAAGCATTCAAGCAGATCATAGCAGATTTATTGGTGAAGAGGTATTTGAATGTAAGAAGCAATCTTTTTCTGAAAATGATGCTGGACAATTAAAAGAAAATGGTTCTTTAACAACTCCACAAACAAATGATTTGCTGACCATGCTTAAAGCTAATCAAGGGGGCACTAAACATGATAAAATTTTAGACTTACACCGAGAACAACCACTCTTTGATCAAGAAAACGAAAAAATCGTTGTTCAAAAAGATGTCATGGAGTATGGTGAATGTGTGGACCAGCCCCTTGAGTCTCTTGAAGACAGTCACAACTTTCATAACTCATATGGCATTGTGAAAGAAGGAAAAATTCAGTTTCAAATTAATTCTTCCAAGTCTTATTTTGTCAATTTCAAGTATCCTCCTGTTTATGATGTTTATTTTTCAGAAGAGAATTTGGGTTCCCGAGTAGATTCCCCAATCTATGATATTTACACTTCAGAGGATGAAGACCCAATTGCAGATTTCCAAGAAGATTGGCTTGCCAGCAAAAGGCGAGAAAATGTCCTCCAGCAACCTTTCCAAGAAAAGCCCAAAGGTGAAGATTTGAGTAGTGCTTGTGGCTGCCCGGTTCAAGAAAATACATGTCAGAATGTTATTCAGGAAAAGGCAGCAACTACCAACTTCTTGTTGAAATGTGTAACTAGGTTCGGTCTTCATAATGACATCTGTAATTGTGATTTTATGTAATTGATGTAAAGAAGAAAAATAAAATTATTATTGTAATACTTGTCTCAGGTTTCATGAGCAAGGAATTTTATTTTTAGTAATGGCTCCCATTGTGAGCCTTTAAGTTTTGTCATGAAGTCATAAAAATCCTATTGAGCCAATGTCATGAAAGGAAGACCCTTCTTGGGCATGTTACATTTTTGTACGAGTCATTAAATGAGTAAGAAAGCCCTGCAAGACCAAGCAAAAGTATCTCCCTCAAGCCGGCTACAAAATGAAGTAAATGATCTACACCAAAGGACATGTCAGCTCACCCTCACTCAAGTCGGCCTATTTGATGGGGAAATCACTATAAATAGGGCACCTCAACTTTCATTTGAGGCAGAGATTTTCAGTTAAGCAAGTAGTCTGCAATTAAGAGTGCGACATTCACTTAGAAAGGAGTCTCATAACCAGCGAACAGGAGGAAGGAAGAGCGAGTTTGTTTGGGACTGTTTTAGGATTGATCTCCACTCACACGTGCGAAGAAAAAGAGGATCATTGTTGCAGAAAAAGGGCCAAAGTATCCTTAGTTGTGCTAGAAGCCGAATCAAGAAGTATTTAAGTGAATTCATCCAGCCAAGTTGAAGAAGAAAGCCATTCAGTCCAAACGAAGGAGTTTGAGGGGTTGCATCACCATATATCTCTCTCGTCTGCTGCAACTAAGGTTTCCAAGGAGGCCTAAATAGGGTGCAGGTCTGAAGCAGAGAAAAGGAAGCTGAATTCTGAAGGATAGTTGAGAAGGAGGGAGAAGCAGAGGTTTGACTATTGTTGACTCAAGCAAGAAGAATCTCATCAAGGAGACTTTGTGTCTTGGTCTTGGAGTGGCAAATAGGTCAAGGGTCTTGGTCTTGGTCTTGGTATTCGTCAACTGAAGTCTCTATAAGAAGAAGAATTTGTTCGGGTTTTCCTCTCAAACGGGAGAGGTTTTGGCCCTGGCTAATAGCCTACATTTTGTGTCTCTTGTCTCTTTATGGTTTATGCAATGGTAGTTGTTTGATGAAGAAGAACATTAATAACCTAAGTAAAAGAAGATCCTAATCTAATAAATTAAAAAGCATTCACAAGAAATTATCTAACGAAGAGAAACCACCTCATCTTGATGCCCTAGATTTCTCAACACTTCTCTCATACTTTTTATGATCCAATAGCTGACTATATGGATGCCTTCTTTGGTCAGCAACAAATATCTTTTCTAGGGTATGTATCGAGTTCCTTGTCTGAAATTTTTATATGGCGCATGCCAATTTTAATTTCTGAATCTCACCAGTATACAGGCATAAGGTCCAACACTCAGACGCTGGGTTGGTACCATTGGAAGATTGACTTCACCTGAAAGAATTCAGCCATGTATATAAGTAAGACCTGTATATAAATAAGCTCAGAAACTGAGCATTTAATTTTCAGTTATAGGTTATTTTGTTTTGGTTGATGGAAGGAAAAATTAAAGCCTGGAAGATAGAGGTTTCAGGGAATTTTCAAAGATTTCAGATTGAGATCAGTTTCAATTTTTGGTCTAACTCCATGCCCAACCAAGGCTATTGATCTACGGTTCTCAGCGCTTTGCAAGCAAAGTGTTGTCCCCAGTTGGAGCCATGATGTTGTAGCTTAATCCGGCTTGGTAAAGATATCAAAGCTTTCTCAGCCAAATATTTTAACAAAAAAAAATTGCCAGGGTTTTTCCTACTGAAAATCTCAAAGCATAGCTAGTTACTCATGGCTCGTGACTTGTTTTTATAATCTCTTTTTAAAAAAAAAATGAAGTGGTGCAAAGAGTTAATTTCAAGCCAAAAAGAATTTTTATAAGTCACATTAGTGCCCTCAATGTCCTATACATATAAGAGCCTTTTCGATTTTCAAAAGACAATTGGCCCAAGGCCCTACTTATGCCATACTATATGCTCATTAAATGAAGTCAGAGCCAGCACTCATATAAGGTATCAAGAGGAATGACTCACAAAAGAAAATCAATTTTTATAAACTTATTAAGGCTCTCAGCGTGTTTTTCAAGAGTTATTTTTATTAAAATTGATGGATCTAGGTTTCAATCTCTAAGATATAATTGGAGGATAGAGTTTATCAATTGTAAACACCAAGCGGTCTCCAAGCCCAACACTCACATAAGGCACGAAGCAGGGTTGTGGGCTTATCTTTTTTCAAAGAGATTCCACATCGTTGAAAGAAATTGAGCGCTATCAAGTGGCTTCGAATCTAGGGAGTCAAGTAAGAAATGCAAATTGGAGGAGCAGTTAGACTTACCATTAGCAAAACTTAAGTTTAGATCAAATTCAGTCGAGACATCTTCAGCCCGTCCAACTGGGATTCTCACATTTCCGAATATTCCAAACATATGCAGTGTCTAACTTCCTAAACGAGCTCTGCGGTTAAATTTGTATTGTTTCATATAGTGATGATTATGTGTTCAGTGGCATGGGTTTGTGCAGGGGCGCACTTCTCCTCCTTGCCTAATACGTTGGAAGTCATGGTAAACATCAATTTATCTACACCCAATGCGGCCATGGCAAGGAGAGATCAGTTGGTGTTGCCATGGTGTCAGTTCAATCTTCAAACACAACTTCGAAGAAGCAGGAGGTTGGGTTCGTGATAAGCTTTTGGGAAAGGATTGTTATGATATCGATATTGCTTTGGATAACATGTCATGTGCGCATCTCTGATCATGATCATTTTCAACAAGAGAAAAACCATCTCCTGGGGACATTTGAAAAGAATGGATACAAAAGAAACTAAGGAATCAAAGCCTTCAAAAACGCAGAGAATGGCCCTAAAAATAAGCAAACTTTGGAAGATATCGCCGAAAAAGTTCACCTCCCCTATATATTGGGCACCACTGACAAAATTTCTTACATTTTAAGAAAGAATAACATTAAACAACCTTCAAACCTATGAACACCATCAGCAGATGTCTCAAATCTGTCAAAGATCCCATTGTTCCCAGATGCCAAAGAAGTTTATTTAATTCCGTGTTCATGTGGCAAACCCTACATTGGTGAAATTGGTCGATCAATCATGACTAGGATTCAAGAACATGCTGCTAAAATAAAATATAACCGCTCCAAAACATCAGCCCTAGCCGAGCATTCTAGTAAAACAAATCATCACATTTGCATTGAAGACTCTCAAGTTGTGGCCAAAATTGACCATTATCACCATAGGAAATTTAGGGAAGCTATCGAAATTGAAAAACACCCTAATAACCTCAACCGTGATGATGGCTAGAATATAAGCGACAATTGGATTCCTACTCTAAACCCCAAACCCTCCCTAAATTAACTCCCCCCCTTGCATCTCATTTCTCTCATTCATTATCTTTTCATTTTCCTCCTCTAACCAATTTCATTTCTCTATACCTCTGCCATGGTCCTCAACCGTGTCTCTCCATTTTTCTATTAATATTCACCCGCCCCCCCACCCCTCTTTTCATTCATTCATATCTCCTTAATTATCTAATCTATTAATATCATTCATCTTAATTAATAATTATCAATCTTAATTCAAAATAAACCTTTCCACATAAATTCTTAATTCTCACCATTAATTAATAATTATTTAATTTATTTATCTTACATTGATATATACAGATAATTATTATTAATTAAAACGATATCACTGAATACAATGATGAGTATAAATAATTTATTAATTTTTAGATAATAATTATTTATTTAAATTAAAAAGATGTTAATAAATTAATAATATTACTTTAATAATTAAAACTAACTAATAAATTCATAGTCATTAATTAAAAAGATATTAATTAATTAAATAATATTTCTTTAATGATTTTCCTTTCCTTTTCATCATTAAAGGTCGGCCTCCCATTTTCCATTTGTTCATTTTCATTCTCCTTCATTTATACCTAATGATGAGATCTGACAAAACTCATTGATCTATCCTGATGATGAACCACGAAGGATTGGTTCGAAACGTCGATTCAAACAAAAATGGATGCAATAAATCCGGAAGATTCTACACACAACACAAGTCGCAGAAGCCTCAAATCAACAAGATCAATGAATATTTGTCAAATGTTGGAGGAAAAACTCAGGGAGTTGGTGTCATTCAATGCAACTCAGATCAATCAAAACACCCGAAGACTGCAAGAATGTGTATCATTGATGTATGGATTGACTTTGTCAATCTTCGATCTGAGACATGTAGAGGACAGTCGTGTTCCATCCATGGAGTTTGGAACAGCTGAAAAAAGGTGTGTATCGAAGAGATTTGACGATCAACAGTTTGTTCTACAATATAGACACAGGTTCTGTGGAGGACTTGACTAGAAGAGGTATATCAGATTTAACAGTTGGAATTATAGCTACACCTTTGCTACCCAAGGCCACATTTCTGGATGATCCATGACGCTTTATCAGAGTAGGGAGTCGATAGCCAAGACGAATCAACAGTCCACAACTCTCATGCCTGGATCTAATGGTTTCCCGATGGCACAAACTGCACGAAGGTTATGTAAAAGAGTGCCCCCGAGAGTGGTTTGGTTGGAACCACTTGTTTGCAGATCAACGGCTCAAATTTTTCCCAGCATCACTACTTGTACTTCCCAGAAATCACCAAAAGTGATCCCGTAAGCAGTTGGTGGTTTTCAAGGAACTTTATGTGGTTTTTGTCAATGTATACATGGCCAAGCATCTGGGGCCCACACATCATTCAAATGCAAAACCAACATGACATCTCCAACAGGAAAATAAAACAACAACTTCAAGTCGACAGTTGATTCTGCCATGTTCAAGCAATAGTATATATATATATATATATATATATATATATATATATATATATATATGCGTGTGTGTGTGTGTGCGTAGAACTTAATTTTCAACACCCAGAAGGAGTCTTTGCTTGGAAAAAGAAAAGGAGCATTTTTGTAATTGTTCTAAAAGTTAGTTTTACAACTGATTAGGCAGTTAGATTGGGGCAGGAGAATAAAATTTGAAAGAACAAAAAAAGAAAAAAAACTCATTGTAGGGTTCAAAGTCCAGCTCTCATGACTGGCATTGTAATCAGAAATTCTCTCTGAAATTATAGAATACACAACAGTTTTGATTCCAGCTTTGAGTGTAGTTGCAGAAATGTTTTTTTTTCTTGTGTTCTCATTTTTCCATGAATGTTTTTCTTCTGTCGGAGTGAGTGTAATGAAGTTGTTGGCTTCGTTTATTCAACAGATTTACTAATGTTGTTTTCCCAGCAGAGAGTACCTGCAAAACTTATTTAAAGAGGCCTTAAAAGGCGCTCCACCATAGTGTAAATTCATTCACATATTCTCTGTCTTTCAGTATTCTTTCTACAGTACTTATGCTCAGATTCTTAATTGCCTGGGTATGAATTTTGTCATCTTTATTTTCTTCAAACCACTCCTTTAGTCCAGCCCTCTGCAATCCTCAGAGTTTCTTTGGACATTCTGTTTTGGAAAGCTACGGTTTCGGAATTAGAAGTTTTGGTTGCAAGCACTCATGGCCTGTCCCTCCAGCCATTGATTTTAGAACTTTCCATCGATCTGAGGATGTCTCGGGCACTTGTTCCCCCACAGCCAGAAACTGTCTCCGAGAGTTACAACACCTCTCACAAATGCTATATTTTTTGCATTATCTTGGTATGCATGCATGTACTTTCTAACAATGATTATAACTTCAGAAACAAATATGCCATATATACCAAGTCTAAATAACAATGTTTCATCACCGCTCAATCCATGACCATGGTTGCACATATCGTGCTAATATCAGAATTATCACAATATTATCGCCAAAATCAGAATCGCTGATATTATTGTTAGAATATGTAACTAGCTTTGGTTTTCATCATTGCTATTGTACTTATGTTATTGTATATTTCATGTAAAGATCAAAAGAAGAAAAAGAAATGTTATTTTATAAGCATGGGTTTCATGCTCAAGTCAATTGGTCATCTAGGTCAAGCATGTTCTTCATGCTTCTAGGGTTTATTGAATCAAAAAAAATTTGTCACAAGTCGAAATATTGTATTAGAGTCAAGTCCCATTTGGACTTTGAAAAGAAAATGGAAAAAGAATTTTATTTGAGTCAAATGGGACTAAAATGAAATGAAATGGGACTCGCTGAGAATTGGGACACAGGTTCAAAGTTGTGAAGGAGGAGATTGTTTGGGAATTGGGGAGAGTGCTCACATAATGGCAACATGACCAGCTGGTTTTGTAAATGTAAAATGTAAGTGTGCAAATGATTAAAAATGTGGCAGGCTGGCCTGAGTAGTGGGGACCAACAGATCCATTGGCCAGAAGAATTTAACAAGGCCAAGCATCCTACATTTGATGGTGAGATTAAGAAAGCAGAGGATCGAAGAAATTGTTCAGAGTTCACATTTTACTCTGGAAATATGAAAGCAAAGGTACCTTCAACTTGAAGGATAAAGTTGACATTTGGTGGGAGGATCTAAAGAATGTGAAAGACATCAAGGAGGAAGAATTGTCTTGGAAGGAGTATAAAAGGCATTTCAAGAGGAAGTACTTGTCTGAGAGGTACTACGACAACAAGGCCAAACAGTTCTATGAACTCAAGATGGGGCAATTTTCCAATGAAGAATACACCAAAAAAAATTTATAGTTGTTAAGGTTTGTCCCCATCATCAAAGATGAAAAGGTGAAAATTCAAAGGTATATCAGCGGCCTGCCACAGACATTCAAAGACCGAATTGAGTTTAATGAACCACACAATCTTGGGGACGCAATAAAAAAATTAAAACATTGTTATGAACAATCTAGGCGCATGCCAAAGTATAGGACCGAATGGAAATCGAAGGGTAGCCTCAAAGTTAAAGAGAACAAGTGACTCAGGGCAAGGAGGGGGGGGCTTTAGAATGGTGGAGCGACAAGCTTCGAATAGCAATTCAAGGAGGATATTAAACCACGATTGAACAGTGGGAAAGAGGGAGAGAAGGTCATTGGGAGATTGGCAAGGAGCAATATGTTTTCGGTGATGAGTGTTGGAAGAACAGGGTGGACATCTCTCAGGTGAAGGGCAGAGGTTTTCTAGACTCTCATTTTGGGTGGGGACCTTGTTCCTTTGGATTCCTAGTTATAGAGTGTTCAGGGTGTTGTGTCAAGACATAGTCATATACATGCGTATAAAGCTCAAGAGCGAGTCACATATACTAAGTATAGAGGGTGCCCCCTCTCGATACATAAATGTGTATATAAATATAACTCAGGAGGGATTGGCACGACTATGTCTAAGAGTCGAGAGGGCCATTTGATATATAAATATATACGCATATATAAGCTCAGGAGGGAATCACACAATCCTAAGAATCGACGGCAAGTGTCCCCTCTCAATACATATATATTTGTGTGTGTGTTGGTAGGCCCGTAAATCATTCTAAGTACCGAGGGTATGACAGAGGGGTCGTTTCCATTATGTGATATGTAAAATTTCTCGTCCAGCCCCAATGTGAATACCTTGTGATGAGACCGATGAACAGGAGTAGGGCAGGGCGAGAGAGACAGCAAATTTCCCATCGCGAGATGGACAAGTCTCCATCTCGATCTCGACTTGGAAACAGTGGTTCTATAGGCGGGAACGCTAGAAATCGGACTAAGGCAAGACCTGAGCTCCACCAAAAGGGGTGAGAATATGTATAAAGGGAAGTATGCATTTACACTAAGTGTCGAGAACAGTGGGACCTAGGCTAGGTGGCATAGTGACTTGGAATTGCACTGACATGGCGCCACAATGGTGTTCCATGTGGCAACCAGAAGTGACCATATCAAAGCGTCAAGGGGCCAAAAAATGGGTGCCATGTGTGACACTCTCGGAGGAGGCCATGTGGGTGGAATGACATCATCTCGAGCCGACTTCATCTCGGGAGTATTGTCTATGCACATATCAGGGCGGGGTAGTTATGTCACGCTGTGAGCGAGGTTGACGAGGCCGAGATCAACAAGAACATCTCCGTCACTTATCGGAAAATTTCATGTCTTGGGACCTCGGGAACTCATGTTGCAATGGTGTGCAGGACTAGGGGGGAGGTCGAGGTTGATGGGAAGTGTTCCCGTTAGAAGTTGTGAAACAGTCTATTTCCCCCCGGGCTATTTGTCACATGTATGTGTAGTGGACAAGGAATGGAGCACCAAGGCGAAGAATTATTATAATGTAAAGCGGCCATATGACAAACTATGGGAATGGGCTTGTAGGCCCTAAACAAATAATGGCATGGCATGTGTAGTGGGTTTCCACGAGGGTTGGGGTATGTCTTGGCGTATGATGTGGGTTGCCATGTAGGCACCATGTGAGGTCACGTGTGTTCCACATGGCCAGACCCACTGATGCGGCAGAGAGTTATCGGTCTAATCTTTAAACAGCAATATCTTCTAATACGGGAGTCGGTTTTCGATAAAAATTATATCATGAGTTTGGCTTCTGTGATCCATAAAAGCGTATAAAATCTTTCGGTAAAAATCACAAAGATATTTTTTCAATGCATTTCGAACCAACTAGTGTGATTCATCATCAAGACAAGACAATGAACCACAATAGCTGGTTCGAAATGCGTCGACAAAATATCTCTTGATGATGAACCACACTAGTTGGTTCGAAACACGTCGACAAAATATCTTTGATGTGATTTTTACCGAAAGATTTTATACAAAAATTATATCGTCAGAAATCTCTTGACAAAACAAATGCAATGGCAATGTTTATTTTGAGTTTTAAGAAAGTTTTTAAAAATGAGGAATTTTAAGACCCCATATCCATGACATGACTATGGAGGTCGGGTCAATGATAGTAACGCCTGCTCCTGCCCTTAGGATCATCTATGAGGTGGATGAGGGTGTTACAATTATACAACTCTTTGTTTAACTGATATGTTATTTTCCAAAATAACTCTAAACTTTAATTAGTTGTTAGTTTTATTCAACTCTATTGGAACCCTATTTAAGCCCAATGAGTTCAGGTGGATGAGGGTGTTACAATTATACAACTCTTTGTTTAACTGATATGTTATTTTCCAAAATAGCTCTAGACTTTAGTTAGTTGTTAGTTTTATTCAACTCTATTGGAACCCTATTTAAGCCCAATGAGTTCTATGTTCAGGCATATTAAGTCAATGTTAAGCGTATTGTAGCATGTGTGGTGCTCATAAATGAAATATTATCATTATAAACAAGATGAAATAAGGTAATATGTTTAGCTGAGAACGTGCATGTCCATACAACATTAAAGAAGGAATGAACTGCATGGCTCTTTCAAAAAGTCTACATGCTCATAATTTGTAGCAAATCAATAGGTCCTAAGAAATCATTAAAAGATAGACTGGGTCATTAATGAAGTTACAGTATGCCACACATTTCAATTCTCTACCGTACAACACATTCATGGGTAATTGCAACATATAGGTGAAATCCAAAAGCTCGCTTCTCTATGTAAGCAAGTGACGTCCATGTAAAGCTATAATGAGTAACACAAGAAAACACACCTTACTTCCTGAAGGAGCACTTTTCTTAGGGCGGAATGTCCGTTGATTCCTGTCCAACACGTATATTCTTACGAGATGAGACTCGAAATTATATCATTAAGATAAATGTTAATATTAAAAAGTAAGAAAAATATTACAAAATCCATTCAGAAACCACATGAGTCTTGACTACTGGCTTTCTGATACCGATTTCCAAAGTAAGTTCATAAATGTTCCTTTCAACATCACCCAAACAAAATCTGGAGCCTGAATTCGAAACTTAAAACTTTATAAACAATTTGAAATTTGTGACTCATGTTTACTCTAACGGGCAGTGTAAAACACCCCTGATCACATGTTTCCGAGCAATTCATCTTAAATATGTTTGAATTCCTTTCAAAAGCTTTCGATAATACATGGATCAGGACACTGATCATTTTTAGAAAAGATGTTCATCTCAAACAAATCTTCATTAAAAATCCAAAGAATTGTTGAAATTAAACGCCCCAACAAGCATAAAGGTGTACCTGCCCAAGCCGAAGAGGCTCATGGCGCGAAAGGAGGCCGTGACGACAGAGTCTGTAATATATACTTTTTTTCGCGCTTGCCTACTCAGATTTCTCTCTGCTATTTCCTTTCAATGCCACCAAAAGCGACTCGTATTCTTCTTATTTGCCCTATTCTTCTTATTTGCCTCTGATCCTGTGTCACTGCATTCGACGCATTTTTTTGCTTGAAATCGAAATTCGTCGAATCTAAAGCCTTTTCGAACCAATTCTGCTCCAATTCGATGAATTTCAAAGCAAACCCTAGCTTAATCTCAAACTCGAACTACAAGGTGAATAAAGTTGTCGATCTGCAGGTTCGTTGAAATCGACTTTGCAAATGTAATTCAACAGAATATAAAAATAAAACCCTGGATGTCGAACCCTGGCTTAATCTCAAACTCGAACAACAAGGTGAATAAAGTTATCTATCTGCGGAGTTTCGTTGAAATTCGACTTTGCAAATCGCAGAGTATAAAAATAAAACCGTGGCCGCCCACTTTCGTTTGCCAAGGCTCCAGCCCGTTGCCACTCGATGTTTATTCCTTCTGGGATGCGCGCAAATTACGGAGCCCCGACGTGGTTTCTTACTGTGCCCGATGCCGAATTTCTTCTTCCAACCAATGGCGACGCCCTTGTCTCCGTCCTGCTCAAGCTAGACTCATCTCCTAGCACTGTTCGCGGGTTTACAAAAATAGCGGGTTAATGCATGATTCGACGGCCTAAGTTAATTTTATTTAATCAAAGTTCACTTAAAACTCATTAACTATGCACAATTTAATGTGTACGAATGAAAATGTCCTAATCTAACGTTTTAATTATGCACAATTTATTGCATATGAATGAAAATATGTCATAATGTGTTATGCCGATAGGCATTTCAGTGTGAGGTCCCAAATCTCAGTGTCACCCACGCCGACTTGCATGATAGAGGAGCCTCGATCAACACGGTGAATATTAATTCTATAATGCGAGCCGCCATGGCACTTTTCTCTCCATCCTTATCCTTGATCAACGGGGTGAATATTAATTCTCTAATGCGAGCCATCTTGGCACTTTTCTCTCCATCCTTATCCTTGTCACTTCTTTATTCTTTATTTGTCACTGCCTCCTTGCTTCCACAACCCCTCTTAAACCTCAATTCTCTACTTTGCTTTCAATGTGGCAGCGATGTTTTCTTCCCTGATGTATCCTAATACGAGCTTAATCTCACAGCCATTTTTTCTTCCTTGCTTTATCCCAGTACAAGTTTAATCTCATAGCCATTTTTTCTTCTTTGCTCTATCCCAGTATGAGTTTTTGGTGTTATTGTAGTTTATTTTTTGATTGTTGTTATAAGTGAGTTTCATTTTTTTGGATTTCTTCTTATCGATTCATAGTATTTTATCAAGGTATTAGCTTGCCTTCAAATGGTTGCTTGTGATTCACAGCTCGACTGATTGTGATCCGGCAAATGGGCGTATTTTGTATGGTGATATTGTGTGCATTTGTTGTTACGTCGAAGCGAAGGTCTCTAGTGATGATTGGTCGGAAGTTACTACTTGGATATTGTTGGAGACGTGGGGGGCGAAGTATTTGCAGGCAGGCAAGAAGAGCCTGAAGTTGGAACAATGGTTTGAGGTTGCAAAGACAGTTTCGGCTACTTCAAAGATTTTCAAAACCAATATACAGTGCAGGAGCGAGTTCCATTCCTTTGGATCTCTTCGGATCGATCCATGGTATTTTATTAAGGTATTTTATCAGCTTGACTTCAAATGACTGCTTGTGGTTTGTGGTTCGACTTACTGCGATCATGCAAATGGGCGCGTTATGTATGGTGATATTGTGTGCATCTGATCAGAGCTTAAACGAGAACGCAACAAAATACATATATAACCATAAATACATAGATGCAACAGAAATAACACTTCATTTCATTAATATCAAAGAATTCAAATATGCTTACAAACAAAATGGAAATAAAATAGCTTAGGCGATGGTAACTTATCTCTGAGAAGAGATGCGGCGGCTACATGTCTCTGAATAGTGTTACAATGAGGCTCAAGGGCCTTTTTATTATTGAACAACAAGAGAAAACCCTAAACAATAAAATCCCTAACCCCAAGAGATGGAACGCCAAGAGTATGTGGGCCCTGTTGGGGTTAGTTGGGTAGCCAACTTCCCAGGGTCGTAACTTGGTTATCTTTGTTTAGCACGTACGATACCTTGTTAGAAAAATATTTTCGAGTAGTACAAGATTTGTCGCAGGCTCTTACCTATGACTACAGGCACTACAAGCCTCAAAAAACGTCGTTTAAGGGGTCAAAACTGCTCCAGCAGTTCAGGACCTGAAAAAACTGTTAAAATATAAAATGTTGCTATAAACAAGGAAATTGATGAAACCGACTGGAGGTCTCGGTGGAATAGGTGGGTGGCCACCAATATCCACCTATATTAACCCTCGCTCCTTAGGAAGCAATGGTCCCCATTGCGCGCAGAACCTCCATGAGCAGAGGAAATTTATGTTGAACCTGGTCCTTGGTGAACCACTTGCCCTGGTGAAGGAGTTGGCCTGCTTTGACAACTCGATATAGTTGGATCCTCTATTGGCGAGTGTTATTGATCTGTGTGTCCATGATCCGATTAGTTGTGGCTTGTTCCATGCAATCTAGGTTTAACTTCGATGGTGTGAATTTTTCTGCAATGTCGGATGTGTCCAGTAATGGTGGAAAGTATGGCCAAAGGCAGTCCACATTGAACACTGGGTGCAGGCCACGGAACGGGCCATATCGGAGCAGGTGAAGCTTGCGGTGGGGCCCAGTGAAGCGCTCCTTCTGCAAATGTAGTCAACTTTGTCGCCCACCTTGAACTTGTGTGGCACCCGATGTTGATCATGTCGTTGCTTGTACTTAGCATTGGATCTGTCCAATATGTCATGGATCTGTTGGTGGATGTGTTGAATGCACTCAATGAAGTTGTTCGCCCTGTCAGCTTCGGACTGGACATGAGCCTAATTTGTCTGAGTAGCTGCAAATGGTATGATCATGTCAATGGGACATAGTGGCTGGAATCCCAACCCCACCTTGAAGGGGTTATGGCCAGTTGAGTTATGGAGAGCTATGTTGTAGTTGTGCTAGAGATAGGGGAGGATTTCATCCCATGTGTGTGGATGCTTCGAGTAGAACGTGTACGATCATCCTATTAACAACCTATGTTTGGTGATCAGTTTGGGGTGGAAAGTCGTGGACCTAGTGAGCTTGGAATCCAGCATCGACCAGAGACTTGACCAAAATGCACTTAGGAACCTAGCATCCCGATATGAGATAATGCACTATGGGATCTCAAAGTGTACCCACACTCGTTCAAAGAAGAGCTTAGCAGTGGCTTATGTCATGATACTCTTCTTGCAGGCCGCCAGAATGGCCATCTAAGAGACTTTGTCGATGACCATGAAAACATAGTCGTTGTCATGCTTAATAAAAGGAAGGCTTGACATGTAATCCATGAAGATGGATTCCCAAGAAGGACTAGGAGTAGGCATATGAGTATATAAGCCTTGATTCTTGATGGTTGTTTTGGAAATAGCGCAGGTAGTGCAGGATCTGATGTACTTCCCAACATCTTGTCGAAGGTTCGACCAATAAAAATGTTTCTACAATACTACCATTGTTTTCTCTACCCTGAAATGTCTAGCGACCCGACAGTAGTGCGGCTCCCAAATCATCTTAGCATGCTCACTTGAAGGAACACAATTTTTTCCCAGGTGGCATAACAGTGCATCCTAAAGGTGATAATTTGGAACTTATTTGCCTTCCAGGAGTGTCTGGCATGTGTTTTCAAATTTTGAATCGCTCTTGTAAAGAGTTGGTCACCCCAAAGTCTCTTCCCCATAAGAGTCGAGCACAGTGGGCAACACCATACGATCAGTCGGCTAAGGAAGTCTGCAACATTATTGGTGTTTCCCTTCTTGTACTTAATGTTAAAATGGAACTATTGCAGGTATGCATACCATTTCCGATGTTGATCGTTCTGTAACTTCCCTTGTGTTTGTATGAACTGCAAGGGTCGGTGGTCTGTGTGGATGATTGTTTCCTTCCCCATAAAGTAATGCTTCCATTCTCAAAAAGCTTTCACAATGGAATACATCTCTTTGCCATGGGTGGGATACTTTCAGAATATGTTTGAAAGTGTCTCACTGTGTATTCCGCTGGATGCCCTTGCTGAGTAAGAACTGCACCAATTGCATAGTCAAAGGCATTTGTCTTAATCTCAAATGGCTGTTGCAGGTATGGTAATGTGAGCACTGGTGCAGAGCAAAAGTGATGCTTCAACTTGGAAAATGCCTTTTATAGGAATTCATACCAAAAGAACTTTGTTTTTGCTCCTCCCTTGGTGACTTGACTCAAAGGCCAAGTGATATGAGAGAATCCCAACACGAACCTGTGGCAGAAGTTGGCAAGGCACAAAACGTTTTGGAGCTTTGTTAGAGTGGTTAAGGTTAGTCAATCCTAAATGACTTGTATCTTGCCTCAGTCCACATGCATACCCCAATCATCGATGATGTACCCCAGATATTGAACCTGGGTCATACCAAAAGTGCATTTGTCCAAATTGGCACATAACTTGTGTTGTTGAAGGGTTTGGAGGACCTGTCGAATATGGTGGAGGTGCTCTTCCCAAATTTGGCTGAAGATCGGGATGTCATCCAAATACACCACCATGAATGAGTTGGTGAAGGGTCACAAGATATCGTCCATCAGCCTCATGAAATTTGTGGGGGCATTCGTCAACCCAGAAGGCATAACCAACTATTCGAAAACCCTCCTTGGATTTGAAGGAAGTATTCCACACATCGTAGGGTTCAATTGGTAGCTTGTGATAGCCGGAATTTAAGTCAATATTGTTGAAATATTCCCTCCCTTGAGTTGGTCCAAAAGGTCATTAATCTGTGGGATTCCAAACTATGATCTTGTTCAACGTCCAATAGTCAATATAGAGTCTCCAAGTGTCGTCCTTCTTTTGTACCAACACGATCAGGCTCCCGTGGGGTGATGAACTTGGCTTGATGTGCCCTTTCTGCAACAACTCCTGAATCTGTCTCTTGATTTCGTCATTCTCCAGAACAAAGTGTCGATATATCGTTCCATTGGGTAGTCGTGCACCCGGGGTTAGATCGATGGAGTGCTTGACCTGACAGCGTATAGGTACCCCCGCGGGTGAGGTGAAGATGTCCCTATACTCCTCCATGACCTTGTCCATATGTTGTTACCATGCGGGGGAGCCTTGTCTGGAGGTCGTGGCCACAATCTTCTTCTTTCCCTGAGGGAAAATCATAAGGAAAATAAATTTATCGGTCTGGGAAATGATCTTACTGCATTGCTTCGCAGTGATCAAAGAGATGGCAATAGGCAGTGCTACCTCTGGTATCATGTACAACTTATTGCCCAAAGTAATAATAATAGTGTGAGGCCTAGACTCATACATAGAATGTCACTTCCATAAGTATGGTTGGCCGAATAATACATCACAAACTTCAAGAAGAACAACATGACATAACACCTCATCTGCGAAGGGCTTGATGTTGCAGGGAAGGCGACACTACTGGCTAACGTGAAGATCTCGTCCTTGGTGAAGTCACTTGATGGTGTACAATTCCAGGTGTGCTATGGTCGGTAGGCCCAACCACTTCACAACCTCTGCTTAAATGTGTTTCTTTTGACTCTTATTGTTGATGTTGAACTGCAACGGATAATCCTTCACCCACATCTAGGAATGGAAGAGGCTCCCCCCCTCCTCTGGATCTTCGATCTCATCCTTATGGACCTTGGTGGTATCAACGGTGGAACTGGGCTCTGCATCAATACTTTGCTTCCCTTTTTCATTCCCCTTGTGGGATTTTGACTCAGAGTCGAAACATGCATCTGATTTGGAAGCCTTCAGCTCAACCACCAGTGACCGCTTGGCCCGACACTCACTTGTGTTGTGAGTGGGGCTCTTATGGAACTCACACCACTTTCCCATGTCTTTCTTTGTCTTCGTGGTATTGTTATTTTCTCGTGGCTTCAGTGTAGAAATTATACAACATGCATGTATACCTTGGATTCACCTGATCTAACAATGTAATAAAGTTAAATACTGAATCGCTTCTACAAATATTTTGCGGAATTAAAAACACAATCGCTAATCACATGAACATAAAGAAATATCAATCACACACAACACAAATAATTTCCTGGGGAAAGCTTACAGCTAAAAACCCCACTATATTCTATTATATATTAAGCATGGATCATGAAACAATTACATACAAAACTCTTCTCATAAGAGCCCTCCAATACTCAGCTAATTGTCTCACACTGTCATATGCAAAACTAACCAACACATAGCCAATTCTCAGCCTCTAGACAACATGCCTTGCTTACGCAATCTCTGATGGTAAAGATCCCTAAAAGATAGGAATTCTTGTCCGCCTTGACTGCGCAAGTATCATGGGCACTCCAATGGGTGTTTGTCTGGATGTGTGCAAGCCAATAATCCTACAACTAATAGTCAACTTCCCTTTCACCTATAACTCAACTAGGTCTCCACTGGATCTGACATGCATGCAGCTAATAATAGTAAATCCTCAATTGCATGTGAGATCACTGATTGGGAATTAATTAATATTTAATTCACTAGATCTCTCACCAATGTATCTTAAGATACAACTAGCACAACTGAGTTAAACTGATTTACAACTTGCACCAACTCATGCACTATTGCACTTTGAACTCTGTTACAACTAGAATGACTCTGCGTGCCTCACCAACAACCTCTAACTCAAAATCCACTAGCTAACTGAATTTATCAAATTTAGTTAACTCATTCAAGTCCACATTGAGAATATATTACAGTTTAATGTCCATCTTAATAAAGGGATAATCAAAATAGACATGCACCCAAAAATAGCATTGTGGGCCCCACCCTACTCTGGGTGCTTAATGCAACCAGGTGCTTAATGCACTAAGCGTGGGTGCTGAATCTTCTTGTTAAATCTCAACGCTCCCTCTCAATAAGAAAGGGATTATCCTTCACCTCGATCCTATCTCTATGGTATTCGAATTTGCTCTCGGTGAGCGCCTTCATCAGAATATCTACATCCTGATCTTCCGTGGGAATGTACTAAAGAAACATGATCCTTCTTTGCACACAATATTTGAGATGATGGTATCGGATATCTATATGCTTGGACCTATCATGAAACACAGGATTAATTGAGAGTTTAATGAAACTCTGATTATCACAACGAATCACTGTCGAATCCATATGAGAACCAAACAAACCAACCAAGATATTTCTCATCCAGATAGCCTCACATGCAGCTTGACTTGTTTCCATGTATACTTCTTCCGCTGAACTGAGTGCCACGGATCATTGTTTCCTACTGTACCAGGAAATTTATGTTGATCCAATGCTAAAGATCCCCCCTGATGTGTGCTTTTTGTCCGATGGACTGGCAGCTCAATCTGCATCCATGAAGCCATGCAACTTCACTCCATCCGTCTATTTGTACCATAGACCATACTTTGATGTGCCCCTCAGGTATCTCAGGACATGTTTCCCCGCCTTCCAAAAGAGTCTGGTAGGCTTAACCATAGCTTGACTCAGTTGGTTAACTTCGTAGAAAATGTTGGGTCTCATGTTCACCAAATACATTAGCGAACCCACTAACTGTCGATAGACAGTGGCATCCACTACCTCTCCAGAAGTAGCATCCTCTTTCCTCCAATTTATTGGAAGAGGAGTATCCATGGGTTTGCAGCTCTTCATGTTAAACTTACCCAGTATCTCCTTTGCATACTTGCCTTGAGACACAAAAAGTTCACCATCCCGCTGCCATATTTCCAATCCAAGGAAATAATGAAGGAGGCCCATATCCTTCATTTCAAACTCCATTGCAAGGTCCTCCTTGCATGAGTGTATCAGTTGCTCATCATTAGTCAAAATTAGATCATCAACATAAAGAATAATGATCAATAGCTTACCCTCAACTGCAATCTGGTATAGGTTTGCATCTGCTTCACTTTTGGTGAAGCCCAGCCCGATGAAATAGTTGTATATCTGAGAGTACCAAGAACAAGGTACTTACTTCAGCCCATACAACGCTCTTTTGAGTCTGCACATATGCGACTCACTGTTGAAGATATCGAAACCTTCAGGCTTCTCTATGTACAGCTCTTCCTCAATGATCCCATTGAGAAACACAGTTTTCACATCCATCTGATGAATGTGCTAGCCCATCTGTGTTGAGAGTGCAAGGATGGGTCTTATGGAAGAGTACCTTGCAATAGGTGCAAAAGTCTCATCATAATTTATCCCCTCAATCTGTGAGAATCCTCGAGCCACAAATATGGTCTTGTATTTCTCCACACTCCCATCAGCAACTTGCTTTACCTTGGAGATCCATCTCGATCCAACTACTGATATGTCGACCAGTCTTGGGACTATCTCCCATGCACTGTTCTTGACAATGGAGTCATACTCCTCCACCATTGCATCAACCCAAGTAGGTTTTTGCACTGTTTCCTAGAAGGAAGATGGTTCAGTCACAATAAATTTTCTCATAAGAGCCATGTATTCAGTAAATCGGTCAGGAGTCTGCCTCTGTCTGCACTGTGAAGTAGGGGCTCCTACATTTTGTGCAGCATCAAGTATCAACCTATCAGCTTCTGTGCCTTCTACCATTTCTGATAGATGGCTCTGCATGGGTGATTTCCTCCACTCCATGAACCTCCTCATGTGGTTCATCCACATATTGAGACTCATACTTGGGAACCAACAGTTCCTCCTCTGCATGCAAGTCCAGCTCCCTCTCAAGGGACAACCACATGGATTTCTCCTCATCAAATTTGATATCCTGTCACACAACAGTCATTATGTTGTTTGGAAAATACACACGATAATTATGGGGTGTTTAAGTGTACCCCACATAAATCCCAAACTTAGCAGTCGGTTTTAGCTTCTTCCTGGCATCCTTGGTCACATGCACATAAACAGATGAGAAAAAAATCTTAAAGTGTGAAACATCAAGTTTCTTACCAGTGAAAGCCTCTTCAGGTATACTCATGCCAAGTACTTTATGAGGACAACGATTTTGTACATGTACCGATGTATTGCATGCTTCCGCCCACATATGCATCAGTAGGCCTTGATCATGTAACATCGCTTGTGCTACACCCACAATAGTTTTGTTCTTCCTCTCTGCGATCCCATTCTGCTGTGGGTCATGAGGCGCTATGAGTTCTCTTCAAATTCCTTCTTTGTTGCAGAAGTTCTTGAATTCGTTAGAGATGTATTCTCTACCATTATCGCTCCTAAGAGCCTTCACTTGCTCCCCTGACTCTTTCTCCACCAGTGCCTTAAACTCACATAACTTAGAGAATGTTTGATCTTTCTTCTGCATGAAGAAGATCCAACACTTACGAGAAAAGTCATCAACAAATATTACATAGTACTTATGTTTTGTTGTTGAAGCAACCGAGAAAGGACCGCACACGTCAGTGTGAACTCTCTCAAGGATCCCCGAAGCTTGGTTTTCCTTCTCATGAAAGGTGGCCTTTACATATTTTCCCATAGTACATCCCTTACATGTGTCTGACTGCGCAAGTGTACCCCTCGGAAGACCAGAAGAAATTTGTTGCATGACTTTCAAGGCTCCATGGTGAAGATGGCCCAATTTCCTATGCCATAATTCGCCCTCATCCCGGCTCACCATTTGATCTGCCTTGCCCATCATTACTGCGCAGCCATCTAACTCTAGATTGTAGAGATTCTTAACTCGAATCCCTATCCTCTTGGATTGACCCATTGTTTTATGTCGCAGGAAAGCTTTTCCATCACTAAAAACAGCATCATAGCATCTATCCTCCAACATTGCGACTAAGACCAAATTATTCTTTAGACATGGTACATGCATCACATATTTTAATTTAAATGGTTTACCTGACTCCCTCTGAAAGGTAATGGTACCAATCCCGGTAGCACTGTACCATCCGTCGTCGCCCATTTAAATATGCATGTGGAGATCTTTCTCCTCCAAGTCACTAAAAAGCTCCTTATCTCCCATCATGTGAAAGGAAGCGCCACTATCCAAATACAACACAGATCCCAAGGCACTGGACACCATGCATGCAATCAATGAGAATTCAAGCTCAAATTGCGAGGCAAGGGCCTCATCAACTATAGATCCAATAGCCTTCTTGTTCTTCTTATTTTGTGGATAGTTAGTAGCAAAATGCCCATGCGTGTGACAGTGGAAACACTTCACCTTGGACATGTCCTACTTCTTGCCATTCTTGGAATTGGATTTAGAATGGAATTTATTCCCCTTCCCCTTCCTCGCCTTGGCATCCAAAGCATAATTCTCTTCATCCTCATTCTTAGATGAAGATCCATCTCCGGTGTTTCCGTCTGAACTTCTCATGCACCAAATCCGTCCACAATCGTTCCCAATCTGGCAATTTTCCCCTTCCATTGACAGAGTCTTGATAACTGTGCCAACTCTTGGGAAGTCCTAGGAAAGCCAAGTTCACCAAATCATCATCATCAACTGTTATTCCAATGCTCCCCAGTTCATCCTGACATTGGACAAACTTTGTTAGATATTTTGGAATGGTGTTGCCCTTTTCCATCTTGATCTTCCCGAGTTTATCTTTAAGCACCAATTTCCTATGGTCGTTGTTGCTTTGAAATAGATCTGTCAAAGCCTTCCACATTGCATATGGTGTGGCTTTCCCATGGAGGCTTGAGACAATGTGGTATCGTACTCCCTCCAACAAGATCCTCGTCGCCTTTTCCACTTTATTTTTCCATGCATTAAGATTTGCAGCATCGGCAACATAAGGTTTAGGAACATCTTTGTCAATGAATTCCTTCAACCCATTGTCTTCAAGTACTGCCTTCATCATGTCCTTCCAAGAAATGTAGTTCGAGCTGCCATTGAGTGCATACTCTAACCTCAAGCCATTGAAATCAATTTTGATCTTGAATCAGTTGTAGCACCAAGAAAGTCTTTTTGCAAATTTGAATTCTATCCAATCACAAATTCAGCTCCTGCTTCACTCCTGCAATTTCCTGTGCTCTGATACCATGTAGAAATTATACAACATTCATGTATATATTGGATTCACCCGATCTAACAATGTACTAAAGTTAAACAATGAATCACTTCTACAAATCTTTTTTGGAATAAAAAACACAATCGCTAATCACATGAACATGAACAGAGATCAATCACACACAACACATATAATTTCCCGAGGAAAGCTTACAACCCACTATCTTCTATTATATATTAAGCATGGATCATGAAACAATTACATACAAAACTCTTCTCACAAGAGCCTTCCAGTACTCAGCTAATTGTCTCACACTGTCATATGCAAAACTGACCAACACATAGCCAATTCTCAGCCTCCAGACAACCTACCTGCCTTATGCAATCCCTAATGGTAAAGATCCCTAAAAGATAGGAATTATTTCCTGCCTTGACTATGCAAGTATCATGGGCACTCCAATGGGTGTTTGTCTGCATGTGTGCAAGCCAATAATCCTACAACTGATAGTCAACTTCCCTTTCACCTAGAACTCAACTGGGTCTCCACTGGATCTGACATGCATGCAGCTAATAATAGTAAATCCTCAATTGCATGTGATATAACTGATTGTGAATTGATTAATATTTAATTCACTAGATCTCTCACTAATGTATCTTCAGTTACACATTAGGGGAATTTTGATGTCTAAAATGGGCCTCCTAAGGAAATTATAAAATAATAGTGGAAATAATAAAATAAAATTTGATTACATCTTCAAATTTTAGACGGAAAAAGGAAAAAACTACTTTTTCAAGTCGTATTTTCAAATTATCTCCCAAATTTTTTACTCAAATTTTGAGCGAGAGTACTCGTTGGATGAAAAATTTAATTCCTCATCCAAGGAGTATCCATGTTGCATACTTTCGACGGATCCTGCTACATGAAAAATGAGAAATACATGAAAAACATGCAATCACGTTTTTCATGTATTTCTCATTTTTCGTGTAGCAGGATCCGTCGAAAGTATGCAACATGGATACTCCTTGGATGAGGAATTAAATTTTTCATCCAACAAGTACTCTAGCTCGAAATTTGAGTAAACAATTTGGGAGATAAGTTGAAAATACGAGTAGAAAAAGTAGTTTTATTATTTTATTAATTTTTATTATTTTTACCTTTTTACTTAAAAATTCGTGAATCATCTCCCATGGTTGACATCATCATCTTGAATCCTATTGGTTCTTACAAAGTTTATTTTGGTTGTACATTTTTCTTAGAAGGCCTATTTTAGACCTCAGAATTCCCCTAATGACTAACACAACTGAGTTAAACTGATTTACAACTTTCACAACTGCACTTCGAACTCTGTTACAACTAGAATTACTCTACATGCCTCACTACCAACCTCTAACTCGAAATCCACTAGATAACTGAATTTATCACTTTCAGTTAACTCATTCAAGTCCACATTGAGAATATATTAGAGTTTAATGTCTATCTTAATTAAGGGATAATCAAAATAGGCATGCACCCAAAAATAACACTGTGGGCCCCACCCTAGTCTGGGTGCTTAATTCACTAGGCGTGGGTGCTGAATCTTCTTGTTGAATCTCAACATTCAGTGGGTTGTCCTAGGTTGCCCCGCCTTGGCTTTGTCCTTTGTTATATTGTTTGGGGGCGTCTTTCCCTTGCTTTGGATTCGCAAATCCAAAGTCTCACTTCTTCTGTTTAAATTTCTACTCGATCTTGGTAGCATATCGGTATGCTGCACCAAGCGAGGAGATATCGAGGAACTCCATTTCATTTTGAATGTATTTGTGCAAAAAACTATGGTACTTGAGCACCAAATTTTTCTCTGAATCTTTGATACCTAACTTTATGCGCATGTTATGGAACAAATTCGTCAGCTCATGTACATATTGATCCCTTTGCTGCAACAACGTGCTACAATGTATGTACTTTTCCTCATAGCTCCCCACGAAGTAATATTGTTCCTTGATGGCATCTCAGAAAAATAATTCCAAGTTGGTGCGGTTGAAAATAGTGAGAGTTCTTTCCCGTCCCTATGTTCACAATAGGTTTCCCACCAATCCTTGACATGGAGGGCGGCTTTGAGGAGCGAAAAAGTAATCTTTTCCCTATTGGAAAATTCATGAACTAAAAAATATCATTCCAACATATTTAACCATCTATCTATGGTGTCTGCATCTATATGGCCTTTCGAATATGAGAATGTCAACGTTAACTTTTACCTTAAAGAGAGTGGCACCTCCATAGTGATTGCCGGATGAAGATGCATCTCATGTGGGCATCCGCCGAAGGATTTGGGAAAAGTTTTCCATCATCGCATTCCTTCATCGCTCGAGGGCTTCTTCGAGAAATATTTTGAGAGGATATCCTACTCCCTTTTCTTTCTTTTCTTCTACATTGGGAGGTTGTCGGGGTTTGTGAGGCTGGTTTGCAAAGGTTCAACGAGTCTAAACCCTAACTCCTTATACCTTGACCTCGTTGGGGACATGCAAAGAAAGACAAAGAAAGAGCAGACCGATCTGATACCATTGATCCAAACTTAAACAAGAACACAAAAAAATATCAATATAACCATAAATACAAAGATGCAACATAAATAACACTTAATTTCATTAATAACAAATAACTGAAATATGCTTACAGGCAAGATGCAAATAAACTAGCTCGGGCGATGGTAGCTTATCTTTGAGAATAGATGTGGTGGCTACATGTCTCTTGAACTGTGTTACAATGAGGCTCAAGGGCATTTTTATTATTGAACAACAAGATAAAAGCCTAAACAACCCAAACTCTAACCCTAGGAGATGGAACACCAAGAGTTTGTGGGCTCCATTGGGGTTAGTTGGGCATCCAACTTCCCGGGGTCGTAACTTGGTCATATTATCTCTATTTGGCACATACGATATCTCAATGGAAATATCTCTCTGAGTACTACAAAATTTTCCTCATGCACTTGCTTACACCTATGGGGTTGTTGCGGGCCTCAAAAAACGCCTTTTAGGGGGTCAAAACTGCTCTGGAAGTTCAAGACCCAAAAAATAGCTAAAAATAGTAAATGTTGCTATAAACAAGGAAACTGATGAGACCAACTAGAGATCTAGGTGGAATAGGTGGGTGGCCACCAATATTCACCTAGATCGATCATCCATCCTTAGGAATCAATGGTCCCCATTGCATGCAGAACCTCCATGAGGGGGGGAATTTTTGTTGAACTTAGTCCTTGGTGAACCACTTGCCATGGTGAAGGAATTGGCTCGTTTTGACAACTCAATATAGTTGGATCTTCTGTTGGTGAGTGTTCTTGATTTGCGTCTCCATGATCCGATCTGTTGTGGCCTGTACCATGCAGTCTGGGTTTAACTTTGTTGTTTTGAGTTGTTTTGCAATGTCGAATGTGTCGAGTAATGGTGAAAAGTATGGCCGAAGGCGGTCCACATCAAACATTGGGTGCAGGGCAAGGAACAGTGGAATGTTGAGCTCGAAGGCATTGTCCCCTACAACCTTGGTGATGGTGTACGACCCATATCAGAGCGGGAAAAGCTTGCGATGGGACCCAATGAGGCGCTCCTTCTGCAAATGTAGCCAAACTTTGTCGTGTGGAAATTTTTGAATCTTTACACTTTATGCAGAAATTATTTACTGTTAATCTGGTTATGCTCCTCCTACTTAGACACGTTATTAAATGAATAAATTCAAGTTAAAATATATGCAAAACACATAATATATGTCCACCAATCCAGATCTAGAACAAGTTCATGCACACATAGACAAAGTGACACAGCTATTTGTGGACAAATAGTCCCCATAAAAACACAATGCGGGAAAACCGATATTTGGCTGCTAGAGGGTTTTATTATTAAAAATTTTATGAATACAACAAGCCTGGGTTCCAGAACTCGAAAACCTGACAGATAAATATTAGATCTAGAGCGCACTGGCTGATCTAGTGCCAAAATAATGACTGATCCACACCCTCAAATGGGATTTACAGAACTTAGCCAAGATTAGGGCCTAGAAACCCCAGCGCTGCCCCTGAAAGCCTCTACGTCAGCCTTTGAAGCCCCTCTAACCCTCAGCGCTGCTCTGGAAAGGTCTACATTACCCCAGATTGGGTGACACAGGCCCTATGCTTCCCCTTAAGGTCTTTGCGTAACCCTATGAGGGTTTCCTGCTAAAAATCACGTTGTCCTTGGAGGGACTGCGCTGTCCTTGAGTTGATTTCTTCCTCTTGTGTATTCTAGACCACGGGATCAAATCGTCCCCTTGGCCTAAATTCCCCTCTCTGCAATTGAAACACTTCTAAGTATTCTTAGCAAACCCTGCCCTAGAATCTCAGCTTAGCTTCAGTGCTCTGCCTCTGTGTGTCTTTAAAAATGACCCCAAGCCTTTCCTTTATACTTTTCTCATTGGGAAACCAATGGCCATGATAAAATCTTGAATGAATGGCTAAGATTAAAAGAAAGCTTGATCTGTGTGTCTTAAGACAATTTCATCACATGTTTAATTAAATTCACTTTAATTATTTAAGTTCCATAATTTTTAGCTTAGGAAATACATTAAAATAACTAATTAATTTAATATCTCCTAAAACGGATGAAATTTCCCAAATCCTTTTCTGGGTCTTGTGGATCAAGTGTACTCTAGTCCCTCCACAAAATTTGGGAGCTAGAGCACAATTGATGCTACCCCAAATACACAAAATCTCAACATGTCGCCCACTTGGAACTTGTGTGGCACTTGATGTTGATCATGTTGTTGTTTGTACTTAGAATTGGCTTTGTCCAATATGTCATGGACCTGTTGGAAGATGTGTTGAATGCAATCAATGAAGCTATTTTCCCTGTCAGCTTCGGATTGGACATGAGACAAATCTTCCTAAGTAGCTGCAAATGGTATGGCCACGTCAATTGGACATAATGGTTGGAATCCCAACCCCACCTAAAAGGGGTTGTGGCCAATTGAGATATGGAGAGTTATGTGGTAGTTGTTTTGGACATAGGGGAGGATTTCATCCCATGTGCGTGGATGCTTCAAGTTGTACATGCACAAAATGTTTACGGTCATCCTTTTGACAACCTTTGTTTCGCCATTAGTACTTATGAGCTTGGTATCCAACATTGACCAGAGACTTGACCGAAGTGTACTTAGGAACCTACTGTCCCGATATAAGGTAGTGGACTGTGGCATCCCAAAGTGTACCCACACTCGTTCAAAGAAGAGATTAACAATGAATTTTGTTGTGATACTCTTCTTACAGGTCGCCAGAATAGCCATCTTAAAGAATCTATTGATGACCACAAAAACACAGTCGTTGCCATGCTTTGTAGAAGGAAGGCCCGACCTATAATCCATGAAAATGGATTACTAAGGTTGACTAGGAGTAGGGAGAGTAGTATATATGCCTTTCTTCTTGAATGTTGGTTTGGAAATGTCGCATGTACCGTAGGATCTGATGTGCTTCCCAACATCTTGTTGAAGGTTCAACAAATAAAAATACTTCTGTAGTACTGCACTGTATTCTCTACCTCGAAATGTCCAACGACTCGATTGTAGTGCACCTCCCAAATCATATTAGAATGCTCGCTTGAAGGAATACAGAGGTGCCCCAAGTGGCATAACAGTGCATCCTAGAGGTCATATTTTGGAACTTGCTTGCATTCTAGGAGCGTCTGGTATGTGTTCTCAAATTCTGGATCACTCTTGTAAAGAGTCGGCCACCCCGAAGTCTCGTTCCCACAAGAGTCGAGCATAGTGGTCATCGCATGACTGGCGGTCAACTGAGGCAGTCTGCAACAATGTTGGTGTTTCCCTTCTTGTACTTAATGTTCAAATGGAATTGTTCCAGGTATGTGGACCATTTCTGATGGTGATCATTCTGCAACTTCCCTTGTGTCTGTATGAACTACAAGGGTTGGTGGTTTGTGTGGATGCCTATTCCTTCCCCAGAATGTAATGCTTCCATTGTCGATATGCACAATGGAATACATATCTTTGTCATTGGTGGGATACTTTTAGATTGTGTCTAAAAGTGTCCCATTGTGATATTCCATTGGATGCCCTTGTTGAGTAAGAACTAAATCAATCACATAGTCAGAGGCATCTATCTCAATCTCAAATGGTTGTTGCAGGTCTAGTAATGTGAGCACTGGTGCAAAGCATAGGTGATGCTTCAACTCAGAAAATGCCTTCTGTTGGGATTCATACCAAAAGAACTTTGCTTTCTCTCCTCCCTTGGTGACTTGACTCAAAGGCCAAGTGATATGAGAGAATCACGACATGAACCTGCGATAGAAGTTGGTAAGACCTAGAAAGCTGCAGAGCTCTGTTAGAGTGGTTGGTGTTGGCCAATCCCGAATGACTTATATCCTGGTTGGGTCCACATGAACACACCGCTCATCAATGATATACCCCATATATTAAACTTAGGTCATACCAAAAGTGCATTTCTCCAAATTAGCACACAACTTGTGTTGCCACGATGTTTGGAGGACCTGTTGAATATGGTGGAGGTTCTCTTCCAAACTCTGGATAAAGATTACGATGTCATCCAAATACACTACCACAAATGAGTTGGTGAAGGGTCACAAGATATCATCCATTAGCCTCATGAAGATTGTGGGGGCATTTTTCAACCCGAGAGGCATGACCAGCCATTCAAAAAGGCCCTCCTTGGATTTGAGGGTAGTCTTCCACATATTAGAGGGTTCGATTGGCACCTGGTGATAGCCGGAATTTAAGTAAATCTTGCTGAAATATTTGGCTGCCTTGATTTGGTCCAGAAGGTCATCAATCCATGGGATTGGATATATAGACTATGGTCTTGTTCAATGCCCGATTATCAATACAGAGTCTCTAGGTATCATCCTTCCTCTGTACCAACATGATTGGGCTCCCAGAGGGTGATGAACTTGGCCTGATGTACCCTTTCTACAACAACTACTAAATTTTCCTCTTTATTTCATCGTTCTCCAGAACATAGCATCAATAGATCGGTCCACTGGATAACGACACTCTCGGGGTCAAATTGATGGAGTTCTTGACCTGAAAGTGCAGAGGTACCCCTATGGGTGAGGTGAAGATGTCCCTGTACTCCTCCATGACTTTGTCCATCTGCTGTTGTCGCGTGGGGGAGCCCTGTCTGGAGGTCATGGCCACAATATTCTTCTTTCCCTAAGGGAAATTAATAAGGAAAACAAATGTCCCCATCTGGGAAATGATCTTACTGCATTGCTTCATAATGATTAAAGAGGTGGCAGTAGGCGGTGATACCTTCGGTATCCTGTACAACTTATTTCCCAAAGTAATAATAACAATGTGAGGCCTAGAATCATACACAACATGTCGCTTCCACAAGTATGGTTGGCCTAATAATACATCACAAACTTCAAGAGGAGCAACATCACACAATACTTCATCTATTAAGGGCTTGATGCTGTAGGGAATGCGACACTATTTGCTGATGCAGAGATATCATCCTTGGTGAAGCCACCCAATGGTGTATAGTTGAGGGTGTGTTGGGGTCGATAGGCCCAACTACTTCACGACCTCTGCTGAAATGAGGTTCTTTTGGCTCTTGTTGTCAATAATGAACCACAATGGAGAACCCTTCACCCACATCTAGGAATGGAAGAGGAGCTCCCCCATCCTATGGATCTTCGGGCTCATTCTTTTGGATCTTGGTGGTGGCAACAGTGGGACTGGGCTCCACGTCAATAATCTACTTCCCTTTTTCATTCCCATTGTTGGGTTATGACTCAGAGTCAGAACATGCATTTGATTCGGAAGCCTTTGACTCGGCCACTAGTGACTGCTTGGCCCGACACTCACTCGTGTTGTGAGTGGGGCTCTTATGGAACTCACACCACTTTCCCATGTATATCTTTGTTTTCGTGGTGTTTTTCTTTGCTTGTGGCTTTAGCGGGTTGTCCTAGGTTGCCCTCCCTTGGGTTTGTCCTTTGATGTGTGGTTTGGGGGTGCCTTTCCCTTGCTTCAGATTCACAAATCCAAAGTCTCGCTTCTTATGTTTAAATTTTTGCTCGATATTGGAAGCATATCGGTATGCTGCACCAAGCGAGGAGATGTCGAGGAACTCAATTTCCTCCTGAATGTATTTGTGCAAAAAAATGCAGTACTTGAGCACCAAATGTTTCTCTGAATCTTTGATACCCAACTTTGTGCGCAGGGTATGGAACAAATTTGTCAACTCATGAATATCTTGATCCCTTTGTTGCCGCAATGTGCTCCGTTGTATGTATTTTTCCTCATAGCTCCCCACAGGGTAATATTGTTCCTTGATGGCATCTCAGAAAGAATTCCAAGTGGGTGCGACTGATAAAAATGAGGGTTCTCTCTCGTCCCTCTATTCGCAGTAGGTTTCCCACCAATCCTTGACACAAGGGGCAACTTTGAGGAGCGCAAAAGTAATCTTTTCCCTGTTGGAAAAATCATGAACTGAAAAGTATCATTCCAACAAATTTAACCATCTATCTATGACTTTTGCATATATTTGGCCTTCAAATATGGGTCCATGTCAAAGTTTACTTGTACCTTGAATGGAGTGGTGCCTCTAGAGTGACTGTCGGAGTAAGATGTGTTGTTTGTGGGCATTTGCAGAAGGATCTGGGAAAATTTTTCCATCATTTCATTCCTTTATCGCTCGATGGCTTCTTTGAGCAATATTTTGAAAGGACCTTCTTATCACTCGTCTTTCTTTTCTTTCACCATGGGAGGTCGTCGGGGTTTGCAAGGTTGTTTTTGCAAAGGGTCAACCAATTTGAGTCCTAAATCCTTATACCCTTACCTCGTTGGGGACATGCCAAGAAAATCAAAGGAAGAGTAGACCGCTCTGATACCTATCACAGACCCAGGAAAAATATTTATGTAATTAGAATTAGAATGAAACCATCAATTCTGCTTCAAATTTTCCAATAGCCTCTTCTAGAGAGGAAAAGAAGCTCGAAAATTTGGACCCTATGTGGGACAAGATGTTTTTGATTCAGTATCCCTGTCATTTGCATGGAGTGATTTTCCTTTGGAAGTATATTCTTAGAAAGATTTGTATTTCTCTCTCTGTAATCCCAATTGGATCAACATTAGAACCACAAAATTTTTATATTGAGTAAGAAATAGGACAAATCTTGTTTGGAATGAGATACTTTATGAACTCTTGAGGTTGAGCACTAACAAAAAAGGAAAAATGGAGACTGTGTGGGCTAGGGTTTTTTTCTCAAGTGGTGCTAGGCATGGTGTCAATGAACGAGCTAGTTTTTACTCTAGTGGCCCTAGGGTTCCAGGTATAGGGGTGACCGAGACTCGGCTTGTTCATGGCTCTGGGTGGGGTTTTTTCTGCCCTCTCATTTGGAGACTTGTGCGGTTCTTCATCACCTTAAATCCATGGAATGATATGGTGGTGGGGGTTTAGATCCCATAGATGACATCCCTTTTAGGACCTTCTTCAGGTTTGAACAATGTTATAAAATTGGAATCAAAGGTTAGATATGATGCAAAGGCGACACTCTTCTTCATCAGTTTAGGCATGATGGATTTATATTTTATGCATATCATTGGGGTATGCATGGATATTGTTGTTGGTGCATCCTCACAACTACCGTCATGTTTAAAGTTTATGGGGTGCAAGGTCGATGTGACTAGAGGATCATTCATGGGTCGTTTTTGTAAACCCCCACACTCCCTATTTCCTGTTTTTTGTGTAGGCTCTGCTTTAGCTTTTTTTTTGGGTATGGAAAATAGTTTATATTTGATACATGTTCTAATGCTTTACTCTCAATATGTGTTCTATTGTTCTTCCAAATCTGAGCTGAGTGCATCACAGTCTGGGTAAGCTCAAAGCCCATATCAAATATTTATCAAAAAATTAAATGGGAAGACCTCAACATTTTGGGTGAGGATTTTAGACATGGTCAATAACCTGAAACAAAGAATTGGGGTTAAATGGGGCATTCCTTCTCTTTTACAAAGTTTACAATTTGAGGGGAGGGTAATTAAAAATGCAACCCAAATTAAATATTATCATATTCAAAAGGACTCCATTGTAATCCTAAATATGGGGTTGTAGGGTGGAGCTCTAGGTCCCATATTTAAAAAAGGAACAACTACATGTTTTAAATACGCAGTGAAAAAGAAAATCCTCCTCCTCAACAGTAAACATACAAAACACACCAGGCCCATACATTGTTGAACAAATGGAGTTGTCTCCAACCATAAAAGTTGAAATTCCAGAGGTAAACGCCATCTTCTCTACCATGCAATCAAAGGTGCTCATATGTATATTTAATGATTTTTTTCCAAAACCATAAGCATTATATCAATGGATATTTTCCTCTTGGAAAACTGACTGTGACCTTTATTTATACTCCAAAGGTTTCTTTATTGTCCATTTTGATACACAGAAAGATTGCAATTTTGTTTTAAATGAAGGGCCTTGGCTTTGGGGTAGTGTTGGGATCTTCATAACCCCATGGTCCTCAATTTTTGATGAAAAAAACATGGTGGTGTAAAAAATGTTGGTTTAGGTGAGACTCCCAAATTTCCCTCCTCCATTTTGGCACCATAAGATCCTAGAGGATATTGGTAACACTCTAGTAAAATTCAAATAGAGGGATTATGATAGAACTGAGAAATATATATTCACCTTTGTTAGAATTTGTGTGGAGATCGATCTAAGCAAAAGCTTACCAGATCACATTATACTAAAACACAAAGATCTCCAGTGGTCTCAAACTCTATACTATGAGAACACAACATCAGATGTAGGAACTGATTCCAAAAAAGACATTTGAAGAACACATGGCCACAGATAAAAAAAGTTCCCTAAAACAAAATGGCACATAAGTCAAGAGGATGGAAATTTTCAGGTACACATATGGGGTGGAAGAAGAACAAAATATGGAGAATTCAAACAAAGAGGAAGGGGAAATTCTGGATAATAATTATACTACTACTCCCAATCAGTGTGGGTCATATTCAATATAGATCTAGGAATTAGAATTACAATAAAAAATGAATCAGATGGAGGATGGATCAAGGAGTACAAAGTGGGCCCATGTATCACAAGGTTAAAAGTCGGATAAAGAAAACCCTCCAAGTCAACGATGGGAATTTTGGCCCTGGTTCCAGTGGGTCCCAATATCAGGGAATAGTAGTAGTTCCAAAAATAGAAACGAAAGAAGGGGAAGACTAGTGATATATTATTGTATTAATATTTTTATTTCTCTTTCTTTCTCTTTTGTTTGTAGAATATAAGCATAAAACTGGTAGTATATTTTTTGTAAAGTTTTTGCTATACAAGGATCTAGGCATATTCTTGATGAATGCACACATCATGCATGTATATATAAAACATATTTTCTTTTCAATATGAATGAAATTAAGGTTTTATTTTCGTGGGAAAAAAACATAGGATGAATCTAGTTTCAAAGAGATAGTTGAACTAGTTGCATAAGCTAAAGGATGACGCTACTTAGTATATATGCTCAAATTTTACAGTGTTGTGTGCAAAGATTAAGACATGAATCAACATGTCAATAATGTGTCTCATGATAGGTGATGGCCAACCCATTGATAGGTATGAAAATATGTGGGATAAGTGGTGAGATTTATGTTATAACTTTGGAATATTTGATGAATGTATTGATATTTTATTGAACTTAGCCAACTCAATATGGGTACAATTATTTTGTTAGACTTAGCTACTCTAACAAATGACAAGTGAACTATAAAGATCCTATATAAATGTTGAAGAAACAAAGGTGCCTACGATGTGAATTGACTAGGAGGTTCTACAAGAAGGCTAAGAAAACAAAGGGAAAATACAATATTCTTTTCATTATCTCTTGTTGGTACCTTTGTAATGCCGTAATATTTTGTGATGTAAAATCATTCTTGGGTCTGTTTAGTAAGAAGTGGTCTAGCCGAAAATGGGTTATAACTATGTTTTTTTTGCTCCTTGGATTGTTTATCAAAGTTTCACTCTATGTCCACTTTGGCATGTGCATATAAAATGTAACACTGAGATGGATACATCTTGTATCTAGAATACTTGCCTAAATAACTAACTAGTACAGTGGATGGAAACCATGTATCTTAGTAAATGGAAGTAGATCCATAGGATGCCCAATTACTTAGTCTTCGTGGTCAAATTAATGTTAGGCCCTAAAGTACAACAATTTCTCAATTAATCTAAGGTATCAACATTAGGATTGGATTCCAATTGGTATATGATGACAATTCTTTAGGTGAGTGGAGGAGCATGGACACTTTTTGAGGTGGAAGTGAGTTATAGTGTTCTTGCTTGAGAAACCAAGATTGCTTACAAGCTCTTTTTTTTCAGAGATAAATGATGAGTTTGCAGTAGGGAGGACAGAGAAGTCTTGGATAGAGTAGATATATATTTTGAGTTCAGTCCAAGGTAAGATGGTGATGATGCTTATGGAAGTGTTATGGCAGTAGAGGATATTAGTTGTGGCAACAGTAAAAGTTAGATGATGGTGGACAAATAAATGTAAAATTGTATGAGTTATGTTGAATAAAGTCGACTCATGACCATATTGTAATATGATACACACATTATCTTTATAGCAAGTATATATATCTTGTTTTGATTTGATGTAGTGTTTCTACAAGAGTTCATAGTATGTACATGGTGTCTCCATGAATTGGAGTGTGTATGTACCCATATCTTTGTAACTTGTAAATGACATATCACTGTAAGACCTAGAGAGGCACGCATACTTGTTTATCAAGTGACCCTAATGATGACTTGGATACCTTCTCTAGTTTAGTTCAATAACCTATGTTAGAGAGTTATTCAACACTTAGAGGAGTGGGCCATGTGTTGGTTAGATACTCTATGAGTGGAACATAATATTGGTTGTAGACTCTAGGACACGAAGTTTTACATTTGGGGGTTGTTCAACAAGAGGTTGAATTAACCATGTACATGAAGGGACATCCTAGTAGGCATATATTTGCAGTAGTTAAGTACTCATGCATTTTGGTAGATGATTATTTCTTTATGTGGACATCGATAGTTTGGTGATGTTTGCATGATCAAGGTACAAGGTGAAAGTGCTAAGTTGGACCAAAGATAGAATTTGTTGATCAAGAGGCTCTTTAAGTCATAATGAATCATTTTTTGTAGAGAGGAAGGCATTGAAGACCTCAACTAAGCAAGATAAAAACAAGTAGCCATTAAGGGGGAGTGTTAGAACATGTGACTTCTACTTGTCTCATGAGTGTGATCATATTTCATTGTTAGTATTATCAATCATTATTAGGCAGAGTTCATTCTCTATGTAGATATTGTATTCATATTGTTGGCTTGTGAGCGCACATAGCATGGATAAGTGGTCCCTATAAGGAAATCACAAGGCAGAGGCAGATAAGCAGTTACCATTAACAAATACAAAGGCAACAGAGAAAAAATTAAGACAGGAAAACAACAAGGGAAGAGTCCTAAACAAGATTGGGTCAATTCGTGCATGCGTTCAGGTCAGGTCGTGAACGCAGGGCAAGTATTCCATGAACAAATAAAAAATGACCTGGCGCAACCACAGAGACAAGGTTAGAAAACCATGTTAAGGGAGAAGTGAGGGCCGTTGGATCTAATTAACGATCAATGGTGGAGATTCAAATCGCAATCGCAGATCGCAAATGTTTCAAGATGGGTGCAAGGGTAAATGTTAAAATGAGCGAAATGAAATTTACGATGAGCTGGGACCTGCTCACCCGTGGCACGCATATAAGCCTTGCCTGTTGCTCGCACTTCATAGCCCGCAGGTTCCTAACCTTACCACTTAAGACTTATGCCAAACCTTGTTTTTCCGCCGATGCAACGAAGCGAGACCCGCCATACCTTATCGCGTTACCAAAACCACACGCAAAAACTTGTTTCCGCCTTAAACTTTACCTTTCTCTGCCGTTCCAATTTATATTTATACTTTTCCTTTTTCACTGCTATATCATTGTTTCAATTATGCTTTTCCCCATAATTCCCCGATTATGATTAAAGTGGGGCCATTCTCCCCGAAACGTCACCCTTCCCCACCGTCCATCGCATTTTGCAAAATTACAACTTATTCCATTCAGCGAAACATTAAAACCTGCGATCGCCGATGTGCGATATCGCATCACACAGTTTTCAACTTACCATTTTAAACGCCTGCAACCTATTTTGTTTAACTTGCGATGCGGTTGGGTCCCACCTTCCCTCCACGTCACTTACCTTCTTCCCCGCACTTCGCACTTCCCTTATTTTAGTGTTTACCACCTCCGCTTACGGCTAAACCTTAATTTTTGTGATCTGCGGGCTACGGTCCGGTCCCACCGTCTGCCACGTCACCTCCTTCCTCCCCGTGCTTCACACTTCGCTCATTTTAGAGTTTATCTTTAATGCTTCATAGTAAAGAGTTGTGATTGCGACGCGGTTTGGCCCCACCATAATACTCCACTCACCGCGAATACGCCATTTCCTTCTCCTCATTGCCCTCCACCTTTCCTCCATCTCTAATCACCCCCTCCTCATCTGATGGTCCTTGTTTCATTTCACACTCCCCACTTTTTTCGAACTTTAACCATGGCAGAGGGGGGGGGGGTGCAAAATGGGTGGTATCCATTACTGCCCACCCCTCCACATGTCATCCTCTCGTCATTTCGCACCCCCCTCTCCGATACCGCTTACCACTTGAGACCCCCTCCGAAATCTAATTCCCGTTTTGCAATTCAAAAACACCGCATGGGATTTTGAGGTGGAACATGCAGTTATGGTTTATGCGGTCTGCCCAGGATATATCCACTAAAGAACCATGTGCGTGAAGAACTACATGCCTCTTCATAATGGATTAAGTGGAAATCACCAGACTAAGGGAGTGGATGTTTGCAAGAAATAGATGGAATCGTATGATGATAGTCAGTCTGTCCACCTACGACTGCTCCTCGCCATACCATCTTGAATGCTCACATTATTGGCCTCCATGGACGACCATGTACTTTCTATTTTCTGTTTAATTTTTATGATTTTGCTGGTGAAATCTCAATTTCGCCCCATTCCTGTTTTAATTCTCTCCGTACAGAAGTAATTGCTCAATGTACGCTCTGCAAGTTAGGTAGGATGTTTTAATTTCATAAGTATGGCTCGATCATAAATGATTAGTACCGTAAGACCCTCGAGGGGAACTCTATATGTAGCTCGTTCCAAGATTAAAGAAGGGTTTTGGAACTTTGAAGAATTTTTTTGTAGTTTTGTATGATTGTGCTCCCTGTGCTCTAAGATACATATTTGGGAGAGTTGTTTAAATTTAATATGACACAGAGTTGTTATTTGGATTCCAGATGGAGCAATGAGTAGTATGTATATGTTTCCTTCTGTTATCAGAAATCTCCTTTTCATGCGTAATCGTCTTTCATGCTATGCTACTTTGATGGTTCGTGTAATGTAGCTGCCGACAGTCTGAAAATTTTATTCATGAATTCGTGTTTGTCTAATGCTTAGGTGTTAACGCTCATGTATTAAGCTTGATACACTCCCTTAATTCATGCTCCACGAACCTCTGTTGTCATCCATATCTCATTCATATCCGTTTCCTCTGAGTTCACAAGGGAAAAATTCTTAAATCTCTTAAGCCTGTCTCTTGTGGGTTCCTTCTCCATTCTCTCTCAACGCTTTTGCATATTTTTAAGGTTTCTGCTCATTGTTTTATACTTTGCCCATTTAAAAGCCATCAAGCCATATAGCCTCCTGAGCACTCTCACGAGTATAATAAATTCACATGAATCAGGCTCAAATGGTCTTCTCCATTCTTGAATCACCAAAACCATTATTCTCTTGACCCATTTTTTGTCAGAGGCATTTACATAGTTGTCCATATTTAACCTCTGATCTTAAGATGTCCTAGGCACTGGTCTTTTGCAACTCAAGGCTATCTTTAGGAGCCACGACATATTTTTGGTGTCGCTGTCGGGGAGACGAATTAGAAAACCTTTCCTTGGGATACAACATTATATTCACCCTTCAATCAGGTGAGCGTGAAGGGTTGAGAGTTTCATAGCCCTCACCTTGACGAATCCACTGTTATTAAGTTTCCAATCAGTTTTAATCTTGGCTTACAAAAGGCCTCATACTAGATCAAACGTTTCCTAGCAGAGAACCCCTTCTGTGTATGATCCTGAAAAGCTTATATTTAGGAGAATCAGCCCATCCAGGTAGACTTACCCTCATCTACTCTAGAAACTTTGCCTTCCTCATCTTAGAAAGTTGACATCTATGGTCCTGGCACCACAGCTCGCATACTTGAGTATTCTCCAATAAGATTTTCTCTAGCCAGTTCAATCATAAAAAACGAAGCTGAATCCACTGATGTTTCTTTGCCTCCCTTGCACCCTATTCCAAAGGTCGAAGAGATTAAAGAAGTTACAATCTTCCAAAGCTTTTTTACAGACCAATATAACAGCCTCTATTCAACACACACATGTTATACCACAGCCAATTCATCCTCAAAATCTACCACCACCGCCCCTCATGGTTGTACCTGGCTTCCTCCTCAACAAATATGATCCACTGGCTCTACCTCCAGTACTGAATGACATGCCTCAAGATTATCTAAAACTCCTGCCTCGGTTCACCGGGGAAGATAATACTTCCACGTAGAGACATATTGAAAAATTCCGCGCCTTTGCTGAGAATGTAAATGTAGAGCACCTGGATGTGGTGTTGAGGCTTTTCGTCCAATCCTTGGATGGAGAGGCTTGAAAGTGGTTCAAATATCTTGCTCATCACACAGTCACCACTTGGGAAGAAATGGAGAATTTCTTCACACTAAAATGGGGAGAAAAGAGGGACCATGGATATGTTATTACAGATTTCAATGCTTTCAAGAAGAGACACAATGAGGATGTAATAGAATTTATAAAGAGGTTCAATAAGATTTATAATAATCTTGTTTCTTAAATAAAGCCTCCACAAGCAGCTGCTAAGGTGGTTTTCGCAGGAGCTTTTGAACCAGAATTTGGGTTCACCCTAAGGGAAAGAAAGTCTGCATCTCTGGATCAAATTTAGACTGATGCACTGGAGGTAGAAGAAAACTTTGATTCTACTGGTAAATTCAAAGGCAAGACGGAGCTTCAAGCCAGAAGAAGGGGTAGGGAGGAGGCTTCTACCTCTAATCAAGAGAGGGAATCACAGGAGTATAGAATCAAAGAGATGAATAAGCTGATCAAGAACCTCTCAAATAAGCTGGTGAAGCTTGAATTGGAGGCCAAGAATTCCCCTCCTCACCCTAACCAAATGCTTCCAAACCGTGGGTTTAATCCCCAGTATCGGAAGCCCCCTCTACAACTGTTGCAGTGAGAAAGGAAAGAGCAGCAAGATCACATCCAACCTCCTCTATACCTGGAAGGGAAAATGGAGGGACAGGTCGAGGAAGTCACAAACAGTCAAGAAGATCAATTCCTCACTTACTCGGAGGATGAAGAAGGTGAACTCGCCCTGCAAGAAGAGCCAAAAGACAAGGAAGCCCCCCTAGAGGATCAAGATATTGACAATTACTGTAGGAAGTTTGTGAATTTCATGCAAGTTCAACTCCACAGGAATTATGATCTTAGGTCCTCCAGGAAGAGGACCCAAGTGCAAGAACAAAATGAAGAGTCGATATCAAGAGAACAAGCCCCTCCTGGTACTGCTAGTAAATGGAAGAAGCTGTTAGAAGAGTCAGCCTCTCATAAGGCCACTGCATCCACTTCCACAAAGCAAGGAGCTGGTCCTCCCAAGGATAAGAAGCCCATATTGATACCCTTGAAACCACCCGACCCTCCTAATGAGTAGTTCAAAGAAGCCATTATAGAAAGAGGGCCCACTTCCTTTAATATCCAAGAAGAACGACCCATGGTGGTTCTTGGACTGCATGTGGAAAACCAGTTTCTAGCCTATGCTGAAGAAGAGGGAGGCGAGCTTACCATCCATGAGGAAGGAGAAGAGCTGGAGTATTTCCCAGAGGAAAACACTAAAAATCAACAACAATCTGGTGATCTGGAAATGGAGGCAACAAAGCTTAATTGTCTAGATCCACAAGAGCACCTTCAGCAAGTAGTGTTGTATTCAGAGATTGAACACCAATTAAGTGTGCCCAATGAAAGCCAAGAAAGCTTGCCAAAAGAAGACCAATCAAGTTTGTTGATTGAAGACCACTCAAATATTCTTTCTGAGTGTGTAGACTTTTAAGAAGATCATAAAAGTTATGCATCATTAAATTCCTCTTGGGATGTTGGGGAAACACAATATATTGTTATTAGTCAAGATCCTTTACCCGAGATGATTAAGAGTTTGCAGCTCCTCTGCAAGCCTCCGTATGACAAAGGAAAAGATGAAGAGCACACAAAGTAGTTGATTATAATGGAAAAGGAGAAGAAACAAGAGTCATCCTTGTTGTTTGAAGACAATAAGTGGCAACGCACAAGCAAAGCAAAAATTTGGAATGAGGTTTGTTTTCTTGTTACAAATCCTCTAGAAAAACTCATGTTGCATGTTTACCATGATCCTTTGGGTAGTATATTGTAGCCATCAGTGAAGGAGGAATTTGCCAGGTTCATAAATAGAGCTATGAAATTCAGTGGATGAGATAAGTTGCCACATTTTGAACCCATTTCTCTACCTATAGGAATGGGATGCCAATTTCAGTTGAGCACTCATTTGCTTGACTGGTTACATTGGAAGTCTGATTATTATTTGATGGGATAATTTTGATGAGACGAGGTGTAGGTAGGAGTTCCAATAAGCTCAGTAATATGAGAATATTTCTAGTTTAGTTTCAGATTGCTTGCCAGTTTTCAGTTTAAGTGTGTTTCAGTTTCAAGTTTCAACATAGTTCAGATTTTAGCATTTAAGATTTTCAAATGCAGCAGTGATTTCAGTTTTATATAGTTGGTAGTGTACAACTCAGTTGCAGTTTCAATTCAGGTTTATAGTATGAATTTGTGACTCCATGAGCCTAATAAAGCATAGGCATTCAAGGTCTGCAAGTTCTCAATGCACTTATAACAACACGTTGTCCCCAGATGGAGCTAATGTTGGCCTATGATTGCACATAACATGGAGAAGTGGTCCCTATACTGAAATCACAGGGTAGAGGTAGAGAAGCAATTATGATTAGCAGAGACAAAGGCAACAGAGAAAAAATTAAGACAGAAAAACAACAAGAGCAAAGTCCTGAACGAGATTGGGTCAATTTGTGCATGCATTCAGGTCAAGTCGTGAATGCTAAAGCAGGTGAAGTCATGAACGTAGGGCAAGTATTCCACGAACAAATAAAAAATGACCTGGTGCAACCAAAGAGACAAGGTCGGAAAACCATGGTAAGGGAGTGGTGAGGGCCGTTGGATCTAAGTAACGATCAATGTTGGAGATTCAAATTGCAATCGCAGATTGAAAATGTTTCAAGATGGGTGCACGGGTAAACGTTAAAATAAGCGAAATACGATTTGTGATGAGGTGGGACCCGCTCACCCGTGGCGCGCATATAAGCCTTGCTTGTTGCCCGCACTTCGTAGCCCGTAGGTTCCTAACCTTACCTCTTAAGACTTACACCAAACCTTGTTTTTTCGTCAATGCGATGAAGCGGGACCATCCATACCTTACTGCGTTATAAAAAACGCACGCAAAATCTTGTTTCTGCCTTAAACTTTACCTTTCTCCGTCGTTCTGCTTTATCTTTATACTTTTCCTTTTTCACTGCTATATCATTGTTTCATCTCCGCTTTTCCGCATTCCCTGATTGCGATTAAAGTGGGGCCATTCTCCCCAAGACGTCACCCTTCCCCACCGTCCATCTCATTTCGAAAAATTACAACTTATTCCATTCAGCCAAACATTAAAACCTGCGATCGCCGATGTGTGATATCGCATCACATAGTTTTTAACTTAGCATTTGAAACACCCGCAACCTATTTTGTTTGACTTGTGATGCGATCGGGTCCCACCTTCCCTCCACGTCACTTATCTTCTCCCTCGCACTTCACACTTTGCTTCTTTTAGTGTTTACCACCTCCGCTTACGGCTAAACCTTAAGTTTTGCAATCTGCAGGCCGTGGTCTGGTTCCACCGCCTGCCACGTCACCTCCTTCCTCCTCACACTTCTCACTTCGCTCATTTTAGAGTTTACCTTTACTGCTTCATGGTAAAGAGTTGCAATTGCGACACGGTTTGGCCCCACGATAATACTACCATGGGGGGGGGGGGGGTTCTGAAATGGGCAGTATCCATTACTTACCACCCCTCCACGTGTCGTCCTCTCGTCATTTCACACCCCTCATCTCCGATACCGTTTACCACTTGCGACCCCCTCCGAAATCTGGTTCCCGTTTTGCAATTCAAAAACACCGCATTGGCTTTTGAGGCGGAACATGCAATTATGGTTTATGCGGTCTACTCAGGAGATATCCGCTAAAGAACCAGGTGCGCGCAGTACTACATGCCTCTTCATAATGGATTAAGTGGAAATCACCAGACTGAAGGAGTGGAGGTTTGCAAGCAATAGATGGAATCATATGATGACAGTCAGTCTGTCGACCTACAACTACTCCTCGCCATACTGTCTTGAATGCTCCCATTATTGGCCTCCATGGGCAACCATGTCCTTTATGTTTTGTGTTTAATTTTGAAGATTTTACTGGCGAAATATCAATTTCACCCCATTCCTATTTTAATTTTCTCAGTACAGAAGTAATTGCTCAATGTACGCTCTGCAAGTTAGGTAGGATGTTTTAATTTCATAAGTATGGGTCGATCATAAATGATTAGTATCGTAAGACCCTCGAGGGGAGCTCAATATGTAGCTCGTTCCAAGATTAAAGAAGGGTTCTGGAATTTTGAAGAATTTTGCTGTAGTTTTGTATGATTGTGCTTCCTGTGCTCTAAGATACTTATTTGGGAAAGATGTTTAAACTTAATATGACATAGAGCTGTTATTTGGATTCCAGATGGAGCAATGAGTAGTATGTATATGTTTCCTTCTGTTATCAGAAATCTCATTTTCATGTGTAATCATCTTCCATGCTATGCTGGTTTGATGGTTCATGTAATGTAGCTGTCGGTAGTCTACAAATTTTATTCATGAATTCATGTCTGTCTAATGCTCAGGTGTTAATGATCATGTATTAAGCTTGCTGCGATCCCTTAATTCGTGCTCCACAAACCTCTGTTGTTGTCCATATCTCATTCATATTCGTTTCCTCTGAGTTCACAGGGGACAGATTCTTAAATCTCTTAAGCTTGTCTCTTGTGGGTTCCTTCTCCATTCTCTCTCAATGCCTCTGCATATTTTTAAGGTTTCTGCTCATTGTTTAATACTTGGCCCATTTAAAATCCATCAAGCCATACAACCTCTTAAGCACTCTCACGAGTAAAGGAAATTCACATGAATCAGGCTCAAATGGTCTTCTCCATTCTTGAATCACCAAAACCATTATTCTCTTGACCCATTTTCTGTCAGAGGCATTTACATAGTTGTCCATATTTAACCTCTGATCTTAAGATGTCCTAGGCACTAGTCTTTTGCAACTCAAGGCTGTCTCTCGGAGCTACAACACATATCATTTGGGAGGTTGTTGAGGCCTAGTTGGTTAGATAGTTTCTTTCCAACTAGTTAGAATCTTTTTAAAGTTTTGCACTTAAAAAAAAAGTTTGCACTTTGAGAGATTTGATCCCTCTTGACGCTTGATAAATCCGGTGTTAAGATGGATCTAGGTTGGTGTTAATAATACCATTCACAAAACTATGGGTTGTCAAAACCAAGAGCCCAAAAACTGACAACGATAAATTATAATTATTAATATTATTTTATTGTTTATATAACATAGCATAATGTTGTAACATCTCTTCCATAATGAACTCGAGAAAACCTCTCAATGCAATTATTTAAGCCTCTTAATATAATTATTTTATTGTTTATATAACATAGCATAATATTGTAACATCTCTTCCATAATGAACTCGAGAAAACCTCTCAGTGCAATTATTTAAGCCTCTTAATATAATTATTTTATTTTTATTTGAAAAAAATACTTTAAATTTCTATTTGAATAATCTCTATTTAAATTCAATCACATCACATGTACTTCAAACTCAATATACACCTTTTTAAAATTAATTTGTAAATATCTTTTAATAATAATTATAAAAATATTCATAAAATATAAAAAAATTTAATAGAATAGAAGAAATGTTATGTAATCCTAAATATTTTGTAAAATGATTAAATAATATATGCATGGAGATACTTGGAAACCCCTAACAAAATATAATTTTATTCATAAATATCCTAGTTAATAAAAATGATTAAATACTATATATGCATGGAGATACTAGGAAACCCCTAACAAAATATAATTTTATTCATAAGTATCCTAGTTAATAAAGAGAAACAAGGATAGTTGCTCATCAACAAGTCCCTGCCGAAGAAGTGCTGCTCCGTGGCAGCCATTCCAGAGCTGCTCCGTGGTTGCAACACCAGAGACTAGCCTCGATTGGCATTTGGCCGAGTTTTAGCGCTACTTGAACCTGCTCCGTGGCAGCCATTCTAGAGCCCCTCCATGGCAGCGACACCAGAGACCAGCCTCGATTGGCATTTGGCCGAGTTTTAGTGCTACTTGAACCCGATTAATGTGAGGGAGTAGATAGCAGATAGCTGGTCTCACATTGAACTTTTAAAATAAGAAACATGTATAGACATCCGGGCATGTATTACACGTGAAAGCATATCAGCGAGACATCATGACATGTGTCTATTACCAGTGCAAGCTTATCAGCTCGACTATCAAGTAGGTTAATATTGCTGGTGAAGCTATCACTTGGCATCCCATCTGTTTTTTGCACAACACAGACCAGGATCTAGATATCGATCGAAGTATCCCAAGGCCGCTCAAGCTGCTTCACCCATCATCTTTTTAACCTGATGTACAAATGCTTCCTGCTTCATTGTTTTTTGCAATACTATCACAAAATTCTGATTCACAGGTACAAAAAAGAGAATTCAAGCAATAGCAAGTCTGAAACAAGTTACCTTTGAAAAGAAATATTTAATGGATTCTAAAGTAGAAGTTGTTGGAGACAGAAGCTTGTTTTTTTTTGTGTTCAGGTACCAACAAAGATGTTTTGAGGAACATAGAAGATTGTTTTGATTATCAACAAGACAGAGAGGGAGACCATCCCCATCCAGCCATCCCTAGTTTTAGAGAGAATCCGATTGATACACCACACTCAATTTTGAGTTGCATTTGATTGATATCGAGATCCTCCAGTTTCAAAGTTCCTAGTAGCCAATTGAGTGACAAATCCAATCCCGCAGTTTACCAAGTAAAATGGATTAATGGGATGAAAAGGATTACCATGACTATAATTACAGAAAAAAGGAAAAAAATATATTGATAAAAACTTATAGAAAACTAAGTATCATCTTGTTTTACATATGAAATGTTTATATATTTATATAAATAAATAAACATGATACTTATAAGGTTGTTATGATTTATAAGAAACTTTAGTTAGGTTGTTATGATTTATAAAAAACTTTATGTAAAACTAAGAAATAACTATTTGTTTAGATGTTTACATCCTTGATATTTGCATTGCTTCAAAATACTTTGAATACATAAAAACCTCAACAATAAAAATTTGATGAAGAAATTTGAAATTATAAAATCGATGAAGCGTAATTATATGTACATTTATCATCAATTATTAATGAAAATATAGTGTCATCCTGTATAAATGTATCACGTTAACCTAACTTTATCCAGCATCATTACAATATGACATGACTTGATGGCGCATTCCAGCTGGCTTCTTCGGTTGTGTAGTTGAGGTACCTAGTCTCACTCCTGTCGTTACACCTGCTCCAAGCCATATGCTCGTCACGTGGTTCACATAGGGGTGTTCTGCCAGGTTTTATGCGGACGCTCGATATTGCTCCAGACAATCTAAGGCCGCTCAAGCTGCTTCACCCAACATCTTTTTAACCTAATGTACAAATTCTTCCTGCTTCGTTGTTTTTTGCAATACTATCACAAAATTCTGATTGACATGTACAAAAAGGAGAATTCAAGCAGTAGCAAGTCTGAAACAAGTTACCTTTGAAAAGAAATATTCAATGGATTCTAAAGTAGAAGCTGTTGGAGACAAAAGCTTGTTTTTTCTGCGTTCAGGTACTAGCAAAGATGTTTTGAGGAACACGGAAGATTGTTTTGATTATCAACAATACAGAGAGGGAGACCATCCCCATCCAGCCATCCCTAGTTTCAGAGAGAATCCGATTGATACACCACACTCAATTTCAAGTTGCATTTGATTGATACCGAGATCCTCCGTTTTCAAAGTTCCCCGTAGCCAATTGAGTGACAAATCCAATCCCACAGTTTACCAAGTGAAAGGGACAAAGGGGATAATAGCGTAACCATGTTCTTAAGTTAATCAATAGCACCTGTTAGCAACGTTGCAGAAGAAACTATGTCTTTGGGGAAGAATTCTGTTGTTTCCGCTTCTGCAAAATGTTTCAGAGAATTAATCCCATTTCTGGGTAAGCCGAGCCCATAACTTTTTTGTATAGATCAATGGGATTCATTCATCTCATAATGAGCACCTATGTAAGATGAGTGTTCTAGAGTTTGTATACTTTAGAGTAGTTATTGATTACTACATGCCCCTTGAACGAGCTAGGAGCTTATCTAATATATGAATACTACAAGTAAATCAACTTAAGAAGCTTGAACTCACTCTTTTTCTTAGAATAAAGACTCAAATAAAGGTCTCTTTCTCAATGGGTACAACCATTTATTCTTTTGACTATCGATTCCTTATGTTCTCGTAGTCACCCTGCAATCTCAGTATGGTATTGATCAAATTAGACAGATAGGATACCACTTGTATTCATTCAATGGGATGTTTAGGTTAAACAACTACGGCTTCCTGTCGAATGCTCAACAACTTCCTCTGTTAATGCTAAACAACTTCCTCTGTTAACTCTTCTAGGTGAAATCTAGGTTCTTAAATCTGGCCTTGCTGATGGTTGAACATTTAGGTTGCCGGCGGAAACGTGAAGCTGGGTTACACTTTTGTGAGAATCGGGGGCCGATTTTTTTTTTCAACAATAGTTCGGCTGAACATTTTACAAAGTTCGGCCGAATTCGTAATTCCGTTTGAATTAATGGCACACTGACGGCACAGGCAAACAGAATTTTTTCCGGAGATTGGAAAACTGGCAACAAAAGTTCGGCCGAACTGTTAAAAAAGTTCGGCCGAACTTTTAGTTTTAAAATAGTTCGGCCGAACTTTTAGTTTTAAAATAGTTCAGCCGAACTATTTTCTATAAATAAATCACCCGCGAAAGGGAACAATTTACAATTTTCGTTGTTCACGCGTTGTTTGTTTTCGCTCTGTTGGCACTGCTGCTGCTCCCGGCCGTGCTGGTGCTCCTGCTGTCTGCGCTCGTCGACTCTGGGTATGAAAATATCTCTTATCGTTTCCATGTTTGAAATTTTGATAAGCGATAAACAGATCTGACCCCACCCTTTTTAATACCTCTCCGGGCATAATAGATTCTAAGGTTAAGATGGAACTATGCCATTTTGTTATAGTTATTTCAGTATAATAATTAAAATAAATAGTAGTTTCCTATGTTATATATTGATAAAATGTGCACTGCCACTAATATCATAGAGACTTGGAGCACCACCTTGCCAATTTTGTAACTGTTTTGGGCGAGCAACAAACCAGACATGGCAATCATAGTGCTGAGCAAAGCGCTTCACCTTTGTAAGCATCTGACTGATATACTCAGTTTCCGTTTGATTAGAAGGACGCTGATGATCCAACTCATTGTATGGATCAATTACCAAGCCACGTACTCCATGCCTAAAAACTGCTGCCTTCGCAAGTTCAAGGACCCACTTTATTGAAGGAAGTGCTTCATTTTCACACCTTATCAGAAAAAAACTATTATTTAGCCACTGCTTTCCCTGCTCTAGTTCTTCTGCACTGATTCGTGGTATGGAGTCTCCAAGTTTAGCATGGAAGAAAGTCTTTTTTATATGCTTTTCTAGCAGTTTTCTTGCATGCTCCTGAACCTTGTATTCCATGGAGCAAAGAACAAATGGCCAGCCTTCAGCATGGTTCAAATTACACAAGAGAGCATCAATCCACTCACTTTTCCCAGAATTTGGTACTCCAGTTACTAAGGTTAACTCTCCTGGTATAACTTGGTATAATTCATCCAATCCTGTCAATCCAGTTGACACGCCAAGTTTAGTTCTCAGTTGAAGATTATAGTAAGCATCAATCACATCATAGAAACGTTTGAATCTAAATAACCCCTGTATTGGATACAGTTAAGCACCTTCAATTGCTTCCTTCAGAGCCTGCTTTCCAAAACGAATCAATACCTCATTTGCATCTTTGCATAACTCATTTGTTGATTCACTTCTCCTAGGCCATGTAACTCGCCAGCACCTCTCACGCCCAATACGTCGAGCAAGCTCTTCTGTAAGAGCTTGTCCAGGCTTATCTGCATCTGTAGCTAGATAAATACGACTAGCCTCATTGCA